>JAVGVS010000034.1:2502789-3048519 GCA_032718565.1 Distichodus sexfasciatus | reverse complement strand
ACACACACACACACACACACCTCTCCTATTATAAACAGTGATTTTGTCTCTATCAAATATTCCACTCCACTCAAATGCATCATCGCTGTTTAAAACCTTCATTACTCCTGCCTGCCTCCCTTTCTCCCGGCGTGACGTCACTATAAGGGAACGGTAACTTTTTCCGATAGCGTTCTTTCCACAAATAGCGTTCTTCAGTAGACGTCTGCAGGAGCTTCCCCGCATCCGATGTCCACCGGATCTGCAAGATGGACGAGGACACTGTAAGGGAACGGAGTCATGGCTCGCCGGGCGCGCCGCGTCTGTCCACAGGTTTAAATTTAGCCGCCATCGCCACTATCTCGGGACCAGAGCTGCGCCCAACCATCAAGAGAGGCATTATCATTCCTCACCCGTCCCGCCGCAAGAGACGCTAACCGGCCAAAATGCTCTCCGACACACAAAAAAAAAACAGAGAAAAACACCCCGCGCTGTAGTTCGCCCAGGACTTAAACATACAGCGTCGCGGCCTGCGAAGAAGCCTCAGAGTCACCCGCGACACGGAAATACGGCTTGTAATCTGCCAAAACGAACCTCTAACACCTTGTTTTACGTTTTGCGGCAACAGTGTGAAAGAATGCTAGACGCCGAGAAATAGCCTTTACAGCAGTATGGTGTAGAGGTCGACCAATATCGGCTTTTCAGGGCCGATATCGATACCGATTATTGCTAGTTAACGCGGCCGATAATCGATCTTTGGAATCTATACGCGAAAAAAAGGGAAATTGAATTTTACAAACACCAAGCTCAGCTGAAACTCTCCTCTCTGCTCTTCAAAGCTTCACGCTGCGCTCACACGTGTGTGGTGTGAGTGACACATAGCCTGTCAGAGACTGTTGTGGGCGGGACATTACATGAAGCAGTCGAAAGCCAACGGCACGGAGAGAAGAGACGGCAGTGGAGCCACAGTAGCGCACCTTGTAATTACTTAATATCAGTGATGGTCAAAATTAACTGATACCGATAATCGGCCAAATGCTTGATATTGGCCCCCGATAATCGGTTGAGATTTGTCCGATTTTTGTGGCTTTAAGAGGAAACTTCTGTAAGATATTTTTTAGCTTTTGTTGTAAAGTGTAGGGTTAGACACAGTATTACGTAGTACATCCCAAAGACAGCAAAGCCTGACTAAGAGTGTGTGTGTGTGTTTTGGAGCATGGCCTTAACAGACTCGGCGGAGTCGGTGCAGCTGTTTCTGCACGGCCACAAAGGGGAGATTTTAATTGGCACAGAATGCAAGTACAGAGGCTTTCAATTTGGTCAGCGCTCAGGAGACACGCACTGCTCTCCCTGGATGCATGATGCACGCTTGCATTAGTGTGTGTGTGTGTGCTCATCCCCTACAAACACCCCCTTGACATGATGCAGTCCCACAGACACAAAAACGCCACAAGTGTCAACAATCGCGACTGTCGAACCAGTGCGACTGAGCCATTAAGAATCGTAAAACGCCGAGCGATAAAGCTGCGCCGCTCCACGACCCAGATTTATTTCTGTTTTTCCTCTCCTCTACAAACATCTCTCTCTTTCCTCCTCCCTCCCCACTCGTTTTGTCGAGCAAAGGGTCGACCGACCGACCGACCGACCGACTGACGCTGCTCCGGCCAGTCGAGGCCGATTTTACATTTACGAGCCTCGTGTATTTATAAACAGCTGTAATTGTGTGATAACTCGACCGCCGGCCTCGGCAACGTGACGCAATGCTCAGCCCATGTGACCAAGCCCTGGTTCGTCTCTCCTTCCTCCCTCCTTCCCTCCCTCCCTCCCTCAGACTATCCCCGCATGCTCGAAAAACAATGGAAAACATTGCATGAGCGCTGCGAAGCGGCCAGCCAAACACTAGGGTAATTTTTCGATTGGCTAACGTGCAACCCTGGCAGATACTCATATGGAGTTGATTTAAGCACTGCTGTAGGTAAGAGAAGGGGAGGAAAAAATGAGAGGAAGAAGGGAGGAGGGGAGGGAGGGAGAGTCCAGAGACTCGGCCCAAGACCCATAGATAACCAGAACTGCGAACAGCAAAGCTGGGCAGCCTGATTTAACGTTTGTGGAACGGGGTGGTGGTGTGTGTGTGTGTGTGCGTGTGGGTGGGTGTGTAAGGTGGGTTTCTTTAAGTGCTCGGAGAGTGTGTGTGAGCCACATCCAGGATTAATAAATCAAATCGGGCCAACACTTCTCTCTCTCTCTCTCCAAAATATGGGACTGTTTAACTTTCCTGATGAGCTCAGTCTGTTAGCCCTGTTTCAAAGCCCCCCTCCCCCTCCACTAATACACACACACACACACACACAGAGTCTCCAGTGAGTGTAAATAACACACCCACAGTGTGTCCGAGACAGAGCCACCTTTTTATAGCCTTCCAAATACAAAGATGGCCATTTTGCCACCCTGATGTGTGGAGAGGAGGGGGTGTGAGAGAGAGAGAGAGAGAGAGAGAGAGAGTGATAGCCCTCTAACCCTAGAGAGGAAGACAAGGAGAAGGAGAGAGAGAGAAGGAGAGAAATAGAGGGAGAGGTGGGGAGAGATAGAAGAGAGTGAGTAAGAAGGAGAGATGGAGAGAAAGAGGGAAGGGGCGAGGGAGGAGAGGGGGTAAGGGAGAGAGTGAAAGAGAGAGAGAGGGGGGAGAGGGAGATAGAGGGACAAGATGATGAAGGTGACGACATTCTGCCTGAGACGAGGGGAGGAGATAAGCTGAGCAACTAACGAGATAAACACCTGCCAAATAGTGATCCTGCATCAACGTATGATGAGTCTTAAACCTTGATCGAGGATCACTATTTGGCAAGGTCTTATTTAGGTCAAATAATGAGCTTGCATCAAAATATTAAAACTGTTTTAACTTTTCACTGCTTATCAATGATTTAAAAACTGTCTCCAACCTCATTAACGACCTGATTATTAGTCTAAAATTAGATAAATTTGTTCTTAATCTATTCAAATAGTTTCATATTACACAACTGCAGAATTGAAGAAAGCCGTATAAGCGAAAACATGCGATAAAATATGTATATACATTTTCTTCAAAGTTTCCAGACTCTGTTCTTACTGAGGAACAAATCTCAAGTTAGAAAGCATTTGCAAAATCTTCCTAAGAGGGTTTAAAGAACAAATTTCTTCTCAACAAGGCCCTCCGGTTGTTTCTTAAAGAGATTAGGAAAACTGAGGAGCAGCAAAGAACGAGGTGAGACGGTAAGACAGAGGGGAAGAAGACGGATGAGAAGAGGAGAGAGAGAGAGAGATAGAGAGAGAGTAAGAGTAAGGAGGAAGAAGCCCGTGGGAGCTCGGGCCGAGTTGTGTGCGAGTGTCTGTGGCCGGCTCACGCCAAGAAAAACACGGCCTGGAATCTGATTTCAGCAGAGAGAAGCGAGGCAGGAAACACCGTTCCTCTGGGGGAGGGGTGGGGGATCGACGGCCACAAAGTTTCTCTTCAAAAACCTTCCTCCTTCTCTCTCTCTCTCTCTCTCTCTCTCTCTAAAACAAGAGCCCAACTTTGTTTCATCCCCCCTTTCCAATCCCGCAAATCGTTTGTTTATTCGTTTTTCACATTAAATCCAAAAATGAAACCTCAAAGTCTTTGTCTTTTTTTCAAAACCAAAATGTAAACAAAAAGAATAATTCCACCAATAATTCCATTTTGGTTTTTTAATATATATATTTCTAGATGGATGGATGGACAGACAGACAGATCTTCTAACAAATATTTTTAAAAGGTTTCCAAAAGCACTTTCCAAATATTCCAATTTTCTATTACCCGATAGTTTGGAGCAACTCAAAGTGAACGACAAAAATATGAGCCATGAAAGATTTCGTTACACCCTTATAAAATAAAACAGTATGTGAGGAAACGGGCGGAGGTGTAAAGGAGGCCCGACACAGCTGTATTTGCAGCTGCAGCTGCACCGTGAACCCTTCAGCACAACCCGGGACCCTTTTAACCGACCTGACTGGTCACATCTGCCCTCATTACTCCCATATTTAGGCCACAAAAAATTACAGAGGGGCAGGACCTCTTCCCGGGCCGGCGTGAGCTTTATTTGTTCCCCTTTTAACTCGACCTACGAGAATCTCCCTCCGACGGAGCAGATACGCATCGAGGTGCCCCCCGATAAGGCTCGTCCCAGTTCGGGTTATCCGATCCAGATGAAGATAACAGTGGGCCTTTTCTTCGCCAGCGCCGCCAACGTGACCTCCCCGTGACACGGCCTCCGATTGGACGCGGCCCCAACCACGTGGCGACACAAGCGCCCAGACGCGAAAAGCGATACCTGCCGGACAAAGCTCTTGGCCCCGGTTCTGGTCCTGGCTGCAGTTAAGGATTGAGATTTGCGGCTGGGAAACCGGCATCTGATGCTGACCCGCGAAAGCGGGAACCGAGAAGCAGGAAGAGTGCGTGCCGTTTGTTCAAAAACGAACCCCCCTCAAAAACTGTCTTCTATCTCTCTATCCATCTCAAAAATCCAAAATCCAAATCTGCCGCTCCGTAACAGTGTACTGTAAAGTCAAAGCGAGTGATTTTTCGTTGTGAACACACCACAGCACACAGTGCACCACAACAAAATGTGAGCTCTGCATCCATGAAAGAGCAGTGGGCAGCTGACATGGGCAGTGCCCGGAGTGCAGTGCTTGGGGACGGTACCTTGCTCATGAGTACCTCAGTGGTACCTCTGTCGGCCCGGGATTCAAACCGGCGACCTTCCGATTGTGGGGCGAACTCCCTAACCTTTACGCTACCAACTAGCAATAATAAGGGAATTTGTTTCGGGGCAGTTGGTAGTGTAAAGGTTAGGCCGTTTGCCCTGTGACCGGATGGTACCTTGCTTATGAGTACCTCAGTGGTACCATTACCGGTCCGGGATTCGAACCAGCGACCTTCTGATCACAGGGGCCAACTCCCTAGCCGTTACACCAAGTACCATAGTTTCAAGTATCTTTGTTTTAGGCAAAAACAAAGTTTTATACTGCAGTCATGGGGGGCTCAGACAGAGAGAGTGAAAGAGAGACCCCTCGTCTGCTTTCCTGATGCTTTCCTGATGCGAAAGCGATCTCGAGCATTTCCAAATCCAGCATAAGTTCAAGCAAAAGTCACAGCGACGGCCGTATTTGGTCTAAATCCTCACGCGAAAATGTGATACGCGATAAAACGTATGAAAAGGAGTCTGAGAGCAAGAGGAGGAAAAGAGAAGTTGGAAGAAAAATCAGGAAATTGGATTATGGCAGATATTTTACAGCACGGTCCAGTATGTGATATGGTCCATTTTTTATGGACGATATTGCCAAAATATGAACATTTCTAGAATGCGAATAAAAATCAGGGTGTGGTTACTCATTGGAACGCTTTTACATTTCGAAAGCCAAGCAACCCTTCTTTCTCGGTTATCCTCAGACTTTTCTCCCTGACAATGTCAGATCTGAAAAAATTCCTCCCGTCGGCCTAAAGTCGTCGTCCGTTACCGTACTTTCGCAGCCCGCGTGAGGCATTTCTCGCATTTTTTCCCCCTGCCGAGTGGCACAAGAGCGTCTCTGTTCGGGCTCCCTGAGAGCAGTGAGGCTTCGCTACGAGCATGAATGCGGGCATTTAAACAGGCACCGGGCCTTAATTAAAACCCCATGTCCCGAGCGATGAGGGGGTTTGAGGGTTGAGAAGCTCGCAGATCACAGGCTATAAACAAACACGGGACCTCAAGTCTCACTCTCCGAGATCTCGGCATGCTAATCGCATAGCCCGGTAGTTAAACTCAAAAAATGTGGAAAAAGTCATGATATATTATATTTCTGAGATGGTCCCCAATTATCGTTCCCCAAGGCCCAAATTATGCAAAGCAAGTCAGGTTGAGGGCCAACTGATCCACGTCACATCAGAGTTTTTTTATGTTATTATATAAAATGAGCTGCTTTTGGCCTTTCTGGAAGAGAACTTCGTTTTTGTGCATGACGGCGTTCTATGACGGAGTTTTTACGCAATTGCTTCAGTTTTTGGGCATGGAATTACTCAGAAATAATTTCACATACAGAAAAATGAATATGTGACCCTTCATGGCAAAACCAGTCGCTTGTCGATGTTTTCATGAAAGGGCATAAATCAACGTTCAAAACGAAACCTATATCGACTGAATCGGACGACATATGACTGAGATATCAACATTCAAAGGAGTCGGGTTTCTCCTGTCACGCCAAGTGAGAAACGGAGGAATCTACCTTTGAAGTTGACTATCGCCGTAGCACTCACAGACGCTTGGTGCGGTCGCGGCTACGTTTGCATTTACGGTAGCCTACGCTGCATTCACAGCCACACGGATAGCCTACCTGCGTTAGGTTAACTGAACTCGGGAGACGAAGATGGATTCCGGAGAAATATCTTCACGCTAGTCAACCAGTGGATTTATCGTAAATATTGAAGTAGAGCGGTCAGAACAGAAACTTTTAACTTTCTGCTGGAATTGAATTCCTCACCTCAAGAAAGTCACGTTTTTAGGATGGAAAGGGTAAGTTTTTCAGCCAAATTTCTTCACAACAGTACAGTATAGACCTTCCACTGTTTCAAAACACCCCAAATTTTACCCCACGCAACATAAACGCTCGTTTTTCTCGGAAACCTCCATTGCAACAAGCGACTGGTTTTGCTGTGCAGAGTCACACATAATGTCCGGTAAGTTCAAACTCTGTTATCGCAACTGTTATCATTAAGACTAGCAGAGATGTCAACCCACTGACACGGAGATCATTAATCACAGATGGCCACCGGGAGCGCACGGGTCTGTTTATGTTTGTTGCCAACATGACGTGAGCGGCAAAAGTATTAGGTTTAATATGACGTCGGCCCACCCTTGGCAGCTGTAACAGCTTCAGCTCTTCTGGGCGAGCTCTCCACAAGGTTTAGCAGTGTGTTTATGGGAATTTTTGACCATTCTTCCAGAAGCACATTTGTGAGGTCAGACACTGATGTTGGACGAGAAGGCCTGGCTCGCAGTCTCCGCTCTAATACATCCCAAAGGTGTTCTATCGGGTAGAGGTCAGGACTCCACACCAAACTGGCTCATCCAGGTCTTTATGATCCTGGCTTTGTGCACTGGTGCGCAGTCATGTTGGAACAGGAAGGAGCCGTCGCCAAACTGTTTCCACAAAGTTGGGAGCATGAAATTGTCCAAAATCTTTGCCTGGGTGCTTGAAGTTACACACCTGTGGCCATGGAAGTTACTGGAACACCTGAATTTAATTATTTCGATGGATGAGTGAACACTTTTGGCAATATAGCGTATATCGGGTCGGATCTGCCCCGCGGGCTGCCATTAGTATGTGATTTTTCAGATTGAGTTTTACTCGCGTTAGCTTTGAAAAAGATTGGAAATTATTTCACTTGATGTCTAATGATTATCGTACACATGAAGTTTTACCTTTTAAAAGTGATATTGTTACGTTTTTCCACAATATCCAATATTTTTCGATATTCACTATTATATAGAGAGTTCGAGTTTAAAAAATAACTTTTACAAAAATCTCTCTCATTCTTTCACACTCCCTCCCTCTTCGGACTGCTCTTCCCATTAGACCTTTGCTGGACGTTCTTCTAGAAGATTCCACTTTCCCTAACTCACAGAAAACAGCTGCAGCTGTGTGTGTGTGTGTGTGAATCTGTGAGCTGATGTGCTTTCCGAGCTGCTTTCCCAAACCGTATTAGTGGATTTAGAACAGGAAGAGGCCTTTTTTTTTGTTGCTAAGGCTAAACGCAAACGGCCGTGCTCGTGATTCGTCTCAAAAAAACGCTACGGAAGCGATCTTACAGGTGTGGGAAAAACACGTGTTAACATTGGCATGGGCCTGCTAATAAAATTTATTAATGAGCATTCGGCTAATCTGTTAGTATTGGCATAAATCTAGCCGGGCAAGGCACTGGGTAGCGGAGCAGTTGGTAGCGTAACCGTTTGGGAGTTGCCCCTGTGATCGGAAGGTCGCCTGTTGAAGTTCCAGACCGGTAAAGGTACCGCTCATGGGCGAGGTACCGTCCCCAAACACTGTGGTAAAAAGCAGCTTTCTCAGCCGTTGCTGAATCCTGCATGGACTTCAAACATCCAAAGATGTGCTTATTTTTCTGTTGCAAACTGCATTCCAACATGTCTCAGAAACTGCATACATAAAGAATAACCCTTCAAAAACGTTTATTTGGGGAATATGTTGGCTAATACGTAAGCCCCATTACAAAATTTGAGTGGGGGACAGAAATGCCCACAGGAAACCCATATAAAAATCGACTTGTTGACGTGAAATTGTGATTAATTTCTCCCACTTAAGAACAGGATATTAAAATTTGTAGCTGGACGCGATCAACAGCTGTCGTCTACTGCAAGAAGCCGATGACTGATGTGTGGATTAATTTGTTTGGCACAGCTCTGCTTGTCATTAGACGATGTAAAGCAAGTTATTCTCTGACAGCTAGGGCTGGGCGATATAAGCCGGGATTCAAATCGCGATATTCACGGTATCTGTGGCCTTTTTTTTCCCATATCAAATGTATTATTATTATTATCATCATCATTATTATTATTATTATTGTTATTAAAACTTTATTAATCCCTTGGGGAAATTCCTCCAGGAAATTCAGTTTCTAACAAAAGAAGTACACCGGCATAATTGTACAGTTCTAAATGATATTAGAAAATGAATAATAAGAAAAAGAATATAAAATATTTAAAAAGGTATAAAAAAAAATAGCAACAGTCACACAGAGAGACAAGGTAATAATAAATAGTTAGCAAAAATAAGTCATTCTTGCACAGGTTATTTCCACAGTCATGAGCAATAATAAATAATTATTTAAAAATGATTGCACGGCTTACTTGCACAGTTTTACTTTATATCTTTCAATCTATACATTTATATCTTATATTTGGCTCGACCTGCACAGTTTCCATGATATGCATGAATAAAATGCACGCCTTAAGACAAGAAACGAGTATAAACATGAACGAATTAAAACCAATCCGACTGTATTTAGCTGGTATATGAGTAGGTGCTACCACTACTTTAGTAGATTTAATATTAAAAATAAATAAATAAATAAAAACGTTTCAACATGACAAGCATCAAAAATATCGTTGATCTCACAGCACTCAATATATTGTCTAACCCTATTTACACTTTTTCTGGGAACTGAAATAAAGCAGTGGACCATGTGCGTGCAGACCAACAACAGACGAATCACCCAGCCGTCTGGTAATCGGACTGGAAGTCGTGACAGTGGGAGAGCAAGCGCTCTGAATCACAGCGGAACAAAAACAGAAACAAGGGATGAAAAGACGAGTTTTGGTGTAAAAGAATGGAGCCCTAAGGGCCGTGACCTGCGACTCAACCTTGTGACCCCCAGTTCAAGTGTCACGAGAAGACTCTTGCAGAAGTTCGCACTATGCACACATCTCAAGAACACGATAACGGCAAACGACGGACACAAGAGGCACTAGAAAGAAAGTGTAGAGCTTCTTAGTAAAGACTAACGCTGTAGAAGGGCTGGATCGATACGGCTGGGCGATATGACCCCAAATCAATATCACGATTAATCAAACATTTTCCAAAGTATGAGGATCAATGGTGAAAATATGACCAGCCTTTTAAAAATAAAGTAATCGCCATTTGCAAGATTACGTCGATTAGAGGTCCTGAATATCGGCTCCTATTAATGTTTGATTAACTGCACAGCCCTATTATCGTTCCAGAACATGCCGTACAAGAAAAGGGAACAAAACGCGGTACTCGGGTGTGGTTTAGCTAAAAAACAAATGGACAAAATCTGAACATTTACACTCAAAAGACCAGCAGAAATCGCCGTAAACAAAAAAAACATATGCTTAGTTCATTAACTCAAAACACAGACAAACCTCATGCACATAAAAATCATAATTGAAGCAATAATCATATCAGCATTTTCCAAAAATTGGAACATCATTAAAATGGATGGTGTTTGCGTTTCCATTTTTCTCAAAGCCAAAACAAATAAAACTTTTATTTTACGATCACTGTAGAGAAAAGCTGGTGGAAAGAAAACAGGATATTAGTCACCCCTCGTCCAACTGGGCTTCTTCATAAGGCAGATGGCGGTTCATCCACGCCGATTACGCAGACGAACTTGTTCATGTTCATTTCTGATAAATTTGGCCATACATTTGAGTGTAAATGTTCACCTATTTGTGTGGTGCCACAGAGAAAGTGGAAATCGATTCCAGTCTCGACTGCGATTTTCTTTAGCGAGCAGAGACATATAAAATGCCCACGAGAAGACGCTCTAGACAACCCAGTCTGGCTCAGAATCTGCCTCATTTTCGAATAAATATTGTTGCCAAAAATAAGATAATCTGCTTCTCCTTATTTAGACTGTCCAGCAAGAGTAGCCACAGCGAGTGAGGGTTGGGCGATTCATTGAACATGTTACCTTGACGGAAATAAGCATCATGGTCAAGATTAGAGGTTCTGAATGTTGGTTCCTATTAGTTGTCGATTAATTGCCCATCCCTAACTCGTGTCCTGCTGGACTTGGGACAGAAAAATCGGTGCGGTAACTTGGTCTCTTTTCTGTTTTTGCTATTTCACTGGCGCGTTCCTTTGTGGCCTCAAGCTGTGGAAGCTGGCGACAGCAGGAACGTGGGCCTGTCTGCTAATGAAATTATAAAAGGGTCATCTGGATGCACGCGAACGAGGGAATGCTAAACGTTTAGTCACCTTCGCGCAGCAGGCCATACGAGATTTACGGGGTCGGGACTGGAAGGAGGGCTAGACGTGTGTGTGCGTGTTGGAATCTAAATCATAAGTGGAACTGCGAGTGGATAATTAGGAGAGCAGAAGTTGCCTCTCTTGCACTTAGTGTCGAAGGAAGGAGGTCTATCAGAGCCATTACGTTAATAAATCGATTTTTGTTGAATGCACGAATCGATTCTGAATCGTCAGAGAAAGAATCATGATTCAATTCAATTTTTTTGCACACCGCTAATTTGAACCATCCATAAAGGGGTACCTCAGTGGCACCTTTAACCGTCCGGCACTTGAACCGGCGACCTTCCGATCATGAGATCAACTCCCTATCCATTAAGCTCTATATGGGCGTCCACTACTGAACTACACTGTTTTACATTGTTTAAAAACAAGTTGGACTGCAATATCCAGCAGGTGTGCGATTCATATGGAAATATGTAAATCTAACAACAAATTCACCTCAAAGGAGCACAGCGCATTTTTAAAAAAGGCATGAGTCATAAATAACCACAACAGTGTGCTGACTCGTCCTGAAACTCAGAGTTTTCTTCCAGCTCCGGGATGCTGGGAGTGGCACGTCATTCCCTGTAAAAGCCCCAAGTCTTCCAGCCAGGTCTCTGAATCCCACCTCCTGCACTAAACGATCAGCATGTGTTGGCAATTTGCAGGCAGTTGATGTTGATTAGTGTAGGCATGACATCTCTGGACCTCAGCTGTGGCTGTGTATGAAGGGGACGTGTGTGTGTGTGTGTGTGTCACAATCCCCCCCAATTAGCTGTGGCCTGTTAGCAGGTCGGGATTTACAACTCCTCCGAAAACACCTCGGGCGCTACGAGGCGGGATTCGAAAAATATCGCAAACGGATTATCGCTAGGCATGTGGAAAAGTCATAATGCCACACCGAACAGCTCCAGCATTGGAGTTCTGATGTAGGAGGAGACAGCTCAGTCAGAGAAAAGTATTAATAAATGGAACAGGCAGATGTTCCCTGTGGCTGGTGCTGAGAAATTCTAGTTTTGAGCCGGTAACGTCGTTATCGATTAATCTACTTTGTAACAAACAAAGGCACAAATCACAGCCCGACTGAGAGGACAGAATCCCGCCCCGGTTATTAAACCCCCTCTTGAAAATGAATGCGTTCTGATTCACATGGGAGATAAGCAGATGAAAGCGCAGTCCTCTCCCGCCCAGCGCTTAGACATGATAACGTCACATTAAGTCATTCGCAACCGTGAGCAGCTTTACAAGCCCTCGGCTTCGGGTTCACGGCGGTCTTTCAAGTTTTACGGCTCTGGTCGGATGATAACGGGGTTATGACGAGTTTAAACAAACTGGATTTGACATTTAGGTTCAACTCGTTGCGGGCAGAAAGCATTTCCGAGCGCCCCGGGTTCCCGTCCAGCTGTTTGCGTGAGCGTGGGGGCTATTAGAGGGGGATCATGGGAACCTGATTCAGCAGTGCAACATCAAACGGCCCGGCAGCCTCCCCAAGGGCCTCGGCATTGGCTCTGAAGTGGACCCAGCCCTGACTAGCCTCCTCTTTTCCTCTTCCACCACTTCCTCTTTGGACAGCAGTTGATCCCCCAGCCCAGTCCACAGGGATCGGACTGAAGAAGAAGTTGTAAAATGGTACCAAAAAGAAAGTACCGGTTTCTTGCTATGAGCACAGCCCCTCTGAACATGCCTTGCCCTTGTGAAAGAGAGCGGAAACTGGTAGCTCACAGGGATCAGACTGTAGAAAGCTGTATAACGTGAAACCAAAAAAGCAGGACCCTTTACTTGCTTTAAGGACGGCACGTCTGAACTAGCCTTGACTTGTGAAATATATCTTGGAAAAACACAGCAAAAACTGGTACTTCATAGGGATCGGACTGAAGAAATCTGCATGACTTGTAGCTACCATTTGTCACTGTGTGGGACTGAAGATTCCAAGCTCTCAAGCTGTCCACTGAGGCATGAGGCAAGTCCCCTGGGTCAGAAAAGTGCCCCTTCCCCTCCTGCCAACCCCCAACCTCTTTGCTAGCTCTCAGATCTCTGCTGATAGACAGATAGCGTGAAGGTCATCCTCAAAGAACGGAGGCTCCGCAGAAGAATGTAAAGAATGACCCTTGCCGAGACGTCGGACAGAGGGGGTGTCTGTGAATCGGCACACAAGTCAGGCACAAGGGTCTGTGTGTCCGGGACCTGTCACTTTAGACAGCTGATGTGGTGGTAGAAGGCCAAGGGGTAGTGGGGTGAGGTGAACCTCAGATGACGAAAGGATTTCAAAACGAATGCTGCTCCGTCACTAAAAACGCTTGATTTTTCTGTCCATGTAATGGCTTGCTTCGTCTGAGAATGTGCACCTCACCATTTGCGGTTCGCTCTTCAGCCATTTACGCAAGTATGGTTTGGTAATTTTCACTAGAAGAAAAGCCCCAAAAAGCTGCCGGTTCCCAACCGACAAAGACAGTCGTGATTGAGTCCAAGGCACGCTCAATGAAAATACAATAAAGCTGACCAGGGACTTTGCACTGCAGGAACAGCAGGAAATGGCTCATGTGTCAACGCCGCCTTCCAAACCCGAGATTTACGACAAGAGTCAGAGACGTACCTTCCAACAATCGCAGCCAGAATTTTAATATGAAAAACTGGTAAAGAGGACTGACGAGGTTCAGGACGGTCGCCTTCCTACTAAATCCCTCAAACGTATTCGTTTGAAAGCCAAAGACATCAAGCGACGCTCTCAGATATCGCAGCGACAGAGATTTCCACTGGCACTACCTTGCAATAACATTTCAAAGGCTAACAACACGTCATATGAGAAGCACAGCTGTGTATAGTACGGTCGGGCCGGAGACAGCTGTTCGGGTGCCGAGACGGCGAATCCCTTTTGTGCAGACAGTATAGATGAGAATGATTATAAAACGTTTAACCTCCTTATACTGCATATTATGGTCTTCTCTGCAGTTACAGTCTTATTTGCCATTCATTCATAATTTCTTAAAGGGAAACGTCAATCTACATAGGCAGTCTTGCTGAACCAACCTGTGGTTAAGGGTCTTACTCAGGGGCCCAACAATGGTTTTAGGGGATTCAAACCCAATCTTATGGTCACCAATGAAGAGTTTTTTCTCTGTAGCTTGCAGTATAGCTAACTACTATATTACAACAGTAGCCTGGCAGCAGCTTGAAATCATAAGCGGCTTGTTGCTTGAAAAGCTACCGTTTAAAAGCAGCTTCCCCAACACTGCCATCGATTAGCCACCTGGAAGTAGGCCGGCATCGCTCCTTGTCGTTGGTGGTCCGTCGTGCCTCCTGTCAGTGAGGTAACGGCGGACCACACAACCTGCTGAATAGGGCTTAGCTTGGCTTGGAGCACGCGGTCGCTCAGAATCGAACCCGATACGCTTAGATAAGCGGCATGCGGCCCGAGAGGGACCCACAATCACTTGGGGGGGGGGGCTAGAAGCCTAAACGAGATTAAGTTGGTGTGGCAGACTATATATGGGGACATGTGGCCCGAGAGCCACAATCCGCCCGGCGTTGGGCAAAAGCCACAGTGTGACTCAAATATCCCCAGCTCCTGCACTGTTGTGGCTAACATTCCAACTGGGTGATGGTCAGAGACTCTTGTTTTGTTGTGGGTTCTTGGGATCTGACATTGCTAAGGTTTCATTTAATCAAGTTCTTTCTACGGTCTTGGTTTTTAAAGTGCAAGGGTAAGCTAAATTCATGTATCTCTGATCTTTCCTGTGGTATATCATTCATAAATTTAAAAAGCATGCTAACTTGACTGATGGATCAAATATTTTATTTATTTTTTTTACTGTACCATGACTGTCCCTCAAACATCTCTTTCACGAGAAGGTTTTTGTAGGTTCCTGTCTTTCTACAGCTTTCTCAAATTCACAGTCATTCGGCCATCGCTAGGAGCCGAGCCAAGTCCCACACACACTCAAAACAATCGAAGCGTTCAAACATTTACTTGTAAAGCAGGTAACAATTTACATTTAGAGTCCATTCTCAAGTCATACACCTCTTCAATGCACTAAACACTTAAATACATGAATTTTAAAAATCACTGAGTGGGAGACAGTAGACCCCTTTATTTGTAAAATGACCATTTTAGCCATAATGAGGTGGGCATTAAGAAAACTACGGGTAACACAAACCTCCTGAGAGAGAGAGAGAGAGAGAGAGAGAGCGAACCATCGCTAGCCTTCTTCCCGACCCTCAGCGTGGTTACATTTATTACATTCCGGAATGTTCCGTTCCCAAAATGAACGTGCCCTTGTGTAATCAAAATGACTTAAGCCAGCTGACCAACGTACGTCTGAACGCTTTCTCAACATGCATTCTGACAGCACAAGGACCTCAAACCCACATTACTACACATGATATCATTCCACGCTTTCCCCCAGGCTGGGACGGAGACAGTCACACACACACACACACACAAACACACACACAGAGTCCTCATTAAGCTGAATGTACCCAGCAAATCACAAGCAACACTTCTGGGACCTGAAGCAGTCCTGTTACTTTACGTCGACAAAGCAGAGGCGTCTTCTACCTCATTAAACACGAGTCCGTGGCCCGGAGAGATCTGCTGTCGAGTAGACGAGTGTGTGTGTGTGTGTGTGTGTGTGTGTGTAAACCATCCAATAGGGGCACTTCGACCTGATTGCACACTAACAAGATAGGGACTCATGCATTCCAAAAAATCGGTTCATATTTTTCAATTAACATAATGGCACTAGTTTACTTTTTGCCCCCTCACGAGTGCAGTTCGCCAATCGCTTGCCTTTAGATGGCGCAATGTCAAAATCGGCCCAGATAGACCTCCTTCGCGTGAGCATGAAGGAAATGCAGTGAGTATGCGTACATATGCATTACATGTAGTGAACTACATTTGATTCAGTGTGATTTTTTTGTTGATCTGCCACAGTCAAATGGGAAAAGTAACTCAAATTTCTTTAAAAAGAAATTTATCTACTACTGTATGTTTTGAATCGTGAATGGATTTTGAATCGAAATTCTGAACCTGTGTCATTGTGGGGACGTAAAACCGTCATATTCTGTAAAAAGTGTGTGTGTCTGTGTGCGTGAACGCTGGAGAACGAGAGTCTGTGTGTGATGCTACAAGCCTCTTTTATTAATGAACTCCTCAAAGGCGTTCACATTTGCATGGTCTTCACCAGTTTGCGGAGGCTTCCACCCCGAAGGCTTTGCCAAGATGGGTTCAACTCCCTCCCTCCCTTACTCTTCTCTCTCTTCCCCTACTCGATCTTTCTCCGCTCCTCAGCTCTTGGCAGAGGCGGCGCTTACAGGCCTTCTTGTTAATCAATTAGAAGCGAGTTGGTGGAGACGAAAAAGAGGTTTAATGGAGTTAGTGAATCATATGGTCACAGGCCAGTCCTGCTGCTGTGTGTGTGTGTGTGTGTGTGAAAGAGAGAGCAAAGTAACATAACGTGACATTCTATTTGTGTATATATACATAAGAAGTATGTGTTACAGTATATTTTTGTATACAGAAATGAGTGATTATGACAATGTGACCTCTGTGTGTGTGTGTGTGTGTGTGTGAGTGCGTGTGTGTGTGTAGCTGTGGGAGAGGGCAAGCAGTCATCTGTGAAAGCCAAATGTTTCACAGGAACTGCAAAAACAGAACAGAATGCAGGACAGAGAGAGAAAAATAAAGAGAGTCAAAAGAGAG
Organism: Distichodus sexfasciatus; assembly: GCA_032718565.1. Lineage (NCBI taxonomy): Eukaryota > Metazoa > Chordata > Actinopteri > Characiformes > Distichodontidae > Distichodus > Distichodus sexfasciatus. The sequence continues at coordinate 3,032,048 of JAVGVS010000034.1, read as the reverse complement.
GGAAAGAGGGAGAGTTAGAGAGGAAGAGAGAGAGGGGAAAAAGACAGAAAACTACAAAGAGACAGAAAGAGATGAGGAGATATAGGGAAAGAAAGAAAGAAAGAAAGGGGATAGATAGACAAAGAAAAAAGAAGGGGAGAGAGAACGAAAGAAGAAAGGGGGAAGAGGGAGAGAGAGAAAGAAAAATAATAAAAAAAAGAATGGAAGGGAGAGAGAAAAAGAAAGAAAGAGGGGGTGGGAGAAAGAGAGAGAGACACACCAAGAAAGAGGGGAACAGGGAGAGAAAAAGAGAATAAAAAAAGAGTGGGAGAGTGGGAAAGAAAGAAAGAAAGAAAGAAAGGGGGTTAGAGAGACAAAGAAAAAGAAGAGTGTGTGTGTGTATGTGTGTGTGAGAGAGAGAGAGAGAGAGTGAGAGAGAGAGCAAGAAAGGGGGATAGAGAGATAAAGAAAAAGGAGAGAGTGTGCAGGGAGAAAGAAAGAAGACAAGAGGGGGTGGGAGAGAGACAAATAAAGAGAGAGAGAAATAAAGAAAAAAAGGAAGATGGGAAAGAATCAACACAGAAATGCATATGCCTCTCTCACACACACACACACACACACTTTTCCACTGACCTATGCATAACTACAAACCTGTTCCTCATCTAAACTGTACTGCGTTACAAAGCGTTCAAGTTTCGCAGCTTGTTTAATTGTTTAAATGGGAGTAAAACCCTGCACATGTTCACACACACACACACACACGGTTCACGGTAAATGTGCAGCCACGCGCAAAATTCATCATGTAACAAGTCAATGCGTGTGCATAAGCGGAAATAATTCGCGTTTACACTCTTACACGCCTGCTCTTGCCTTTGTTACAGCGATCCTGAGCCGCAGAAGCACTGAAGCACCAACGCGCTGTCAGTCCAGATCCATGAGCAGATCCGTGCCTGCCGCCTACATCGGCGCGTTTCATCTCCCGGGGTTTCACTGCACTATCAAGTCAAACACAGTACAACATTCACCACTGTTGATTTAACACCTCGTGTGTTGACTTATAACAGAACTCTCCCCAAAGACGCCAACATTTGCTAACACTTCCTTACTGCCAGTGCTGGGGAAGCTACTTTTAAACGGTAACTTTTCAATCTTTCATTATCAGTCCCGCTATCCCGGGCCTCCGAGAGAGAGGCCGGGACCGTCCCTGGGCGGAAGCCAACACACCACAGCGCATACAAACTCACACACTCACATTCTCACATATAGGGGAAATTTAGAGGAACCAATCAACCAATCAAACTCCACGCGGAAAGACCACACGACATTTAAAAAATTATCGAAATAATCCACATGGCCAAGATTGCGAGGATTAAATTTTCATGTAATTGCCCCTTCATAGTATCTGACTGATGTTTAATATGCTCCAGCTCCACATTCATGGACCATTTGGTGTTGAACTCAGCATGACTCATGACTAAACTGATGCAGCTGCTTTTTCGTCCAGCCCTATTATTGGAAGTGATAACTAGCCAACTAGCAGATCTTTACTGGTATGTTCATTTTGTAATCTGTCATAATTTATGCAGTCGAATGTAACTGGCTCTGTTGTCAGTACAGACTAAGAATATGCCATTAAAATTGCAGAAAAGTTACTTCAAGAGTTGGATTTTAACACGAAATTAATATATGTTAATATGTGACCCTCCACGGCAAAACCAGTCGCTTGTCGCAACGGAGGTTTCCGAGAAAAACGAGCGTTTATGTTGCGTGGGGTAAAATTTTGGATTTTTTGTTTTTAGTGTTTTGAAACAGTGGAAGGTCTATACTGTACTGTTGTGAATAAATTTGGCTGAAAAACTTACCCTTTCCATCCTAAAAACGTGACTTTCTTGAGGTGAGGAATTCAATTCCAGCAGAATGTTAAAAGTTTCTGTTTTGACCGCTCTACTTCAATATTTACGGTAAATCCACTGGTTGACTAGCGTGAAGATATTTCTCCGGAATCCATCTTCGTCTCCCGAGTTCAGTTAACCTAACGCAGGTAGGCTATCCGTGTGGCTGTGAATGCAGCGTAGGCTACCGTAAATACAAACGTAGCCGCGACCGCACCAAGCGTCTGTGAGTGCTACGGCGATAGTCAACTTCAAAGGCAGATTTCTCCGTTTCTCACTTGGCGTGACAGGAGAAACCCGACTCCTTTGAATGTTGATATCTCAGTCATATGTCGTCCGATTCATTCCATATAGGTATCGTTTTGAAGCTTGATTTATGCTCTTACATAACATAATAACTCAATTTTGAAAATTTGTGACAAGCGACTGGTTTTGCCGTGGAGGGTCACATATATGTTTAATCGGGGCTGTTGGTGGCGTAACGGTAGGGTGTTCGCCCTGTGATCAGAAGGTCGCAGGTTCGAATCCAGGGCCGGTAAAGTTACCACTGAGGTACTCATGAGCAAGGTACCGTCCCCAAGCACTGCTCCCCGGGCGCTGCCCTCGTTAGCTGCCCACTGCTCCTTCACGGATGGCTCAAATGCAGAGGTCACATTTGGTTGTGGTGCACTGTGTGCTGTGGTGTGTTCACAAAGACAAATACTCCCCGCTCACTTTTCAAACAGAAATCAGAATTGAATCCATTTAAGTCCATGTGACTTGAAACTAAAATGAATTTGGATTTATGCAACATTACCCAGCCCTATCCGTTCCATCCAACTCCTTTGTGTAGATGAGTTCCTCAGTTCTATCTGAAACTGCCCCAATCGGATCCAATCTCAGTTCAACACTTTCTAATTACTACTGCTTGCCAACAGCTTACTTCTGATACTCTTTAAACAAAAGCAACTTCTCGTGCTGTCAATTTTTCCAGCTCTAGACTTAATATTTGGTTCAGACTCCTTCACTCTTTGACACTTCAGGCCGAGACGAGGCATTAAACGACCCGCAAAGTAGCATTTTTTCCTTTAGGAGTCATAGCTCATTAATCTTTGGTACACTGTCTGGGGGGCAAGCGAGAGAGAGCGAGTGAGACAGAATGATAGACAGGAAAAAAAACAAGTCGGCTGCCTCTCTCATCATGTCAAAGACCCAGAAGTCAGGAGAGAGGAGGGAGGGGTTGAAGAAAGAGAAATCAAGGGCACGTTCCTGCAAACAGACGGCGTAATGAACAGGCCACTTGAGCGGAAGACGAGGGAGGGAGAGAGAGAGCAAGAGCTGAGGCTGGAGTCAGAAGACTGGATCCCTGTGGCTCGCGAGTCACGTCGTCTAAATCACGTAGCGCTTGTCGCCCGCTAGCCTGCCGCGACGCCTGACAGCTAGCGTCGGATTAGCCTTACCGCCAACCCCTGAAGAACCACCTCACCTCCCATACCCCCCCCCCCCTTTCCTCCTTGGTCCTCAGCGACAGAAGCAAACCCGTCTGCCGCGTTCCGTGCCGGACTGCGGCTTTCTATCTAATTTGCTCCTTGATAAATGAGCTACCTGACCACAGAGTAAAGTAGGTTTCCAGTAACTGCAGGCGCACGCTCGGGCCTCGTCCTTCGGTCGCCAAAATATTTCGCGGGGCTTTTCAGCGGTCCTCCGAAGTCGTTCCACGAAAAATATATGAGGTCGTGGATTATACGTTTTCGAGGCGAATGCACTCAGGGATGGAAGAAGTAGATTTAGCCGCAGAGCCGCAACGTTCAGAGTCTACAAGTTATGGCTTTTTAGGGAACGGTTATGAAAATATCAAGTTCCCAGCTAAATGTGGACGTAGTGGCACGTCAGTAAGAACCATGTGAACGTAGAAATGTCTTATTTTTAAGTGAGTGAGGCTTGACGAGGGACTCTACCCTAACCTTTGACTGAAACATAGGGATTGGGGGTCCCAATCCCAGATGAGCCTAAAAAATAGAGCTGGACCCCTGAGCAAGACCTTCAACTCCCAGCTGCTCCAGAGAAACTGTCCCTGTAGTTAGCATGTATCTGCTTCAGCACCATCACTGCAACGTGAGCATGTGTAGTAGTTACATCACACGCAGTGCAACGTCACTCACGCACTAAACATGAGCATACTTCAGGAGCCTGAATCAAAGACTTCTGGACTTCTTTTCCAAACTCTTGAAGGTAACCTCAGCTTCCAAAATCTGATTGGAACTTATTTATCCTCTAGTGGGCTTAAAAGCAGAAGTCCCCATCAGATTTTCTGAACTGAAAACCTACAGAGATGTAAGCATACTTCTAAAAATGATGCTCTTGTCCCTCAGAGCTTCAGTGCACGTTCTTGCAGTCAGCCCTGATGTCCTGATTACCCCCAGCCACGTAAGGATCTTGTGGAGCGCCGAGTCGTGGCGAGGTCACGCATGAAAGCGGCGTTTAATCACCAGCCCTGCTTGTCTTCCACTCTCCCTCCCACTACTTACGCTTACATAAATATTGACTGAATATTCACCGCGGGTCGCCTACCCGGTTCCCGAAACTGAAAAAAGGGGGCATCGGTTCTGGAAGTGCTGCGTTGTTCTTCACGCACTATGAACGTGTTGACAATGAGCGCTTAAAGGATCGCCAGATGCCTCGGCAAAGAATGTCGACCGAAGAGGCTTCTGGCGAGCGACGTAAACCACTACCACGAGCGATTACAGCGAGGACGAATGCATGCAGGTCACACCTATGAGAAACGTGTCCTCGATACATGTTACATTCAAGATACATCAAATTATTAAAGTGAGTGATTATTTGTCACTATGAACACACCATAATAAGCTCCGAATTATTAATGGAGTTATATGTGGGCAGATGTATAAAGATTACAGCGAATATAATCTTAATTCAAGGACCGGGTTTTCGGCTTTCACCAACTTCCACGACACATTTGGATTCGATTTGCGGGTCACAGCCTACAACGGGTTTATTCAGCTTTTAGCACCAAAACAATCACTTTGACTCGGGTAAGAACGTGTGGCTTGATGTCTGCTTTGATTTCTGTCAGAGCCAAAGCACAGATGACAGCGAGATGGTGGTTTTTTTTTTCCCCTTCTCCTTTGAACGTCCACATTAAAACCATCCCAGCCGAGATGCCAAACGAGACTTCTTAGGAGAAAGAAACTCACTCTTTCTTTCCTTCTTTCTTTCATTTTTTTGAGAGCTTACATACCTTTACGTTTAGTATGTGGCCAAACATGTGGTTCTGATTTTTTCGGAGCTTAACACGAGTGATAATGTCTGCAAATATTATTGCAAGCGCAGATTCCAACCGCTCGAACGTTGTGACAGGAAATTGAGGAGAAATCAAATGAGGACAGGCACGTAGAGTTGGTTCTTCGAGAAAACGGTCACCTGGATATGGCGAGTCTGTTTGCCGATTCTTTGCGAAGAGATTTTATGGAATAAAATAGGGCGTTAGCGCGTTAGCGGCCGAAAATGCCGGCATAAGCTGCGGTTTTATTCAGGTGGACTTTCTAGGGTTGCAACTAGCGGATATTGACCATTTTGATTAACTGATTAGTTGATTGTTTTAATGATTAGAAGGTTGCTCGTTCAACTCCCAGCCTGGTAAAGCTAACACTGAGGTACTTATGAACAAGGTAACATCCCCTCAAGCACTGCTGGATTAAATGCCTAGAACTTTCTCCAGTTTTCCAAACAAATAAGGCCTAAAACTTCATCACATTTCTCAAAATAGAAGCCAATTAAACAAGTGAGACATAAACTACAATCATTCCTGTATTTATTAAAGATTATGACATTTGTTAGTGGCAACAGGATGTGACTCTCTAGGAGAAAGCAGCCAATTTGAAGTTAAAATGAGAGTCAGGAGTTTTTTTTAGTGTTAATCGAATTGCTCGTAACCAGTTTAAGAACAGACCTGAGCCCGCATTAGTCTTGCTCATATGACCCAACGCTGCAATCTCCAATGGGCGCCTTTCGCTATGTTCGACGCTCCACTCGAAATGCCGCAGCTGGAGGCGGGCTTTACATTTCTCTGGCTCCAATTCAAGGAATTCAGCTGCGGTATCGTGTTGGCTGGTAACAAGCTTCCATACAACTTTCACCTGAGCTTGGCAACCATCCTCGACCGGGACTAATAAGGTTTCTTGCCCCCAAACACCCCCCCCTTTCTGACTGCACTGTCCTGAACAGAATAAATGAGACCATTTTTTTCCACAGCCGAAAACATGGTGCTGTTGTTGAAGTCTGCGATAAGCATGGAGGAAAGCAACGACAAAGCGAGAAAGAGAGAGACCTTGTGCAAGACCGACTCTGGTAGCCGTGTTTAGCCGAGTAGCATGCCGTGACATAGAAAACAGCAGCTGTTGCCCTGATATAGCAGCGGAATGGAGAGGCCAGTGCGGTTCGGGAGTTGCATTCTATCTCTCTCTCTCTCTCTCTCTCTCTATCTCTCTCTCTCTCCTTTTCTCTCTTTATCTCGTGCAAACCCAAGAGAACACAATGCTCATTCCAACCTCTTCAAACCCCTGCTATCTCTCTTTCAGCACTTGCTTTTGGTTTGGAAAATGTCTCACATTTTTCCTCTTTTCTACATTTACAGCGCATAGCAATCCTCCACAAAACCCTGAACAAGCCTACAACTGTTTTGAGCTTAAAATCAGTGTCAACGTTGCTGAAAAGCAGTTAAACAAGAAAATTTCCACGTTCAAAGTACACTGGGCCTCATTAGCCAGCGTTTTTGCAATAACAATGTGCATTCACATGCTCTTCAGCAGTTGATTCTGTTCTTAAATAAGAAGCTTAAATAAGAAAACCCTGGTGGTGGTCAGAATCCTCACAAAAACAGTATAAGTAAACTGGGGCAGTTGGTAGTGTAACCATTAGGGAGTTGGGCCCATAAAGGTCACCGGTTCGAAAATCGGATCTGTAAAGGTACCACTGAGGTACTCGTGAGCAAGGTACCGTCCCCAAATATTGCTCCCATGAGTGCTGCCAGAGCTGCCCACTGCACCTTCACGGACGGGTCAAACACAGACGTCACATTTTGCTGAAACAGACTCACGGCATTTCAAGGCATTTACAGTAGCGGTTGACCGATACTTTTCCAGGTCCGATATCGATACTGATTATTGCCAGTTAACGGATATTCCAGATAACTGATATTCAGATATGCAACAAAAAAAAGAGAAAATCGTCAAAATTTTAAATTTTACCAACACCAAACTCTCCTCTTCTCCTTCTTAGAGCTTTATGCTGTGTTCGTGTTTGAATATGGTGTGAGTGACGACAAGGCTTTAGCGCGGACTGGCTACTACTCGTGTGACAATCAGAGACATTATTTGTATTTATTTAATATTGGTGATGATCAAAATTAAACAACTGATACCGATAATCGGTGAAACGCCTAATATCGCCCCCCGATAATCGGCCTGAACGATAATCGATCGAACCTTAATATGCAGAATTCAGGTGAACTCTTTCGCTTTGCTGAATGACTTCTTCCTTCTGTTGTAACCACGTCCCAGATAACGACTTGCCCAGACAGAATAAGGCTAGACGTTGTCATATCGTTGTAAAAAACAAGCAGGAGAATATCTCGGACATAAATCTAAATGATGCATTGACTCGGAAAGTTATCCCGCCGCAAATCAAAGGCGGTGAGAGAGAGAGAGGGAAAGAGAGAGAGAGAGCGAGAGCAGGAGGCCAGGGTGAAGAGAGTTGAATCTTCTCAGATCTACAAAAGACTTCTTGTCACAGCCCGAAACTTGATGCCTGGCTGCAGATGTGGCGTGGTTTATTTAACATCACCTACCTTGTTGGACAGAACTGGCATTAAAACCTGCCGTTCCCCCACACCCCACGCTGGCTCTCCCCACTCCACACTCCACACACACAGTGCTCGCCAGGCTAAACATCAATCTCGTTCATCTCTGGGCCCACAGTTCCACTGACCCCGCAACGAAGATTGGGCTGGTTTTACAGTTTCATCTCTCCCTCTCGCCTTTTCACTCTCTCTCCCATGCCAACATTAAACAGAAGTGCGTTTCCTTTTTAACTTCCAAACTGAATAAAACACGTTTTGGTTCTGTTTTGGGTTGCAAATGGACGGGAACAGCTGTCTGAAGGTTAGAACATCTTTGATACGTCTACCGCCGGTCGAAACTGACCTCGACTGGCTGAGATCTTCGCCGGTGGTCTGAAGGATGCCTGGGAGACGTTTCCCTCCACGTGCATCTCCCCTCGTGTGGCCGGATTAAAGAGAACGTTCCAGCTTGACCCCTTTTTTTGGTTTGGACTTTAAGCTCAGCTCAGTCTGCGCTCCCGTTCTAGAGGAGCTTTCTTCAAGAGGCAAGATCCTTTCGGGTGGATGTGTTTAGGTTTGTATTGTTGTTGTATATCCAACGGCTTAAGGAGGGCCTCCTGCTGAGGTTGTGCCTTTTTAATTAATTACGATTCCACAGTTTTACTCCCGAAAGAGGACCCAAGACCCACCAAAGACGCACTCGTCATACTTGCCCCAATTTAGACCATCTCTGCTTCTAATCGCTGTACTGTAAAAGCTGAAGATGTAGTTTAATTCAAAGTATTTGAGGAAAATAATTAACCTTTCTGAGGTTGCTTTATTACTTATGAGCGTTCTTCTATCCCTTTATTTTTTGGTTTATAATATTGGAATAGTGCGTGCTAAGTGAAAGTGAGTGATTATTTGTCATTGCGAACACACCACACCATAGCACAGTGCACCACAACGAAATGTGACCTCTGCATTTAACCCATCCGTGAAGGAGCAGTGGGCAGCTAACAATCGTCCGGGGAGCAGTGCTTGGGGACGGTACCTTGCTCATGAGTACCTCAGTGGTAACTTTACCGGCCCCGGATTCGATCACGGGGCGAACACCCTACCGTTATGCCACCAATGCAATGCATGCTAGACGTGCATGTCTTATATAGTTTTATTTAGAAGGTCCAGAGCTACGCATTTATATATGTATCTGACATGAAAATACCAAAACAAATGTGATATCATCTGTTTTGTCTAATTCGGTCACAGAGGTATATAATATATGCAAGTTGGAACATTCTGTAGCTTATTATAATGGCAAAAGGCAGGTACATTTGGAATACATTCTTGATTAAGTATTTTTCTATAATTTTATAATATATTTAAATTACATACATTTTATAACTTGGTGAATGCATCAGGTAAGTTCCTTTAAATGTGTATTTTGCACTCATATGGATATTATTATTATTTGTGATTATTCATCATTGTGAACACACCACAGCACACCACACAGTGCACCACAACGAAATATGACCTCTGCATTGACCCATCCTTGAAGAAGCAGTGGCCAGCTTTTTTGGCAGCACCCAGGGAGCAGTGTTTGGGGACAGTACCTTTCTCATGAGTACCTCAGTGTTACCTTAACTGGTCCAGGACTTGAACCGGTGACCTTATGTTCACGGGACCAACCCCCTTACCGTTACACTACCAACTGCTCTGTATAATATGCTTTTGTATAATAAACTCATTAAAAAATGGAATCTACTTGGAATGATGCAACAATATAATACAGTATATTATGCTATTATTATAATGTAATAATAAGTTGTTGTACATTATACTTTTATATTATAATATGATATACACTATTATTTTACTGGGTTTGAAGGGTGGGCGATTTCCTCATGGCTGGCTTGAAACAAGCAGGAAGTCTCAAATCAAACAGAGAACGTGAACATGGAACGAGTTACATCTCTCTCTCACTCTCACTCTTTCCATCTCTGGAGGTCAGGGGCAGGCTGCAGAGCGGTGGGCGAGCCAACAAAGCGCCGGCTCGGGGACAATGTTTTCTATTTGCACACATTTGCATGAGAAGGCCGCACAGCAGTGGCCGGTTCCACTTTGTTTGGACTGTGAAAGAGCGCTCATTCAGGCGGCCGACGAAGGAAAAGCAAGCGGGAATGGACGTTTCTAAAAGGAGCCCCGTGTTTCTGGGATTAGGAAGACGTCCGGCTATAGAGAGGGAGTTTGACTATGGGAGGCTAAAAAAACAAAGGACGAATCATCAAACTTTTGAGCACGAGTCCTTTGAGACGCCTGCAATGGGCAGGAACTGGAGAAGAGAAATCCAACCCTCTTTTGGTCTGCAGTATTCGTTTGACAGACAAAAGGTTCGTTACTAAATTGGTCCTAAACGTATATTTTAAAGTTTACCAGGTGCACAAGAACGCATGCACCAATCCAACTTTTTCAGTTCAGACACCGATACCGATACTTAGGATTTGGGTATCGGCTGATCCCGAGTACTGATCCGATCCCAGTTTTTCTCCTTTACAGCCCTAAGAGAATTTACATGCCGTATGTTGTGTTCGGACTGTCCTGTACTACTCAGATTTGCCATATTTTGACATGTAAATGCTGACGCAATCTTGAAATCAGTCCATTTCTGATGAAAACTGACCTGCGTCTGTAGAGGTTTTTTCTTTTTTAGCTTTATATAGTATTAAAGTATTTGAACTGTAGACATAACTACTAGAAATAGTAAGAACAGTGTGTTTTATTGGCTTGCAGAGTTTTTTATGTAGAGATATTCTATGACTTAGTACTGTGAAGAAAAATAAGGTTTGGAATCCATCTGAATACAGAATACAATTATTTGATAAATAATGCATCTATATTTATTTTTTACCCTCTAACATTATAGAATGTAAAGCTATTTTCTGATTAATCGAAAATGAAGAAATACTGAAGTTTTTGGCCATTTTTGAGCCTATTTGGACTCATTTTGGCCTATAATTCATTTTGGACTTTCTTGGAGAGAACATTTTTGACATGATGGCGTTCCACATGAGAGTTCTTTGGCGTGATGGCGTTCCACACAATAACACAAGGAACACGCCCCATATCTTGGCTTTGCACTTTTACAGTCCCAATAGGTTAAAAAAAGGTTCTTGTTTTCAAAGCCTAACAAAAGCTCTTACTGCAGACGCATTAGACCTCTGAGTGTTACAGTTTTCCATTCGTTAGGGGAAAAAGCGCAAGAACTTGCGCTCAAACCCTCGGATGTCAGTGATTTATGAGGGGAAATGCGACTGCAGGGCCGCCCCTCGCATGCACAGCGAATTTAATGTTGGATCGTGAAAGAGCTGTTGAAATACAGCACAAACTGCTTAAATTACAGTAGGGTCATTTCAATAAGAACATTTACAAGGGCTACAGTTACCAAGAGGCGATTTTCGGGGAGGGGAGAAGACGGAAAAAAAATAACATATATATATATATATAACAGAAACACACTGGGATCCAAGTTTTAAAACAGGAAGGCTGTCTTCATGCATCACCATAAAAACAGACACCATCATAAATGGTTCGACTCTTTTAGTACCATATTTGGACAAAGCGCTTGACGTTCTTGCTACCGCTTAAGACTCGATCCAGGATGTCCTAAACGGCACTACAAGCACTTCGGGCCTGATGCATTTACAAACAAAAAAGCGTGTTATAAGACGGATGGTCCTGAAGCGCTCTTTTAGAAGCAATCACCAAACACAAAAATCCGGCTGCAGAGAAAACATTGAGGGCAAATTTCCCAGTCGAGGATTAAGCCTAGTCCTAGACTAGCTTTGAGTTTGAATGGTAAATCTCCATTGCAACTTAGTCCAAGACTAGGCTTAATCCATGAGCAAGAAACCAGCCATGAGGGTTTAGCTTATTGTGTACATACTATACATCTGCATGCATTGTGGTTCTTGGAATTGCAGAATTGTAGGAACCATAACAAGCTAATGTTTTGATCTAGAGGTCGACCGATATTGGTGGTCTATGATTAAGACATGGACCAACAGGGTTTGGGTTCAAATCCAGCTTTAGCCTACCTCCAGAAGGTTCCACTCTTAGGCCCCTGAGCAACAAGGGAGACTGTCCGTAATTACGGAGGTACAATACGAGCCTTGTTACGATATTATATTGATATCGATTTAACGGATGACAATACGTCTGTCAACATCACAAAGTCTGTTAGGATCAATTGCCTCCAAACCAAGAGGTTGTGGGTTTGAATCCTACCTTCAGCACTACCATCACAGGGTCCCTGAGCAAGACCCTTAACCCCAAGTTGCTCCTAATTTCCAGACTGTCCCTGAAATTAGGAAATGGAAGTCGCTCTACATAAGATGTAGATGTAGACCGATGTATCATGGCATCCCTAGTGAAGACAAGATGACACATTGCGAGAAAGGGCGGTAGTAGTGGTGGTGGTCTTGGTCTAAGTTGGGAACTAAGAGAGTTTGGGTTCGATTCTGGCTCTACCTCCACCTCCAGCACAACCACCAACGGGGTCAGAGTACAGCCCTCAATCCCAATTTACTGTATCCCAAGAAATGGAGGGAAATTAGGAAAAGGAAGAGTGGTTACAGAGTCGAACCAACACCAACATGCTATTTATAACCACTCTCCATACGTTCAACAAGTACCTGCACAAGTATCTCCTCCCAAATTCTATTTGCATTACGCACAAACGAAATAATCCCCAGGCATCCATCACCCGTGTATGAGTTGGACAGCAATCCTATGAGCGTTGCCAGATCTACTTCGAGAAGTGTAACGCAAGCTCCTTGATTAACAGATCTTTGGGCCCGGCCTGCGTTACGGCTCTCAGCCAGAAGGAAGCACCGGCCTATAGTGGCCTCGACCAAGGGCCTGTTAATCAGCCTATTAGCATTTAATTGCGGGGAAGTTAATTAGGGCAATGGCGGGTTAAGAGGCTCTGACCGAGAGAGCAGCTGGCCAGGCAACCTGAGACTACCGGGGGCCATTATGTTTACACAAGGCCGGCTGATTGACTGGCAAGACAATTAGCTTTAATTACCGATAGCTATTCTTGCCGGCCAGACTTTTCAGAGGTCGTAAATTAGCGCAGAGACGGCTGTAAATGCAGGGCTGAAAGGTGCGTTTTGTTAAACGAGCGCTATTCCGGACCGCTTTACTGTACGCTGGGGCCAGACTTAGTGACTCCATGATAACAGCAACATGGGGTGGGGAGTACTTGCGGCTGGGAGGAGGTGATGCAATATTTTACAAGGAAAGAGAGGGGCTTTAGAAACCAGCGATGAAGCTGTGATCTTGTCCGGCAAAAAAGTCTGATGTAACAAACCTCGCCCTCTAGTTCCATTGTTGTAGTGTTTCCTTTTGCTTTGCCAAAAGACGCAATTACAGCTAATGATGAGCGAACACAAATGGAGACTTTTTTGCCACTTTCAGAAATTACAGTTCCCCAGAGCAATAAAATTACACGTTTAGTCACTATATGACATTTGAGGCAGTTGGTGGCATAACGGTAGGGTGTTCACCCCATGATCAGAATGTTGCCGGTTCGAATCCCAGACTGGTAAAGTTACCACTGAGGTACTCATGAGCAAGGTACCGTCCCCAAGCACTGCTCCCCAGGCGTTGCCCTTGATGGCTCCTTCACGGATGGGCCAAATGCAGAGGTCACATTTGGTTGTGGTGCACTGTGTGCTGTGCTGTGGTGTGTTCACATTGACAATCTTTCACTTTCATATTCATTCAAAAGGACAACAGGTCGATGTCATAAAGTCTAATACGATACGATTTTGATTTAATTCAGTTCAAGAGCCAGAAATTAATATGAGACGATACTATATTCTGGTTTAAACCACAGCAGCCAACACCAGAAGTTGATTATGGCCCCTTTAAGACTTCCATTGGATTTAATGTCTTGAGTTAGCCAAGCCAGGCAAAGCTGGAATGCTCCCTCTCAGCTAGGACTGACAGATCCCTATAAAGCTCTCTCTTTTTCCCCTCACTCTCTCTCTCTCGCTTGCTCTTTCAGGAGAGTTAGTTCCAGACCCATCAGAGCGCCTCCGCCAGTGCCGAAACCCAAATCCAATAAAGACCTTCACAAAGGCCGGCCTTTTTTTTTTTTCTCTTCCCGCCCGTCGGATACCAAACATCATGTGATCCCTCCCTCTGCAAAATAGCTGTCGTCTCTGGTCAAAAATAAACGCACAGGGACCTTGTGACACATGCCAAGCTAAAGATGCCATGTGCTCCGGCGACTTATTAGTGGCAGTGGCAGTGACAGGAGGGAAAGAAATGAGTGGAGGTGAAGGGTTTCAACCCCATGCTGGGCTGACATGACTCGGTCGGCGGGGGAGAGAAAGATTCCTCTTCTCCTTCTTCTGGGGTGAGCGACAACAAGGCTTCAGCTTTGATTGGCTTCTTCTCATATGACATAAAACCAATGAGATACTGTTGTGGGCGGGAAATTAAATGAAGCAGTCGAGTCGTGGAGAAACGGCAGTGGAGCCAAAGTAGCACACCTTGTAACTTAATTTTGGTGATGGTAACCATTCAGTTGTTTTTTATGGTAAATTTCAGGCGTTTTTATCACACACGTTTCCTGCATTTTCCAAACGTAGCAAGGAAGTGAGTTCACTGACGTGTGCCTCAACGTTTTGCGGGAAACTACAACCATTGGTCAAAAACTGTGAAAAAGTTAAATTTGTTAAAATTGCATGTTCGTGAAGAATCTGTGGGTATTCGCTGAATTGGAGCTGCGATCGCAACATCGCGAAATGCTGGAAGGTCTGAAATGCCTAATATCAGCCCCCGATAATCTGTTGAAAACCGCTCGACCCTTAGTCTAAATAATTTACACAAACGCAAGAGGATTAAATGACTTTTGTACCAAAATCAACAAGAGCAACACAAATATTTTACTTCTGACTAGCTCAAAAATTTGGGTTATCTTTCTGAACTCAAAATCAAAACTCTAAAACATGCCATCACACCGTGGTTGCACCCTGCTTAAGTTAATGAACCCACACCGACTCATCTGAGAGCTTCACCCTCAACCCTTAAACCGTAAAGAGCCACAATTCAACCACTTCATTCTCCTTCTTCTTCCTCCATTAGAAAGGTCTAAACAACTAGCTCCCATTTAACCAGGAGTGGAACGGAATGTTAACACCCTCACATCAAAACCAAAACGTGGACTCATCTGCATGCTAGCGTCGGACCACTTCCTCTCTTCCCCTTTTCTTTTAGGGCCTATTCAGAGACGCCCACGCTAACTCTATTTAGCGCCCATTTTGTCTCACACGACGAAATGAAGTGTGCACTCTGAGGTCACTCAGTTTTGCTGCCTACAAAGGGAGAAAAGTAAGGATAGCTTCGGCTAAACAGGCGTTAATGAGAAAGTAGGAGCAAAGAGGCCGCCGAGGCAAACGCTTACGCTGTAAACTCGAGATTTAAACAGCATAATATCACCATGAGTAGTGTTTCTGTCAGGGATTTCATCAGTCACAACAAAAAAATAATTAATGGTTAACAAAAATAACAGTAGTTTTGTTCCTTCATTTTAATTCATTGCAACTTCTATCACAATCCCGCAAAATCCTGGTGGGACTGGTTCAAGTCCCGGACTGGTAAAGGTACCACAAAAATTTATTCATTGGAAAGAGAGCATCAAACCCATTTGTTATGTAATGACATCATTACTGTCATACTGTCATCAAGTGGTGATGGTGGTCTAGTGGTTAGGATAGTCATCTCTGAACCAAGAGGTTGTGGGTTCGAATCCTATGCCCAGCACTTAACCCCAAGTTGCTCTCAGAGAACCCGAAACTAGCCAGAATCGCTGCTAGGCCTCAGAGTTTCATTCCAGGACTTGGCCCACAGACGGCTGAAAACAGTCGCCATGGTGGTGCTTTTAAAAGCAGATTGTTGTTCAACCTATGACCCCGGGGGTGTTTGCGGACTTTAACAAGGTGACATTTACAACCCCGGCTGGAACTGCCTGTTCCAGCTCCAACAACTCTACCTCTACTCAGGGACAAACAGAGATTTTTGCTAAGAGAACCTTTACATACCGTAACAGAATATTTAAATGGTGTTTTAGCCTAGCGGTAGGATATTTGCCTACGGACCATGAGGGTGTAGGTTCAAATCCAACTCTTTGGGCCATTGAGGAGGACTCCAAGCTAGCCAACCCTTAAACCTTTAATTAAGAATTAAGGAACACGATAAATGCCATAAAATTTCATTGACAGTTGTAGAATAACGGTTATGGAGTTGGTCCCCCGATCGGAGGGTCAATCAGAAGGTCTTCGGTTCAAGTCCCAGACTGTAAACACACCAGAGCATAGCACACTTCGAAATGCAGCATCTTCATTTGATCCATCTTGCTTCGGGACATGATCTTGTTCATGGGCTGTGAACCTTAGTGTTACCAACATCGGTTTGGGATATGAACCAACCGCCCCCGGATCACAGGAGCGACTCCCTAGCCGTTATACAAAGTGAGTGATTATTTGTACACCGTGCACCACAACGAAATGTGACCAGCTGACATGGGCAGCGCCTGAGGAGCAGTGTTTGGGGACGGTACCTTGCTCATGAGTACATCAGTGGTAACTTTACCATTCTGGGATTCGAACCTGCGACCTTTTGATCACAGGGTTAACCACCAAATGTCCACTTCCCTTTTACGTTTTGAAACTATACCTAATACCTTCTTAATTACAAGTTTAATTAAGTTGGCAGCGTAACGATTAGGAACTTGGCCCCATCTTCGGAAGGTCACTGGTTCAAGTCCCGGACCGGTAGAGGTACCACTGAGGTGCTCATGAGCTAGGTATTGTCCCCAGGCACTGCCAAAACAAAGCTGCCCACTGCTCCTTCACGGATGGGTCAAATGCAGAATTCCCATTTCGTTGTGGTGCACTGTGTTATGCTGTGCTATGTTCACAATAAATAATCCCTCACTTCCTTGCAAAATAACTGGACAAACAAAACCACTGTCAGCATAGGGTCTGACGCAGAGCCTCAATTTTGTCCAGTAAAACAATATTTATCAAACCTCCACAACCAAACACGACTCCTAACCAAGTGTGAAAGTTTTCAGCTTGCGGATATCGAGACGGGCAAACATGGCATTAAATGAGAAAATGTCTGCACCAAACAAGGAGCCATTCATCGTCTGATTCACCGCAGCCCACCTCCCCGCGTGCACGCCGGGACATCTGCTGTTACAGGCCCCCTTCTTGGCAGTCGGGACAAGACTGTGGATCTTTATGCACATGTTACATGCGTACATGTGAGCGTTCTGTTGCGATTCCAGAACTTTCTGGGAGATATTCTCGATTTCTCACAAATATATGTTAGCAATTACGGGCTTTTGGGCTTCAGTTTGGTGTGAAGTAAAGCAGCTGTGTTTCATCATCTGAGCTCGGGCTAAAGGCTCGGATGGTCTCTGCAGCGAGTTGTTTAGAGATGATGCATGGACGCTGTTTCTCATGACCCTGCTTTCTTGGAGCGTCGAAGTTGCCAAGAACACGCGCACCAAGCAGACTGGAGTTATTAAGACAGACCTTTATATATTCTAACCAGGCGCTCCACAGAACCAGGCAGTAAGGACGTAACCAGGATGTTTAAATCCCGAAAGGAAAGGGGAGAGAGAGACTGATGACACAACTTTACGACTTAACGGAATCTGTTCACCGTCAACTTCATTAGGCCCACACGGACATCTGAATCAGGTGTTTTTCTGGCGCAAGCGCGAGCTGCACGCCGACCGTTTTTCTGCTCATTGGAGTGAATCAAAGGTGTCCACACGGTCAATCATGACCTGCATTCAGTCTGCTAAATGTTGGGATGGCATCAAATGAATGCTTTTTCTTGGCGTCAATCCCAACGAACGCAAAGCAAACGTTGCTATTGCATTTACATGACTTTTGGTTGACGTTCTGGAGGGCGCTCTGGTGGACGACATATGTCCCACGATTTCGAAAGCGTTCTGATACAGTAAACGAGGAAGACACTATGTTTTGAAAATGTCCGAGGAGATTGATCCACCAAACTACAAACTGGGCTGCAGGTTGGTGTTAAACAGCGTCCAACAAACGCCAATGTAACATCTCACTGAAGCCAGTGAAGCTCAGCTACAAAAACGCAACAAAAACGCATAGGGCCTTCAGAGTGCGTTCATTTATCCCAGATTAGAACGCCAGTGTAGAGTGCTACTTTAAGGCTTGCTCACGCAAATCCTCCCTTCTCTGTTGTGGTTACAGGCCCACACACCTGCTGCAGTGCTGCGTCATCCCTCACGAATATCACACTCGTCCTGTGTGGTGGCATCAAGCCACTTTCGTCAGGGGAAAGGATAAGACGTCCATCGATGTGTGAGATCAAACCCGGCCAATGCATACCTCGTCGTAGTTCTTACAGAGAGCGCTGGATTTGAACTTACAATGTCCTGGTTCATACGCGAGCATCCCACCTGTAGGTCTTCACCATAAGTAGATAACTGAGGTTCGGAAATCATGTGCAGATGGTGTTTCAGAGACAGATGAGACACAATTATTGTGGCACGGTGGTAGGACACCCGGTTACAGGCGGGTTCAAGTCCCACGCTGCCGTCGCTGTAACTCGCTGTACAGCGAGACCATTAACCCGGAGTTGCTGCAGGGAGGTCGTCCTTGTAATTAGGAAATGGAATGAGCGACCGAAAAAATGTGATAAATGTATAATTACGACTATAATTAGTCTGCGTTTTTGGTCGCGTTTTGAGCAGTCGGAGTGATGCAGGGGGAGAAGCGCTGATGGGGGAACGAAGAGAGGGACCCGGAGGCTTCCGGTGGCTCAGATTTGTAAAAAAAAATAAATGCAAACTCCAGCTGCGCCTCCCTCTCCTCACGGGGAGACGGTCAGAGTTCGGTTCACTAACTGTTGGTTTAACTACGTATGAGGGAGAGGGGAATAGAAAAGGAAAAACGACAGAAAGAGAGAGAGAAAGCGCCGCCGGTCGCTCGGTATTAATTTCTTGAATATATTCCCACACAAATTCATTTCTCCAGTCGAGGTAATTAGAGATTTGTGTACGATACCACCCAGGGTGCTACAATTTCTCCAAATTCGGAACGCAGAACCACCTCGAGGCGAGAACACGGCTAACAGATGGCATAATTATGCCTTTTTCAAAAGGCTGAGAGAGCGAGAGAAAGAGAAGGCATTAGAGAAGGTTTAAAAATCTGGGGCTCTTTTGTGCGCTAATAAAGCTCCTGAAGGCAGCAGAAGAATGCCAGACTGGTATCAGCTTTCCAAAGACCACAATCCCAAACCTTTTAGCAACGTCACGCCGTCACGTTATGACACTGCGGCCAGGACACGTCAATACATTATAAAGGCTCCTTCTTCAGCTTTGTGGTTTTTTTTGGAAAGCCACTCGTTTCACAGCAGACGGACCCGGGGCACTGCACGTCCTGTCCTTCTTCTTCTTCATCGGATAAACGTCATGACTACAGCTTGAATCATTATAGTACAAGGACAAAAAAAAAAAACAACAGCAAGAAGTACGTAGGTCTGGTAGCAACCCGGGGCGAAATATTGTCTTTCGCGTTTAGGAAAATTACGTGATAACGTTCACGCAGGCTACAGCTGGATGATACGGTCAAAAATATTTATCACAATACAGTATATATTTAGAATTTCTGGATGGGTCATAAATTGCAACTGCCACGGCTCGGGACACAGCAAGCTCACAATCGCTAAGTGAGGCAAACACGCCATTTACCGTTCATTCCTTCATTATCCGAACCGCTTAATCCCAACCGGAATCGCAGGGGGACCTTAGACTATCCAGTAGCAACCCCGAGTAGGCGCCAACACACCACAGGACACGATAGTAAGAGATTTCGCTTGTGAACGTTCAACTGTGTGCTCAGAATTTTTGGCACAAAATAACGTCATACATTTTAAGACAAAAGGCGCAGGCCGTATAAAAATCTCATCTCAGACTTTGGACATGTCTGGCTCAAGCGCTACCTTCCCAACGTACAATAAATGAGTCATAAAATATCGGCTGAAAATAAAAAATGATGATGCAAAGGTCAGGAAATCTCGGTTTATCACATTAGGGCAGAATGCAACACATTCCCAAATTTCCCTTCCAGCTGGGCCCCCGTCTCCAATGCGACCCGTGCGTGCGGAAACGGCTTCCGACTAATCTGGGTCTCAAGCACGCCCGCAACTTCAGCAGTCTTAAGTCACCAGGCGCCGAGTGGACTGCTGTCGTTCGTGCCGGTTCAAGCTGTCGTCATAAAGACTAAGACCCAAACCCAATATTTGTAGTTGTGAACACAGCACACTTGACACAATGTCAGCTTTTTGGCAGCACCTGTGAGGAAGTGGTTGGGGACAGTATCTTGCTCATGAGTACCTCAGTGGTACCTTTACCAGTCCGGGACTTTAACCGAAGACCGTCTGTCCACAGGGCCAACTCCCTAACTTGCTTGCGCTACAAATGGGGTTTATCTGGCTCTGCGTTCGGGAGGTCGTCGGTTCAAGTCCCAGACCGGTAAAGGTACCTCTGAGGTACTCACGAACAAGGTACCGTCTCCAAGCACTGCTCCACGAGCATTGCCAAAAATGTACTTATTACTGTGTTAAATAATGTATTTGCAGAGGAATACGCAGTTCTCTCGGGGCGGCGCTGCGACCAGGCGCAGTAAAAATATTTACACTAACGATTGCATAGCACCGGGCCACCTACATACGCTCGCAGAATAACGCGTTTATACGTCTGATTCAATGCGTCCGTTGTTCACGATTTGCGCCGGCACAAAAGCTCCCTTTGTGGACGTGGCTTTCCGCGCAATGCTGAAAAGTGACATCTAGACACCCGTGGCCTTTCGAGGTAGGCTAAAATTCGGTTCCAAAGTTAGAGACAGCCGTCTCAGCAGCGACCTGTCAGGAAGGATCCGATCAGGACGATGACTACGACGCGTGCCTCATAACGCAGCGCAAGCAAATCTAGTGCAACGTTCAGCTCTGCTGTGTAGGGTTGAGGGTACTTGGAACTTTCCTTTTGAATACGTAAACTCAAAATTTGATTTTCGCTCCTTTTCAACACATCGACGGTATAAAAACGTGTCAATAACGCAGCCACACGTACCTCTATTATCCTGTCGTGAATCTGAAGTCCTCCTTCTTTATCCGCAGCTCCGTCCTCCACAATCTTTGATACAAAGATGCCTTCGTTGGAGGATCCATCAGCGTTATCCTGAAATCCAACATTAACACGTTAGCATGACGTTTGTATTCAAACCACAGTAAAATCAGGGATTCGTCGATCTGATACGTGAATCATTATCGGATCCGATAATGACTCAGTAGCTGGATCGGGTATCAGTGGCATTGTCGCGTTATTGTGTGGAACGCCATCATGCCAAACAACTCTCATGTGGAACGCCATCAAGGCAAAAACGTTGTTCTCTCCCAGAAACGAGTCTAAATCACTGAAAATAATTTAAAAGTAAAAAGAGATATGCTATTGGAATCTATATTGGTATGGGAATGTGGATCGGATCGAAACTGAAAAAATGTGGATCGGCCCATCCCTAAAAATTCTGTGCAGCAACAAAACAAAAGTTTACAGGCAGTGTAGGTTTGTTTTGAATCAGTCAGTTCAAACCCGGCAATTCAAAGCAGCGAGAAATAGGTAGGGGTGTAACAATACATTCATCGATCGATACATCTCTTAGCAGTCGTGTTGGATTGGTGTAGTTAGCATCCTGCCAATAAAAAGACTTTACAATACAACTCACTTCACGTACACTTAACAGGATACACGAGAATGCAGCACAGATTTTTGTAATAACGGCGAGCACTGCATAAAGTTCAGCTGCAGCCCAGAGCTCAACTCGGATAAACAACATGGTATCAATTAGCCTCACGCCAGCCAACTCACCCCTAAACGACACGCAACTGCTTGCAGGTGCACACAACCGAGCGCTTAAAGTTATGTTTTGCTACATCACTTTGTACCCCCCAGGAACGGACAATCGGTTTAAAAGGCAGTGTAGGGTTAGGCTTAGGCATGTATACTCTCCTAATGTAATCAAATATGATTTGAAGAAGGTGATTGAACACAGCGATTCGGTGTCCATCGCAAGAAAATAAAGCAGTAACATGGGCTCGGGGCTTAAAACATGTTGTTCAACCACATCAAACCCATACCGGCCTCATGCCGAGCCGTGCGACACTGCACGGTAATTTTTAATGGAATACTTGAGAAACCGCAGGAAGTCAAGCTGCGAACGCTGCAACTAATTACCGCAAAAGCTGGCTTCCTCTCGCTCCGGCTTTTTGCCTCATCATCACAACAACATCAACAACAACAACAACAACACAACTGTTGACTTAAGGATACTTTTGTTCCCAGCTAGCGCCGAAAGCATGAAAGCATTTCAGAAGGGCGTACATGAGGACGTTCAGGAGTCGACGGGGTCAGCGTGGGCAAACACAGGCAGTTTATCCTGTAGCTAAGAAGCAGGACCATTAACTTTGCATCGGTTGACCTCTCTTTTGAGTCCCATTAGGGGGGAAGTCATGGGTAACAACTCCAAATGCTTAAACAGCACAACGGCTCGGACTGAAGGGCCGGCGTCACGTGGCTCGAAACTAAAAAGTGTCATAACAGAAATAAGCCAGTACCTTACGTTATCTAGGTCAGGTGGCTATGTTTGAGTTCTGGAAACTTCTGACTGTTAAGAGTTACCAGCAGAGGAACGTTGAGCAGCGACAGTCCACTCAAAAACGGCAAAGTGCCTCACACTTCTATTCCGGAGAAACCTCGCAACCTCGTAAAAGGTTTCCGTGCTGTTTTTTTGCTTCAGAAAAGCACTGTAGAACCAGCTGTGGTTCCTTTCGAGATATGGTGGCCACTTTTGAGACGGTGACTCCCAGTCGACTCTGAGAATGTTGATCTGATTCTCTATCAAAGATGGAGTTGAATCTTAATCCACTCTGATCACAAAGTTGCGGTCTTGAAATCGGTGTCCAAAGTAAAAAATTTAACGACTCTTGTAAGATAAGATATATTTATTTCGTGTGACACAAAGAACAAAAGGCTTTTGCAAAAACTCACCATGCATGGGCGTCCTCCGACGATGTTAAATCCCAAAGATCCTGACTCCCGGTGGAGCATAACTGTAAGACTTTTGCTCTCTCCTCCCTGAAAACAAGAACAAATCAAGCCTGTTTATCCAATATCCAACGCAAATTAAAGATAAAAACACTGAACGCTTTCTCTGTTACATATCAAAAAGCTAGAAACAATCCACAATCACAAGAAATTTTGCTGCTTAAAAATACGAGACAATTACAAATGCTGATTTTACACAATCATTCATATGAAATCTCAAAAAACGACTAAAATATCTCTCTATATCTCTTTTAATAAAAATATGCACCTGCCAGAAATGCTAAACCTCAAACAGTGTAAGGCATTGCGACACACATTTGTAATTGTGTATCAACACAATTCTCCACACCTTAAAAAAGTCTTGAGCAAAATAGCTGTCAAGTCACCAGTAGCTTTATGGGTTAAGGCCTTGGCCTTCCCTGACTTGACGGGTGTATTAATAAACATAAAAGAGTCAATGGCTCTCCCAACAGAGAGATGACAGCAGGGGACTGGAGATCAGAACTGAGTTCTTAATCCTCCCCATCCTGAAGCACTGGAGTCAGCTGTCTGTTTTCTGCACCATAGGATACACGGCCTAAATATAATGTGGATATTAATGGTATGTACAGCAACATCAGTCTTAGCTGACCGTAGAATGATTCTGGAATGCAACAGGCTCAAGCCGGATGTAGACCGAAAGCCTCCATAATTCCATGGGAAAGTATGAGATTGCAAGAAATGAGCGTGGGAAGTATACTAGCATTGTTTTACGATCACCAGGTCTTTCTAATTGGCGTTAAATTGACAAAAGTGGCATCTGATAGGCTACAGTGGCCACACGACACATGCTCGTCACATCACAGCACGCTCTAGGCAGCTGTGAGATGTAGTCTGAGGACAGAGTCCACCTTGGTGAACATGGAAGCAAGAATCCGTGGCCGCATTTATCAAAAGGTAAGTGTGGCACAAATCTGAACGTAACATACATTACCTACCTCCAAAATGACATCAAACCCTCATTGTGGACAGCAGCTAACTACTATATTAAAACTGTACATTGATGGCACCCGGCTACTTTTAATCCTAACTAACTTTAACAGCAACTTCCCCAACATTGGGTGTATTGTGGGTATTGTGACAAAAGTACTTTTCGACTTTTCAAGGCTTTGTTCCGTTTGTTATATAGTGATAACGTAGCTCTCCCTTAAGGAAAGGCATGCGGCTGCCTCCAAAGCTATCACTTGACATCTAACCCCGCGGCAAATATAAATGCTGCATCATCTTGCATCTTGTCTTTCTTTAAAAAATCCCGAGAGGACTGGTGTTACAACATCCTCTGGAGCAGCTGGGTCAACAGCCCATGTTAAGTGGACGGACTCAATCCAGCAGATGACAGGCGGTAGTCATCACAGCGCTTTCTCCATCCGTGTGCCATCACTTGATTGTGTCATGTTAGCTTTCACCTGACTGATGGAGTGAACTCAGTAGTGACAACGGAAGAAAGAAGGAGAAAAAATACCAACATTCCTATTTCAGACCTGCAGCTAGTCGACACTGATTGAAGACCAGAATTTATCTTGCATTGACTCAGTGAGATTGATGTCTGGTCATAAAGAGTTTGTAAGATTATACATGTCACTAGGGGCCCAAATCAATATCACAGTTAATGGAACATTTTACCCCCCATTATGATTAATGAACAATTATTTAGTTGTTGTTTTTTTTGAGGCGGGGTGGGTTCCTCATTGTTTTGTACTGATTAAAGCTGGCACATTTTTTCTTAATAAAAGTGTGCAATCTTTGTGACAATTCTTTTTAAAGATTCCATCTTCAACTAATCATGACTGGCGCATCGTTTCACACTGGAATTTACCATCATGATCATTTAACGCAATAAACGGCAGAGATGTCAAAAGTGCACACATTCTTCACTCAAGTAGAAGTATAGATACATGTGTTTAAAAAGAGCTGAAATATTGACTCGACTTCTTTACTCAAGTTACTCTGGTTTTGGTTTCTTTTTCACTCTCGCTTTATTGTCTGTCGGTTTAAGCGTCAAGTACAAAGACCAATACACCAATGGGATTATCTTTTCTGTGCATGTTTACTACGTTTTTAAGCCTCAACTAATCACTCAAGTTGTCTGGATGGCGCACATTATTGATACAGAATAGGTCAAATGAATGGCAAAATGGCCTAATAAACGCCATTTCCATTAAACCAAACAAGAGTAATGAGTCTGATTTGAAAATGTAAGGAGTAGAAAGTACATATATTCGAGCTAAAATGTACGTAATAAAAGATGGCACAAAAATATACTGGCAAGTAAAAATTCTACTTAAGTACAGTAACCAAGTAATTGTACTACATTACTTCCCATCTCTGATAAAAAGTTTACACCTGAACATCTTGTCTGAGGTATCGAAATTGTTAACACATACTCCATTGAGCATCAGCCTAACGTATTTCAGTGTACACAGCATGTATACAGCATGCATATAGGATATTTTGTGAGGAAGCTGGGAAAGTTGGGAATATAGTACGTATAGTACAGTGGTGGTCTAGTGGTTAGAATTAGGATACTCGCCTCTGCACCAAGAGGTTGTGGGTTTGAATCCTACCTCCAATACTACCACCACTGGTTCCCTGAGCAAGACCCTTAAACCCAAGCCCAAGTTGTCAAGGAAACTGTCCCTGGAATTAGGAAAATGGAAGTCGCTCTGAATGAGAGTGTCTATTAAATGCCTCAAACGTAAATGTATATATTTTGTAATAAGAAATAAGTCATCTTAATGCCTTATACAGAAAAACTCCAGTCTCCGGTGTCCGGTGTCTGATCTGAAGCCATGTATACAGTATGTATGGTACTTTATTCATAAAGTTGTATCAGTCCATCCCTAACACACACACACACACACATTATAAACTGAACTGCACCACTGACCCTGACATAGGGCATTTACTGCTGGTGTTGTGGTAGCTCCAGATTAATGCCCCGCGTCCTTCCCCCTCCCCCCCGGCCAGGTGGCTAAAGCTGCAGCTGACAGACATGTCTCAAGTGTGGACGAACAGCAAGCACGGAGAAGAGAAGAGACAGAGAGGAGAAAAGAGCTTCTCTATAAACACCCAGAGCAGTTTGTTCAGCTTATCCAGCGTGTCAAAGTGTGGAAAGAAAACGGTGTAACTTTCCACAAAGTCAAAGTGCAACAAATAGATATTTTAAGTGTGACAAATATTTTAATATCTAACGTAACGTATAACCGCGCTCGCGAACCACGAGCTCTGAGACTGCGGGTGAGCTTTAAAAAAAACACGTCAAAACCCCAGCACAAAAGTTGAAACGTTTAAACGGGGAACGTGGGGGGAAACGATGTCCTCTGCGTCCACACCTTGAGCAAAAGCGATGTTTAAAAAGAGATGGAAGTGTGTAGAAGTGTTTAAACCGAAGAGCTCCAGCGGCGCGCGCTCCTTACCTTCCACGCGGGCGCGAGCGTCTTGGTGAGCGAGTCGATGCGCGCGCTGTACTCGGTGAATTTCTTCTGATATTTCAGCGCCGTCATCTGCAGCTCGTTATGGACGGCGGAGAGCTGGGCGAGCAGCGACTTCTCCCTCTTGCTGGAGCGGATCGCCTGCTTTTTCAACTCCTTGTCCAGGCCGAGCACTTTGGCGTGCAGCGCCGAGTTGTGCGCCTTCAGGGCTCGCAGGCAGCAGTGCTTGTTTTCCGTCCGCAGCTCGCGGTGCGTCAGCATCAGTCCGCATCCTTTGTCGCAAATGCCCACCGGCCGGTAGTCGCACGACTCGCGCATGTGGGCGTCCATGTCCTTGAGGTTGAGCACCTCGCTGCAGCCCTTATTCCTGCATTTGGCCGGCGAGAAGTCGCACATCTCGGCGTGCTCGGCCAGGTGCTGCAACTTCACCACTTTCTGGCAGCCGCGCGAGTGGTTGTCGCACTTGATGTCCAGCTTGAGGATCAGGTTCTTCAGCGGCAAAACGTGGTTCAGCTCCTTGGCCGAGACGCGCTGGCATTTCACCGGGCAGCTGCTCTGTTGCACCACCCAGGGCAGAACGCAGCCGGCGCAGAAGACGTGCCCGCACGGGGTGGTGAGCGGGTCCTCCAGAACTTTGTTGCACAAGTTGCATTTGAAGTCCGGCTCCACGGCCCCTTTAAAGCGATCCAGCTCAAAGCCCATGTTTTTTTTTGTGCTCCACGCCTCCTTAAAAACCACTCTGTCCACGACAGAAAGAGACTCCGGTGTCTCTCAGAACAAGCGCACGGCCAGTCGCTCGCTGGAGTCGGTCATTTGAGGAACTCGCACCAACTGACTCCGAGCACTTCTTACACACCAAACTAATTGCCTGCATCAGACTTCCTAGGGGGGGAAGTCTGGAAGAATTTGGTACCGTAACCATTGTAAAAGTGGCGCATTGGGGTCGAGGCTCTTCACAAGATGCATATCGCATAACTGCCAGAACTTTGAGAAAAATCCCATTATACGAGTTTTCCATTTCAGAAAAAAATCATTTAAAACATATATGACCCTAACGTTTTAGTTAAAAAAAAAAAAAGTAGTATAAAATAAAATGTATACTGTTCTTGAGGGGTTTATGTTTGGACAAGCCATATGTTGTAACAATGGCTTCTTTACAGGCTTATGACTCACAAAAAACCCAAATTTTCACTTGACCTATTTTTGCATGCGTGAATAGTGATAGCCCTTGGGTAATAAACAACTCGCTTTTAATGTTTTGTATGTGTGTGTCCATGTATTTATTGCATTGTGGGGACCTTTTTGTCCCCTAAAATCACTTTTATCTGGGGTTTTTTTGGGGGGGGGGGGTTGTGGGGACATTTGGTCCCCATGAGGAAAAATGACTTTATAGAAAATGTGCTTGTTTTATTTGAGAAACTAAAAGAGGTAAAAGATGGGCATTTGGTTACTGAGGTTAAGGTTAGGGTTAGGATTAGGTGTAGGTGTAAAATTGTATACATCTAGTCATTATGGGAGCCTATGGAAAGACCTCACAAAGATAGTAATACAGAGATGTGTGTGTGTGTGTGTGTGTTTGTGTGTGTATGTCTGTGTCAGATCAGGTTTGCAGGAATTTGTAAGAACCCATGCCTCCCTTTAAAATACAAGAAAATTCCTGTTAAAAAATGCTTTAATAGAAAAAGTCAGAGTTTTATTTTTCTTTATTTGTAGGTATTCGTCAGGACCTGTTGGCCTCCTAAATGATATAAAAGATATATTTTTTTATACGTTGGCACCGCCTGTCATAAGACAAATGTCAGGTATTATTCCATGGGTTAATAGAAATATGGGAAGTGAAAGGGCTTTTTGTTACTGAGGTTAAAATTATGGGTAGTTGTAGAACTATTTAGATCTAGTTATTACAGAAGTCAAAAGAGTGTGAGGATAAGTGGGTGGGTGTGTAATCTGTTTTTAAGGTATTCATGAGGGTCTGTTTGTCCTCTAAAGAATGAAAAATGAGATTTGTCAGATTTCTTTAGCTTCGAAAGGGCATTTTTGTATGCGAGGACTGGTTCTCATAAAGAAATGAAAAGTTGAATGTTTTATTTAAAACATTTGCTTTCAGTTAGTGTTGCTATTATAGGTGTAGTGTTGTGTAGCGGAATACCTCAGAAGGATAGCAAGATGTGAGTGTGTGTGTGTACTCTTTATACTTTTTAAATATACCTCATTTTAAAGGCATAGTCCATCCCTTCAGGAAGCGGTACAGTCATCAGAGCATTTGAATTGGAAATGATGGAAGGCCAGACAAAGGGGCTGTGGCAGAAAACTTCAGCTTGAGGAAAAGAATGTTCTGTCCTGTGGTTGCTTCTCTATCTTTTTGTAAACTGTCAGTGTTAGTCTCCCCCCCCAAAAAAACCTCACTCCCTCACACACACAGATGGAAAACGCGTCATCGTTCTGGGAAATCAGATTACTCGTGATGCTATGCTTTAACAATCCAATCCACATGTGCACTATTAAATAATAAGACTCCCAGCTCATCAGTTACTTCGGGACAAGAAAGCGATGGGGGATAAAGAGCATGCGTGCAATCAATCACAAGCTAACGTGACTGCTCAGCCTCTTTTCTCTCGCGTGGAAAGAAATCAGGGCCTCGGAGAACGCGGCATCGCACAGGAGCTGCGCCGTAATGCGATAGTTGCACAGACAGAAGCTCCGAGTAATGCAATCATTACTTTGAAAACAGACACAGGCACTGCATTAGTGTCAGAGCCCAAACTCAAAAGAGAGATCTGAAGCGTGTTCAAGAGGCAGCCGGATGGGGATGGATTTTACATTCCCCACTGCGTCCAATTTTTCCCCCCTCTTTTCCTTATTCTAATTCCCACAAAATATGAAAACATTTAAACATTGGTAAACTTGTGTAAGCTTTAAAAACCCCTTTTTCCTCTAGATGGCTGAATGGGAGATTCAAAATGAGTTTAGTATGGGAAGAGAGTAATTAATCTGTCACTCCTCTAAGTGGTGATTTATTGCTACTAACCACTAAAGAACAACATTTTCTCTCTTTCTCGCTGTCTGTTTTGGGTGGGCGTTACCCACTCTCTCAGTATGTGTTCACACTAAACTAATGCTAATCTTTAGTTAATCTATGTCTACTGTTTCTGGATAAGCCAAAGATGTGTGACTGGCAGCATGTCTACAGATATACAACTTGAACGCACATCTAGCAATTCTTCTGCAACAATTCAATACGTTAACATTTACATTTACAGCATTTCGCAGACATTCTTATCCAGACCGACATACGTCACGGCTTAGTAGTACACCAAGAGAACCTGTTGCTCATACTTGTAAACCTTGACTTAAATTAACATCTGCTGTTCAACCAAATTACTGCCAGATGAGTCACTTACTTTTCAAACTCTGTGCAGGTCAAAAGTTAATATCTACAGAGTCAATTAAGATACATACACAAAGGTTAAAGGGTAAGAGCCCAAAATACACTTTTCACAGCTGGTAGTGTGACGGTCCACGATAGAAAGGATGCTAAATGCTGTAAATGTAAATGCTGGTTCGAATCTTCATCCAATAAAGGTACCTTTGAGGTACTCGTGAGTCCCTGAGCACTGCTGCCCACTGCTCCTTCACAGAAAGGTGAAATCACATTTCATTGTAGTGCGCTGTGTGCTGTGGTGTGTTCACAATGGCAAATAATCACTAAACTAAACATTTTTAGATGAATAAAATAAGTTTTGGAGGTAAACATTCATAAACCAATTTGTAGTCATGAAGTCGGTGTCATGATAAACATGTAATGGTTTTATATGTTAGTAAGAGTGTTAGAGATTTTAACTACCGGCATTGCATTCAAACAAAAAAAATTGAGCCTAATGGTAGTGAAAGTTTAAAGTGTGTGATTATTTGTCATTGTGAACACACCACAGCACAGCACACAGTGCACCACAATGAAAAGCATCTGACCCATCCATGAACTAGCAGTGGACAGCTTTTTGGCAGCGCCCCTGGGGAGCAGTGCTCCGGGACCACACTGGTACCTTTACTGGCCTGGAATTTGAACCGGCAAACTAACGGTCACAGGGAAAACACTGTTAACCGTTGTGCTACCAACTGCTCTATATTGTGCTATATAATGCTGGAGGTATGATTCAAACTCATAATCTTTTGGTCCGGACGTGAGTATCTTAACCTCTAGACCACCACCACCCCAGTTTGCCAACATTTTTATTATATGATCACATGATCAAGTTCTCAAGCTCCTCTCAATGAACACACCATGTACTGGTTACAGGTTAGAAACACATAAGAATGTGCATCCAACTCTGGTGAAAAGACAGCGCCAAATTAAAAGCACTTTAAGGCTCAGTGCCCGAGACAGACAGCATTTCATCAGCGATAAGATATAATCCAGGTCTTAGGCTTCACACAACCTTATGAGAATCCCCACACATTTTCTATCTTTGCCTAAATGTTTTCCAGCTCAGCCCCAGCGCCAGTTGTCCCTTCCACCCTCCCCGCCTTCTTGAGTGTACTTAGATAAACTTCTCAGCAATTTGAGTTAATTTATGGTTGGAGAGAACACTCATTAGTGGCTTTTTGACCCTAAAATTTCCGAGTTCAAAATATAGAGTTATGGCCCAAGTTTTGTAGAGTTAGACAGTTTCCTTGCGTAAGCAAACATGGTGGGTGGGTGGTTTGTGCATCGCCCTGAAAACGGCAAGTAAATAAGCAGATGTGTTATTTGTGCAAACAACATCCCCCTAAAGCACTGGACTTTTTAAATACATCTGTGTATAACTGTGAATATTAAATTTGAAATAGTTTTATTAATATACATGAGCATGCACTCTACTTAAAATCTGAAATTTTATTCCCAATTTTCGCTCTCAATTAGCCCAATGTTAGCCCAGTTATCCCAGTGCCTGTGCATGGCACCTTTTACCAGCCTTCAGTCCTCAACGATAAAAAGATCCTTCCGTTCAATGAGCTGCGATCTTTGTTCTGCTGCTAATGCCGGAGGCATACAGATAGATCTCCATTTCCACAATCTATCATGAGGGCATATAGTACGGCAAGCTTGGAGCACGGCCATAAAGCAATCATCGGCAGTCTTCTTTAGTTACGATATGTAGAGAACATGAGGGTGAGATGGCAGCTCGCAAAGATGACTAATTGCTCTTTTGGGATCTGCTTTCATCCTGCATCAAGACCCAGTTGCCTAACCAAGACAATAACTGTAGCGAACGGTTGAAACAGTCAGCGGTAAAGCTCTGCCCCCATTTCGTAAGGCTTTTGTTTATTTTTCTTCAATCGTAAGTCGTCTGCATACTCCACCCTTTTCGAAGCGATTAGCCAATACGGCGTACAAAGCGTAGCTCTGCCAGATCCACTCACCCCAAGGCTTTTCAGCCCTTCTTTTCTAGCATTGGGAAGTTCCCACACCGCCTAACATCAGTGCATCTGTGGATAAAGGAGAGAGAAGCGGCGGCAGTGAGCAGAGCGAAGGTGTGCCCTGTTTCAGCATGGGGGTGGAACATGTTCGTACGGATCTCTCCGTGACCTTTCTGATCTCTCTCTGAGGAGGCAAGGCGACGCTTGTCTCTCCAAAGATGCTGATGACAGACGGGGCGAACAAAACAAGTCAGCAGGCCTTTGTGACACAAGATCACTCGACTTTCGCTTTTTTGCTAGTTTCAAAGGGAAAGACGCGGAAAACCATTCGGTCAAGTGCACTGTTAACCGAGAGGTGCATGCTTAAATGTGACATGAAATCGCTGATAAATTTAAAGATGGGTCACAGCATGCAGATTGCTGCAGACTCTGCTGTAAAGTTTTGGCTTATTGACGTTCGTTGACGTCTTGCCTGTTTTTATACTTTTGTGCAGAGAAAGTCAGTAGAAAAACAGGCCAGTGCAAGTACCCAAGCTGTCTGCGAGCACATCTGCTGATAGAAGGCTAATCTTTTGCGCGGGACACATCTAAAAATGCGATCTGCTCCCGTTTCCGCGGCCCCACGCACGGTAGAAACACCCTGTAAGAAGAATGGGTTCGCTGGGTTTGCGAGAAGTAACGGGGGAAGCCTAAATCTCAAAGACTTGCTTTGTGGAAAAAGTGAGTGTTGATCCAAAGCTAAGGAGCAGTTATGGTACGCCCGGGCTTTGCGAATGGGCCGGCAGAAACGCAGACAGGCATCTGTGATTTTTCATAGCGTGCGGTTACGATATATTGAGACACCGCTGAGAATGACGCACGGGCTGGTTCATGTGCCGATGCGCTGGGAAGCACTTTCGAGTGACAGAGCAATCTGGAACACCCTCCACGTCCTCCCTTCCAAATTCTGTCGAGTGGGATCTACAGTGGATCTTGACTTAAGCTCTTGGAGTTTTGGCAAGTGGGCTAACTCGTAATGCATTAGCTATAGAGGTTTCCAAAGCACAAGTGTGGAATATTAGAACCAGATGACTCTTTTACAAGGCGGACACCCTCCACACCCGAAAACACAAAAAAAGAAAGAATCAGCAATGTCAAAGTTGGGGAAAACTGATTCCACTCCTACAGAACCGACTTAAATCATTTGACCGTGGGGCCTCATCACATTTCTACCTCCTAAATCACGTATAACAATGACAATATATATTTGAAATGGATAATAACGAATGAAAAGAGACAGACCTTTTATTCGGTCATAAAGTGCTGTTTCCGCCATCGCCTCACGTGGGGTGGAGGAAACCTCCCATTTTGTTTCTCCTGCTGATTCTTCTCCACATTCTGCCGCCTGGTCTCCAGAGAAAGGTG
Organism: Distichodus sexfasciatus; assembly: GCA_032718565.1. Classification (NCBI taxonomy): domain Eukaryota; kingdom Metazoa; phylum Chordata; class Actinopteri; order Characiformes; family Distichodontidae; genus Distichodus; species Distichodus sexfasciatus. Next base: position 2,998,865 of record JAVGVS010000034.1, on the reverse strand, counting down.
ATGTGGGACGTGCTAGAAGCTAGAGCTGACACCTGAAAGAGGGTGACAGCAAGGCAGGAATCACAGATAGGCCACACCACTCTGTGTGGAGGAAGATAAAGAGAAGAGTGTAAGTGACGCTACACCATGATGACAGCAGTGACAGCCGGCTGCGGAAAGAAGGCAGGTCCCAGCACCTGGCGTGCTTTAACATCATGCTGTTGGGAAGTTATTGTAAAGAGGCTGATGCAAAATGTGACAGATACATTAGAGCAAAGGGCATTAAATGCAGACCTTGAGAACAAGATTTTGTTTTGACTGCTACATGTCAGCGAACCCCTCAGATGAAATCTTCATTTAGACAAACTATTTAAACTATTCTCAGGTCCCTCAACATACCCATACCTTTATGTCATCATCTACAACATGACTTCTACCATCCTTTCTAGACACTCCTTTACCAAATCTCTTTTGACATAAGCAGAGGTGTCAAAAGTACACACATTCTTCACTCAAGCAGAAGTATAGATTCACGTGTTTAGAAAGACGTAAAAGTTGAAGTACTTACTTGACTTCTTTACTCAAGTTAAAGTGAAAAGTACAGGCTCTAAAACATACTTAAAGTATAAAAGTATAAAGTACCCTTCCGAAGCACAAAACCAGCATTTTAGGGCAAAGCTGACTGGACTCCATGTCCAAGCGTTATATAGAGTGCAAGCAGAAAAACCATCATATGCTGATCATCTCTATCCTTGACACATCTTACAACAAATATTATAGTACTGTAAAGTGGTCAGCTGACATCGGCATCGTCCAGGGAATGGTGCTTGTGGATGTTACCTTGCTCATCAGTACCTCACTGGTACCTTCTTTACCGGTCCGGGGTTCAAACAAGGCTTCCAACTCCCTAACCATTACGCTACCAACCGCCCCAAGGGGTCTTGCTCAGGAGTTTACGCTCTCCTGGGATTTGAACCCCCAATCTCATGGTCACCAACACTCACCTGAGAGATGAAATGTGTGAAAACAAAGAGGGTATGAAGTTTATATAATGCATAAGCACGTTCTTATTTGGAGTTGAAACACGCCAGACTCCGGGGACTTTAACCTTTAAGTCTCGTTAAAGCCTTTTACCATTAGGGGACGACGGAAACATGCCTGAATCCGGTCTGAGACGGAGGGGAGTTGAAGAGAGCGTGGGTGAGTGAGTGTTATCAAAACAAAACATCTCCAGCAAGAAATGAAAATGTCAGGAACATTCCTCTCCCCATGCTAAATCTGACTCAGAGCGGGGAGTGAGTGGGGGTGGAGTAAAGAAGGGGTTGTCGTCAAGCTCGACCAGTTCTCCACACGGCCGGAGCTGGATTGCTGCCTGGAGGAGCTTTCGACTCCACTGAAAACAATCTTGTGTAAACAATGCAAAAAGTACCTTTGTTAGCCCCGGTTTTTGTCCTTGGGGTAGAATCGGATGTCAAAAGTAAATATGTCGTCGCTTGCGAGTCCGCAACCTACCAGTGTTTGGAAAGAGCGGAGAGCGATGTAGTATCATGTTCGACTGCGGCGCTACAGAAAAGGTTCACTCTGGGATAATTGAATCTATGTGGAAACAAGGCAGCGGTCTGTGAGAGTAACATGAGGAGCTAATCGGAAACAACCCTCTTCTAATTACCCATTACGAAAATAACGAGGTGAAGTCATGGCCCTAGTTGTTGTCCCTTGCGGGGAATAGTTTGCCAGATCGCGCTGAAGGTAAAGCAGAGCGAACAACAGGAAAATTAAAGCAATCCCTCCTAGGAGATTGTTGCGGCCTAAAATGCCTGATTTTGCAGCAGCTTTTCTCTAAAAATTGCAGTGAAAGTTGTGTGTTTTTAGACGTTTTGTTGCAATAAAGTTGCCAGAGCAAAAATTCGAGATTTTGTTCCCCTTTACTATAATTCTTTAACAATTAATTAAAATGAAGGGAACAAAGCCACTATAAATTTTGTCAATCGTTAATCTTTTAGTTGTTTTTGAAGGCAAATGGCTTTATCACGTTTCCTGCGTCTTCTAAACGCAAAAACGAAGTGAGTTCCCTGACATATGGCTCAACATTTTGTGGGAAATGACAATGATTGGTCAAAAATTGCGGAAAAATTATAATGAATTCGCGAGGACTGACTGAGGGCTTCTAATGACATATTAGTTAGTGGGTAACAGGCAGTTTAGTCATGGCAACAGTGGCTTGTGACACTTCTAATAAAGTCTCCGTTGGACACAGAATTGGCTTCTTCCACTAAATGTGCAAAACTAGGGGCAGTTGGTGGCATAACGGTAGGGTGTTCGCCCCGTGATCAGAAGTTCGCAGGTTCGAATCCAGGGCTGGTAAAGATACCACTGAGGTACTCATGAGCAACGTACCGTCCTCAAGCACTGCTCCCCAGGCACTGCCCTTGTTAGTTGCCCACTGCTCCTTCATGGATGGGTCAAATGCAGAGGTCACGTTTGGTTGTGGTGCACTGTGTGCTGTGGTGTGTTGACAATGACAAAAAAATTACTCACTCAAAATGTAAATTGCAGTGTAAGGATTTATCCCTATTAGATTTGTCCCACGTTACGTTAGTGTGACGTTGAGACCTTGTTGAAGCCAGAACTAGCTGCTGCGTTGCATTCATCCAAAGTGTGTGATTGCATTTGTCAGGTCTTAGCCTTAATACCTCCTCCTCCCCCCCAAGACGTATTTAAGCTGCACAAACTAAAAATAAACACTAAGAGCTTTGATGTTTCATAATTCCGAGGCCGATCAGACAAGCACAAAGGTGCTTTTTATCCTCAGGGAAGCCTTGTGTTATATTAACATCAGCAGTTCTCACATGATCTGTCATGATCTCATAAGGCTTGTTCTTTTTATTCTCTATACGTTTTAAATACATGTAAATATTAGTTGAAGTATAGAAAGTGCACCTCCACCTGATATTCCTCCGTCTTCTCTCCTTCCTTTCTTGCGCTACCACATTTCCAAGAGCTCTACCGCAGCTCCCGGTGTCTGCCAATACTAACCGAGCCCATTGCTGAAATTAGACCGACTTAATATGGCTTTTCTGCATCTGCTCCACACTTGGGTCGTAAAACAAAGCAGCACTTTGATGCAGTCAAGCACACCTCACTACCCGCTCTGCGGCCCGGGACGGTCTTCTGACCCCTAGACGGAGGGCCGGTGTGGTAGAAGCGAGACGCCTCTGGGGCGAATACCTGGCCCTACGTCTCCCAGCAGCGGTTACTCTGCTCCTGCCAGGGCACGGCCCTCGGCCTCGCTCCTGCAGATGGGAATGGAGATAGAGACTCTCTCCTGAACGCTCGGCGTTGGTGCAAAAACAAACAACATACCAGAGCCATGAGAAGATACGTCCTCGCTTGCTGCAAAGCCCGAGCCTCGAGTCGAGAGCCTCCTTAGTACCTGGATCATAACACAATACAACTGCACAATTCACTTTCTCATTGGCAATAGATATGACGTACGGAATTTTACACTTCTCAGACCTAACCCTTATCTTTTCCATAACCATCATAAATCTCTGCCAAATCTAGGTCTACATTGAGCGTATAAACTGACATGTTAATAAGGAAGGTTAGTATCACTCTTGCTTTCCTTTTCAAAAAATTTTGGCTCCCACCTCGTAAAAGCTCTTTTCCACGTTGGCCGTGCCCTCACGTGTTAAACAGCACAAAAATAACGTTGTAGATGCTCACGCCTTGCTGTCAGTCGAGATCAACGTACGCGGCCTAAATGCGTTAGTCACAGTGCTGAGGCATCAGCAGAAGGAGGGGCGTCGGTTACCGTGAAAATGATGAAAGGTGACTCGGGCTCCCGCCCTTTAGCACTGCGACGCGGCACCTACGCGTCCGCTGGCCCTAAGCTTGTGAGGCCATGCGCTTTTGCGATGCTAATTCGAGCAGCGCATCGCATCGCACACCCACGCAAAACTCACCAGAGGGAGATCGGGTGAGTTCGCCGTGGCATTTGGCAGCAAATGCAAAAGGCTTGATGGAAACAGGGTGATATCAAACGTTTAGCTGCGTTCAAGTAATGCAGACGTACCGGTGTGGGTTCTTTTGCTCTTTTCCGGGTCTTAATCCCGGGGATTTCACCCGAGGGTTAGGCTGAACTCTTCACCCACTCCCCACATCACCCCCCCACCCATCCTCGAGTGGGAGGCTGTCGTCAGGGTTTAGTTCGCCTGGCTGGGCGCAGACTGGCAGCCGTTTCACATTCGTTTCAGGAAACCGAAAGCTGGAACCTCGAAGGACATTTAGCATGTGGGATTGGCGCAGTGCATAACTAATGCAATGTCGTTCCAGACGCTAATGAAGACGTCAGCCTGTTGTCTCCCCGGTCTGGATTTTTCTTGTTTTCATCAATAGCAACATTTGCATAGGGTTTACGTCATATGGGTCTCCGCTGCACTGAAAGTCTTAAATCCTTTCTATACAAATCTACAGCAAATCTTTCCCATGCGCGTTTAAATGTAACGCATGCGGCCATATGGCGTCGTAAGTGAACCGTGACATCTGCGGTGGCTTCAAATTGCTCGTGCTTCAGATGTTGAACTGCGCAGCGGATGCAAGTGATTAAATAGGACTAATTAAGAGATTAAAGGCTTTCTTGCCTCTTTAGGCTCCATGCCAAATGAAGTCATATAATGTAGTATCACTTTCACACTACGGCTGTGATGTGTTTGTGGCACAAAGAGGAAAAAATGGCTATTTAGTAGAACAAATAGTTGAACAAAGTTAACACTCGCTCACACATTCACCCAAGTCAGTGCGTTCCACTTCCAACACACACACACACACAGAACGGGGAGCAGTGCTTGGGGATGGTACCTTGTTCATGAGTTCTTCAGCGGCACCTTTACCAGTCCGGGATTCAAACCGGCGTCCATGGGGCGAACACACTAACCACTACGCTACCTGCTGACTGTTTACTTTGTGTTCCTCACCATTCTACAAGACCATTCTTTGTCGCTGGTGTTACCAAACACTCAGAGGTTTAATGCCTCCTTAGCTTTTATCTCCCAAAAATAGAGGGGGTGGCAGGGGGGAGGAAGATATATTTATAATCTTTGATGGATTTGCCTGTCAGAGAACACATTTAAGATACCACCAAAGCTCTGCGTTTTAAGCGGAACCAGCTGCGTTTTGATTGATTGCACATTTACATTGGTAAGCAAACATTTGGGCAAGATTGTGTGCGGCAGCCGCGCTGAGGCTTCGGAGCTGCAGTCGCCAGTAACCTTTGATTATTATTTTGCAATTAAGGGTGTATATCCGCACTCGAATACACTTTCGTCAGAAAAGAGGACACTCAACCACTTCGGCAGACTTTCCCACACTGCAAAAAATCAGTGTCAGAAAATAAGAAAAAGAAAAGGATAATAAGAAAAAAGAACCAGAATCAAGCAAAATTATCTGCCAATATACTGAGAAAATTTATCTTGTAAAGGTCTCCTAAAACAAGAAAAAAATCTTTCCATTTTTCCATGTTTTTAGCTTTAATAAAACATTGTATTCTTAAAATAAGCAAAGTTGTCATGAATTTCTTAACTCGTAGTGGGGCATAAGAACCTTTCAGTTCTCTTAATTAAATTTCTTATTTCATTTTAAGAAGTTCTTATAATCAATACATTTTTCTTAATAAGATAATTGTAGCCAACATTTCTTAAAATTAGATTATTTATCTAATTTATCTCTTGTCAAGTCAGCTATTCATAAAATAAAAAAAGACAAGATCTATTTTTTCTTTTTTAGATTTTCTGGCTTGTTAAGATTTCATTTTTTGCAGTGCATAGCTGGTGTGAGGCGGCGTTTGATGCAAGTTCCTCAGAAGAAAGCTGATTGTGAGAGCAATGATTGCTTATTTGATATATACATATAAATACGAATCAAGTTTAAGGAAAACTGAAAAATGAAGTGTGGTAGGGAGCCGGGAGAACGTCCTTTACAAAGTAAGAATGGTTTAAAAGCGTGCACTTGGGATTAAATTTGTGGGTCCTCTGTAATTGTAACTGCCATCGGTAATTATTATCCAAGTTAATGGTTCATTCACAGAGAATTACTACAACGCTACAGTGCTCTGGGTTTTAATGAGTCTAGAATGCTGCCGCCTGACTTTATGTCAGAATAAGCTGCAGTTTTACCTTCACTTTGTGCTCTCCTGGCAGTACGAGTCATGCTGGGAAGGTCGCTTGTAGTAAAATTACAGCAGGAGCTCATCTGAAAGGGACACATTTATTGAAAGCTACTAATACTGTGTACTTCATACTTAATTTTCACACAATGCACACAGTGCACCACAAACAACTTTGACCTCTGCATTCGACCCATCCGTGAAGGAGCAGTGGTAGAGTAACATTTAGAATATTCAGGTCGCCGCTTCCAATCCCGGACTGGTAAAGGTACCACTTAAGTACTTACTATGAGCAAGGTACTGGTCCCCAAGCACTGCCCACTGCTCCTTCACAGAATGGTCGAATGCAGAGGTCACATTTCGTTGTGGTGCACTGTGTGCTGTGGTGTGTTCACATATGACAAATAATCCCTCACTAAGTGGACAGCTTTTTGGCAGAGTTTGAGTAGCAGTGCTTGTGAATGGTACCTTGCTCATGACCACCTCAGCGGTACCTTTACCTGGTCCGGAACTTGAACTTGAACTCTCAGATCACGGGGTCAACTCCCTAACTGGTACACTATCATTTATTCATTCATTCATTAAACGAACTGCATAATCCCAACCGGGGTCGCGGCGGGGACCAGAGAATATCCCGCAAACTACAGCCGCAAGGTGGGGACCAACCACCACAGAGCACACACACACACACACACAAAATCACACTCTCAATCACAAACTACCAATTGCCCCCAAATCAGGGGAGAACGTGAACGCAGTAGCCCACTACCAAAAATGATGTCAAAATGAAGTCAAGATTCCCACTTTTGGGAATTTCGCATTACCAAATCATTTTTGGGAGCTTCCTAAATTTCTGTAGGCTGGAATTGAAGATTAATTATTAGATATATTATTTTACTCAATTAAAGCAAAAATGTCAGCAGTTGCAGCTGAACCGAGGATTGTAATATTTTTTATGCTGTTAGTTGCTTTATTTCAAGGTCTCATATTCGATGCCAAAATCAATCAGACATATAAATATACAGTTTATTTATTTGTAGGAATTCTGCATGTTGCCCCAGTCTTGAACTTTGTAAAATGCTTTCAGTTGCTTCCAGGAAGAAAAAAAAAAATCAATAAAAAAAATATACAAACTCCAATAGAAACCCCAGCAGTATAAAGTAGTGGCAAGAAGAGCAAAACGTCTGCATGAAATGCAGCGTGCAGCGACATGGGATGCAGGCCTGCAATTAGCATCTGAAATTTGGCAACGGTGTAGATATTTTCTTTTAGGACTTTCTGTAATCTGCTTTTACGTCCTAAACCCACTCTAGCATTAGCACGGTAAAGAGGCAGGAGTATGACGACCGTTTCCAGTGGTCGCTTCTCATTAGCTTCCTGGACACTTCCCAGCAATAACTGAACATTTCCACTGTTGCTTAGTGATGCACGGACTGAACAAAACACACTCGCAAATCATTAGGCCACTAAAATGAGGACACTGAGGACACACTTTCTAACTGGATCAAAATCATTAGAGCTGGAGTACATTCGAGAACAAAATCGCCTCTCATTTTTGAATTGAATTTGTTGAAAACACTGCATATAAAACAATCTCAGCCGTGTTTCTCAACCTTAAGCAACAAAATTTCCACCATATATGTTAAACAGATAGATCATTTCGAGTCTCTTTAAAGGTAGTGTTCAACAAAGGCATCAGAAAGAGCAGACAACTGACAATCGGTAGCGTAGCGGTTAGGGCGTTCGCTCCATGATCCGAAGTTCGCCAGATCAAATCCCGGACTGGTAAAGGTACCACTGGGGTACTCACGGGGGGGGATGAGATGGGGATTGGCTGAATTTGCGTTAATAGCTGCGATCATAACATCGCGAAATCCTGGAGGGGCTGAAAAAATGTTGACTTTGGCTCTGCTCTGTGAAACATTTCCCTTACTATTAACCTCATCCCTTTGTGCAAAGTGACCAACCACTTGTACCGAAGACAGGCAGGAGCCGCTCTTAAAGCAAATCCCTAAACAATGACGTGGACTTCTCCTCACGCAGCAATCGCTTCATCCCTCAACACGTACTTTCCACAAAAGACCTAAGAAGTGCTACTGAGACTCTTCAAAGCAGCAAAGAGATGAGTTGAACCAGCGCCAGCCCCAGATCTCGGGGTTTTTCCAGCTAAACCAGGCGGTGGAGAGGAGCTAAACCTCTGACCCAACAGTTTGTAAACTCTCCCCACCACACGACTTCAGCCATGCAGCTGGAGCCGAAGATGGTGACTGGTGAGGAGATGATGGGTTCATTAGCAGACCTCAAGAAACTTACAGCGAGAACCACAGAGTTAAGTCAACGCCGCTGCCCTAATTGTAAGCCTCCGATTGGTGCAGATTTATACTATGGATGCGTTGCACAGTAAATAGTCCTTTTGTTAGGGGAAAAAATTACCCCCACCATTTTAGCATCGGAAGCTAAGCAGCGGTAAAACGTAGGATTCCCAGAGGCATGGGTTGTATGACATATGTGTTCCATTATGGGTCGTTTCAACCATTTCTCCAGAACTTTGTGGGTTCACAGTCTGTTGGAGTCGAGGATTAGGCCCTCCTGAAATTGATTTATTTCTGCACCCTAACTGTTTATTAAATATAATTGGCCATCAAAGTTGTCAGGGAAAAGGAAGAGAGGAAGAAGGGAGTCACCATCACTCGCCACAAAACGGGACCGAGGAAGGCCGAAACGCTGCGGTCAAGAGAGGAGAGAGATTTGCGGCGGTTTCAAATGACCGCTCTTGTGCTATCTCAACTTCTTTGAAGAGCAGACAAAAGGGCGTCTTGTTGCCAAGACAAACCTGCTCGAATGCTGACTTGTGTCTGTTAAGTGCCTCTTACTTTGCTTTGTGAACTGGTGGACATTTGAGATGGGAGAAATGAAAGGAAAGGAAATGCTGACTTGACTTGATTTTAGAAGCAAATTTCATCATATGGGCAGCACGTTGATGCGGTGGTTAGTGCTGCCGCCTCACAGCAAAAAGGTCCAGCGTTCGGTCCCCGGGTCGGCCGTAGGGCTTTTCTGTGTGGAGTTTGCATGGTCTCCCCTAGTTTGCATGGGTGTTGTGTGCCCTGCGGTGTGATGGCGCCTACCCAGGGTTGGTCCCCGTCTTGCGCCTGTAGTTCCCGGGATAGGCTCCGGATTCCCCCTACCGTGCGACCCCGATTGGGATTAGGCAGTTCATATAATGCATAAATGAATGTATTTGACCTTATGATCTGCCTCATCTTTGACTCGCGTTCCCAGTCTGTTTCTTTTCAAATTGGCTGAAGACTTCCATGACATGGACGTCAACGGATCACCAGAAGCACGTCAGCATTCAGAGAAGAATGTTTACATCCAAGAGGTCCTTCTAGATCTGGAAAAGGAGCCTTTGCCTGTCCAAGTCTACATCACCAGGCAGATCAATAAACACACTCGGCCAGACTCCGGGTGGTCCAGCTATCGTTATTTGTGTCTTTAACAGACATGAGTCTGGAACCCTGGAATCTTCTAAACGCATCACAGATGCGATGCCAGGACCACTACAAAGCCACTCCACTCTTTATTTTTTCCCCTCCCCCTTCCCCGAGCTGTGTTAAACAGAATCTCAAATGAGCCAAAGGGACAATTTCTCCCCTTCAACCCAACACTTTTTCAGCCCGTGCTTAATCAGTGCTCCAGAATTTTTTATTCCAGCGTTCCCAAGGCAAACGCCAGGAGATTCCTCCCAGCCAATGTGACGATTTTGCGGCTCTGGAGGGCTGAGAAGATTTACGAGAAACATGCGAGAAGGCGTTCCGCAACACGTTGATGCGTCGAACCGGTTTGGATGCGGCATCCCTGTGTTGACTGCATGAGTGAGAGCGAGCGCTTCTATAGAAGTCATTTTTCTATGACAACAATGGCCTTGGTGAGTTTCACAGCGTCGATGACATGAAGATGTTGACACAGTAGCTGATGCCTTTTGCAATGCTGTGTGTGTCGACGACCGAGTTCTAATCATCTATAACATCTGGAGGAGCTGTGGAACACATCAACAAAAATAAAAGGGGGGGTAGGAATTTCATTAGAGATTGAGCTTGCGTGAGTGTAAGAGAGGAAAAGAGAGAGATGGGGAGAGCAAAGAGGCTGAAAATGAGAAAGGAATGTAAACCCTAAAGGAGAACGTGCATCTGAGGCATTCATGCAGAGCGCTGATCCAGAACACACACACACACACACGTCTTGCTATCTTTGTGAAAAGTTCCATTGACTTACTGAAATACTAGAGGTAACTAATGCTAAACCCGACACTAACCTTAACCTCAGCAACCAAAAGCGAATCTTTTTGCAGGGTTGCCAACTCTCAAGCATCAATTTTCACTGTTACTTGCTAGCAGCATGTAGTTAGCAACTATGTTTTTGGGAAACGCACCCCCAGACAATAAGGTCCTTACAATTGTGATGAGTTGGCCGATCATTTCTGTTGCGCGCACACACACAACCATAGCATTAACCTCAGTAACACGAAACTTTCCTATTTTTTAATATTTTTTAAATTTTAAATTTTTTAAATTTTTAATTTTTAAATCAGATTTTGAAACACTCATACATACGAAATTTATTACAGTCGTATAAAATTTGCTTTTTGTTGTTCTGTATTGTGCAGAAACATTAACAGCGCTCAGGAGAAACAAGCAATATTACAATAATGAGACGTTTACATTTACAGCATGTAGCAGACGCGACTTACAACAGTGCTTTGTAGTCCACGACTGTTCTTTGATCTGTAAAACTATGTTTAAAATCAACAAATGTCATTAAACTTTATCAAAAACGAGTTAGAGAAAAATTAAAGTTCACAGACAAACATAGGTTAGTGGGTTTTTAAAAAAAAATATATATATTTTTAGGGGTAAATTAGTCCCCTAGATACTCCTTGAAGAGGTGTGTAACAGATAACGTTTGAAAACTAAGAACAAAGCCAAACCCCCTAACTGTAGATGTTGCCAAGTGAAACACAGCCAGGCCGAGCAGCCGAGCAGCAGACGTGTGGGGGAATCCAGATCAAGTTATGGGAGCACATCCAGGAATGCCAAGACATTATCGGCCCACCCTTATCACGCCTGGCTTTTGTGAAGCATCAACCCCCCTCTTGTTCTCCGTGCACCAATCAAAGCCCTTATCTCTGCAGCTCACACAAAAGCCAGTGCTCGCTGGAAAACGACAGCGCACGCCTGTCTGCTCATGTCGGGCGGGTAACCAGGGGAAGATCAAGCAGGTTTTGGCAAATTCGTATTCGTATATTTCTGATTCATCATTCTGCTTTGTTGAATTCTGTGGAACTTAAATTAGTGATTCATTTTTTTAGGAGTTCATCAGTAACAAACGATTTTTACAATTGAGTAGATGCTCCACACATTCTCTCTTTACAAAGACAGATATTTGTAGCTACCAGTTGTAGCTGGTAGCATAACGGTTAGGGAGTTCACCCCATGATCGGAAGGTCACCGTTATGTCCCGGACCGGTAAAGGTACCACTGAGGTACTCAATTTGTATTTGTATATTACTTTTTTATATTACTTTTGTCACCAAGTTTCACACTTTTATTAATTTGCTTTAAGAGTGACTGATGATTTGTGAACACACCACAACACAGCATAGCACAGCACAGCACACAGTGCACCACAACAAAACGTGACCTCTGCTTTTGTCCCCTCCATGAAGAAGCAGTGGGCAGCTGACACGCAGCATGCCAGTGCTTGGGGATGTTAGCTTACTTCAGTGGTACCTTTACCAGCCCCTAAGGCATAAATATGAAGAATTACTGGATGAAGAAGCTTCAATGCAGATCATTATTTTACGCCCATGTGGACACGGCCCAAATCATAAGTAGCTACCGTTTTTAAAGTAGCTTCCCCAACACTGCATATTCCACACCCAGTGTTACCCCTCAGACCACCCGAAAGTGAACTTACAGCTTGGGGTCACGCTTGAGATGGCACGAACAGCAAGTGTGGTTTTCACTTTTTAAAAAAATTATGGTTGGAAAAGAATGACTCATCATAGACGATCTCCACTTTATGACGTTCAGCTACACACATCAAACGCTGTAAAAGCCCAACTCACTTTCTCCATCCAATCTAAACACGCCCATACTAATTATATATCCATATCTCATGTGCACAAAAAATGTATATATATATATATATATACACACACGTATATATATGTATATTGTGCACATGAGATATGAATAGCCGACAAAAGAAATAGTGTTGCATCTGTTTTTTACATCTACGTTGTCTTAAAAATTAGGGGGTTTTACAACTTCGCAAAAAAACAAGACTTAGGTGCTCGGTTTTGTAAAATATGAACCTTCCCTTGTCTTGCCAGAAAGGTCCGCGGCGCTCAGCGTTTGTTCGCGCATCTCTCAAACGGCGCCATCACTCAAAGTAATTGCCGGGATTTTTTACAGATAAATGAAGCACTTTGGACCCCCGTAAATGAATTATCAAAATGTTGTTTGAAGAAACTACCCCCGCCGCTTTGAGGAGCGCACAGGCCTCGCTCTCGTTTTCACGTCACGGGGTGACAGCTGTGTTAGATAAGCGGCGAGGAACCGTCTTATGGACTTCTCGTTTCAGGACGGCTTTTAAACAGACTCCCTCCTCAAAGCAAAACATGAAGCAAAGGGCTCCTCGCTATGAGGGGGACTCCCGGCTTCATCGGTGCAACCGCGGGGTGACGCTGACTGATCGGAAACAGCTGGCTGGCTCTTCCAAGAAGAAACCCAAGGATGGACGGACGAACGAACGGATGGACGGAGGGGCTCGTCGGACGACGTGTGTTAAATATAAACACGTGTGCCCCCTCGGCTCCTTTTGATCGCCCTACTCCGGTTTTGAAAAGTGCCATTTATAATCAACAATCTACACCAGTAATCCCTACCAGATGGCTTTTAATACCGTGTCACTTCTGAAAAAGCCGGCGCTCGTCATCCCACTCCTTTTTCGAGTTGGACCGAGGACACTGCTTTTGACAAGCACAAACCGCTCTTCCGCACTCCGGTAGGGTCGCATTAGATGTGGGAGCGAAGTAAATGGAAAAGCCAGATGGAGAGCTACGTTGATGATGTACAGGTATGGCAGAGGCTTGACCAAAGCCTTCTTTACTTTTTAGAGACTGACCCCAGAACACATCTGCTTCCTCGGGTTGATGAGTGCAGTGATGGAGGCTTACCTTTCAAAGAGAGTATTGGAGGTGATGGTGTTCTATCATCTTTCTGCTACAACACTTTTGGGACTGAAGTCGTTGAAGGCTCTTGACCTGCTTTCAAGTTCCATTCTTCTGCCTTACCTAGAACGACTTGTGGACGAGATCAGAGCACATTACAGTGACTGGAACTGGGAAAACTATTTCTGTTATTTGTTCCAAGTCGACATCAAGGTCCTTAACGAAAGTGACCTCTGGATTACAGGATTGAGGTAAAGCTGAGCTAAGTGACTCTTTGTGTTCTTTCGTACACGGCGCTACTGCAAACCCTCCGTCCCCAGTGACTCATGCCAGTGGAAGACCACAGGGTGAAAGTCCGTCTGTGGCAACTGCAGCCCGACTTTTATGACTACAGCAGACTGCATTATGAACAAGGATGGTTAGAAATCCATCTTATTAATCATTCAAACAAATGTAAACAAATTCATAAGAAAAGTTGGTGACGGTCATCGAGTTCTTTACATTCTGTTCAAACTAGGTCTCAGAAAGGCCTTTGTAAAGGGTTTTAAAATGTACAGAAGCTTACTCAAAGGAGCTTTGCCGTTGCGCCCCGCCGAAAAGCCTTTTCTCAAGCTTTCGGGCCCTCCGTTCGGTTTGTCTGCCGCTGTGAATTTGGCACGCGAACACAGAGCGCCGGCGAGTAAATACGGCCTAATTAGAACCTTCAGATAATGCCCAAACAGCGGCGGAGGAGAAAGGAACGACACAGGACCTCTTGCGCCCCTTTGAAGGGCCAGCAATCAACGGGGAAAGTCAGGGATTCTTTGGCCCGGTTTGACGAGGTAGAGGCCAACGTGGCGAGTGAAGAATCCGCTTCGCCGTGTGCTTAATGGCTCTAGCAGTTTTGTTGGAAGCAACCGCTCTGGCGCACGACTCTCCGTTATGATGCTACGGCAAAGGTATTGACGGAGCAACCAAAATCATATCCTTCAGGAGCCTCTCTGTCTCAAGCTGCTGCGCACTGCAAATAATTCCTGCCTCGTAAAGTCGGCAGTCGCGCCGCCGAACTGAGAAGGCGGGCCAAGTTCAAAGAGTGCAATGTCCTCAGGGCCCGGGAGTGCAGAGCCTTGGGGTGAGAGACTCACAACAGCTATATGTTGTTTACCAGACTCTGAAAAGACATATCAGATAAAGGGGAAGGGTTGTTAGAGATGAATAAGAAGGAGGGCGGCGGGGAAAGAAAGGCCTCCCAAAATAGAAGACGCAGAGATGCCAGCTGCACCAAATTCATCAGACCACTTTACTTTCGCCTCTCTGCCTGGACCTCACTCAAAATAAACATTTATTGACCTGGAGGATACTCTCTCTCTTCTGGAGATATCAGATCGCACAATCCATCAGTCCGCAGACCACAAAATTACACAGCTAATATTCCGTCTGCTACACTGTCCAGCATGTCTAAATGGGAAAATCAGCAAAAGAAAGAGGGGGCAGGCGAGAGACATCCAGGCACCAAATAATTGAACGTTAAGAGTCAATTGAATGTGTAAGACCTGTCAGTTAGGTTCAAGCAGGAAAAAAAGCAACAAAGACCAAAAGGGTAAAACGAAATTACATCTGGTAGAAAGATGGTCTGTTATATGCTTTGGTTGCAAATATAAGCTCAGAAGGTGGTTTGACAGACCACACTTACCTCCTAACATTGTTGAGAGCTGGCCGAGGTTCAGTGTGCTCACCTGGTTCTTTATATGTGTGGGATTTCTTAGATTTCCACCTCTTAGGATATATTTTCAGTTTTTCATCAAGAGTTTATGAAGCTAGTCAACAAATGGCTAGATCTTTGAGTAGTTCCCAAATGAGCCTACAACTATTTTGAGTCATTTACATTCATTCATCATCTGAACCGCTTAATCCCTATCAGGGTCACGGGCACCGGAGTCTAACCTGGGACTTTGGGTGCATTTTCCACTATTTGCAAGGTGGAAATCAAGGACTATGCCTCTTTTCCTTCATCTGACCCCACTTTAAATGACTGATTTTAATGGACAGAAAGCCTTTACCACAGTATTATTCTTGGGCAGTCTTCACTAGACAAACAGATCTTGTGAAATGTCTGAGAGGATAGACTGGGGCAAGTAGAATAATTGCAAAATTACCACAAGAGGACTTTGCATAGTGACAGAGCCTCTGTTCTGTGGCCGAGGAGCAATTAGGTAACAGCAGGAACACATTAGGACACTGCAAACATGGACGGATTAAAGGACTTGGACTAATTTCACATGTCCATCCTTCATTAAACTCTCTTTCTGGACAGAAACCTCAAGTCCAACGACTACTACAGCTCGCTGTTATAAGAGTCTGATCAATCTCAGATCAGTCTTTGACTGACTGATCTAAGGTCAGCTTGTGTCTCCCATACTCAACAACTGTTTTTGTTCTAGCTCTTCAGGCTGACCAATTTTAGATCAGTTATGTCTTTCTGAAATGAGGTCAGTTTTATTGAATTCGTCAGTCTCCTCGATCTGGGACCAGGTCTGTTGGATCTCTTAAAATAAGCTGCTGTTTTAACAGACTGAGCAAAATGAGATCAGTTAAGTTTTTGACAAGTTGTTATGGGTCTGGCCATTCTGAAAATTTCTTTTATCTCCCAGACTGATTGATCTGAGAACAGTTTTGTTGTATTACTCATCACAACCATCTGTTATTAGAGACTGAACCCTCTCAGAAACATACCGTTCCGAGGTCAGTTTTGTTGCATCACCCGGCTGAGTGATCCGAGATCAGTTTTGTTGGATCCCCCATAATGTCTGAACAAAGGTCAGTTTTACTGTGTCTATCAGTCTCACTAATCCATGATCAGTTCTGTTGGATCTCTTATAGCAAACCACTCTTATGACAATAAGCTATTATGAGTCTCCCAGACTCACTGATCTGAAACCAGTTTTATTGTATCTTGCAGATCAACCAATCTGAGATCTGTTTTATTGTGTCTGACCGACAATCAGTTTGGGTTGTACCTCTCCAAATGACCAATCTGAGATTTGATTTGACTAATCTGAGATCAGTTTTATTATCTATCAAATACTACTGTACTGGGATCAATTTTGTAACTCCTGACTGACCAGTCTGAGATCAGTTTTGTTGTATCTCTCATAAGAGATAAAAGTCTGACCGATCTGGGATCAGCATTATTGTATATACAAAATCTGAGACCAGTTTTATTCAGAGTCTGAATGATCAGAGATCAGTGTTATTGTATCTCCCTCTCTCATGAGATCAGTTTTGTATCTGATAAAAAACAAACAAACCCATAAGACTGACCGATCTGATCAGTTTAGTTGAAACTCTAAGAGCTCCTGGACTCTGACTGGTCTGAGAACAGTTCTGTTCTACTGACCAATGTACAAACACCAGCTGTAATAAGAGATGCAACAAAATTGATCTCAGATTGTTCAGTGTGTAACTAATCAGAACAAGACAGGCAAAGTGAAGCGAAGGTCATAACATTGGAGAGCAAGGAGGAGAGTGAGAGAGAGAGAGGCTGAATGGAATGCAGAGATCTCACTTTTTCGTAGACTGAAGAATGTGGTTAAATGCACAGATTCAGATCTGGGAAAGGAAATGGGTACAAGTCTGAACAGAAGCGCGAGGAAGCCTCCAGTGCATAAGTACATGGTTGGAGTGTCACTCCCTCCCCAAAGGCTGCGGGGCTCGGCCTATAATGATATAATTTATATGCTGAATATTACAGAGTAGCAAATAAAACAAAACATATGGGAAAGGGTTAGCCACAGAGAGATAGTTGGCATGGCATGCTGTTTACATAGAGAGACATCAGAAAAATTTGTAAAGCCCGAAAGCAATTGCAACCGATTTGCGAGTCAACCACTTTCCTTTAGTCAATTTCATTTTCGCTCTGCTGCAACGCAAACATATGGTCTTCAATAAGAGGGTCAGGGAGCTCTTACGCATTGAGTCACACACACACAGGGGGGAGTTATGGGGGGATTTCTCAGACTTGCTTTATTAAACGTGAAATCTTTCATGAGCTGCTGAGGTTGAGCGCACTCTTGCTTTCTTTCCGATCAAAGCTGGAATTTCACACCAGATTCCAATCTGGAAGAATGGAATGGAATTTCATATTCTGGATTTCATTTTTTATGATTCATTTATATTTTATACCACGATATTACATACCTAAGCATGTAATGCTTTTTTTTGGTTGATTGTGATGACTGGTATTTGACTGAAGCACAATATATATATACATATATATTTTATATACCTAAAAAACTTCATGTTCATTGAATTAAAATGTTTCATTACTATCTATCTATATAATATACAATGTATATCTGCATTGTGTTGCCGCCTGGCCAGGGTTGTTACCTGCCGGTCTCCCTGCGACATACATTTTATATTTACATATACATATATATATATATATATATATATATATATATATATATATATATATACACACACACACACACACACCCACCAAGCATTTCTCCCTAGATTCAGATTCCAAAATAGAAAGCTGATCACACTGCCCAGAAAGTATCAAAAATGACACCAGCAAATGATTCTGTTTCTATGGCAATGCCTTGAAAACGTTGCTCAGCATTCCAGAGAACAGCTCATGACTTGACACCAAATGTGTGTGTTCTGATACCAACTGGTGGCTGAGGAGGCACATGAAGATACACACAGACCCAGTCAAGTCTTGCCTTGAATTACTTCCATTGACATCTTTCAAATAAAACATTTACATTAACTTTTATATCAAAGCATTTTGTCTCTTATGTGAACTGGTCAACACACAGAAATGTCCTTCTCAACCTACCATAATCTAACAAATCTTTAGTTTTTACTCCCATCTCACACACACAGCTCTCTAGCACTCTCTGGTGGACTGCTCTGGTGATGGAGTGACCTCAGTGAAGATGTGGAGTGAAAGGACTGCATTTTCAACAACTAATCAGATAATCATTATCCTCATTATCATTATTATCATTATCATTAATCATAATCAGAAAAAAAACTATGCTGAGGGAAAGAGTTTATATTGTACTTTTGGCACATGTCTGATTTCTTGTTTATACTCACTTACTCTAAAGACTTCTCAGAAAACCATCCAAACGAAACCAAACTTCATGGAAGACTTCATGTACGCTCCAAGCTTTATGTAAGTATAAAGCGCTGCGGGAAGCCCTACACACGCAAATGTACAATAAAGCATCATTGTCTCATATGAAGTAAACAGTTGATCTAATTGAGCTGCTTGCTATTATTAAAAGGTGTTTGACTCCAACAGAGGACACTATCCAGAGTACTAATTACAATAATAAGGTAGACCTCAAAGTACATCTCAAAGATTTCACGGCTGATATTTCATCCAACGTGGCCAGTTTAATGGCCAAATCAAAATCCTTTTCAGGCCGGATTGCTCCAGACTATGCAGGGAATCGAACCCCGTCCCAGAACTCCAGGAGTGCCTTCACCACAGCCTTTTGCTTTTTGTGCGCGAGAAAAGCAAAACCTGACCTGAAATATAAGAACTATATTTCAAATCAGGAAAAAGAAACTCTTAAGACCCACCTGCCTTTGCCCTGACTGCCTAGACTTACCCACACTAACTAATCCAACGATGTTCTGTTCACCCAACAAAGGCACGACAGTGAAAATGAGTGTTAACCATTACCTTAGTTGTATTTTACTTTGTACTTTACTGTCTTAGTTATATTCAACTATATTGTCCTAGTTATATTAAACTCTACTTTGTCTTAGTTCTATTCTACTTTAACATACAGTGCCTTGCAAAAGCATTCATCACCCTTTGCCCTTTCCTCATTTTGTTGCATTACAACCTGTAACTGAAATTGATGCTTTTATTTAGTGGACCTACACAAAATGAACTGAAATACCTATGCTAAAATATATATAAAATGAAACAGAAAAGTGTGTACATATGTATTCACGCCTGTTGCTATGAAGCTCCGTAATAAGATCTGGCACTGCCATCATTAGTTAAATTAGGTCCACCTGTATGCGGTCTATAGGTCACATCATCTCAGCATACATATGAAGAGCTCAGACGCCAAAGCAACTAAATGCCACCTCAGTCACAAATGAAACAACGATGTACACAGTATCGCTGAATACCACTCTCCACCTCGTCTGAAATATCAATTTGTAGGCAAAATCCGCTAAACGCCACTTCCGTTTGGCAGCAAAAGCCTATGTTCCGAGAAACAATCAGAATCCAAGTTGGCGTGGCATGCAAGATCGAATCATGTGACTAGTGAAGTATATAACATGGTGCCGCGGTAAGGAGCCGGATTTTTGTAAACAGTATTGTCGGTGATTGAGATCAGAGATTTTTTTTTAATCGAAAATGGAGTAACGATGACATTGATGAGCCTGTCCGACTGACCATGAATTGAAAAAGTCACCCTCAAAACTCTGCCCGTTATAAGACGAAAGAAAGTGGAAATGGCCTGGTCGCAGGTATAGCATGCAGTGTTTCCCCTACCATTATATTAGGGGAGCGTACACACAAACCTCTCCAATGTCCCCACAAAGCCATAAAAACCACGGTACACACACACACACGTCGGAAAATGTCGCGTCAACCCCCTGAAAAGACAATATTAACACTCAAGGTGGTGAAGATAAATGATCAAATAATTGTTATATTATTGCCATCATTAAAAGAAACGCGTGAACACCACGATTCCTTTGTGTTCGTCTTGTTAAGCCTAAGCCCTAAATCCAACCAACGCCCCGTCAAAGCTGTAGCCCTAGCGGAAAGACTGAAGATGGATACTGTCAGAGCAGCAATTCTCGTCTCCCTTATTCAAGCTATTCGCACTTGTTTGCACCTACTAATGCAGCAGATTAAGTACATTGAGGAGTAAAGGAGAAGGAGCGCTCCGAGGTGAAGCCTTGGTTCTAGAACAGACTTTCACATACCTCTGAATGGTGGAGGAATGGAACATGAAGTTGTCCTTCGTCAAGAACGGCACATATATTTTCGTATTGCATGAGCCTCTCTCCTGTCAAGGAATTTTGACTTGCTGACATGGTTCCATGCCGCTCTCGGCAGTGTATTCATCCGGATTTTTCTTTTTAAAACGGAGGATATTACCCGGCTACATGTCCAAGGGGCCTTAATGAACCTATGCCACCCCCCCCAACTGCCTGTGTGCAGTCATCATTTTCAGTGTTTCCGGGTGCATCTTAAGTGATTGTTTAACTGTCTATGCGGAAGGGGTGGATTTAGCTGGTTTTTGAGGCAAAAGGAAAAAAAAAAAATTGTCAATTGGCTGAAGTTACATTTACTAATAACTTTCATTACATTTAAAATGGCCTGATAAAAATGCTCTTTAAACAGAAAAGTGGTCTGGTAGATTAAGAGGGTTTTGCATCTGAGCTCTTCAAAATACGTTCACTGAAAAGCCCTAAAAGTGGCTCTCTTTTGAGACATACCCAAAGAGACTAGCAGGTACAAAAGGTGGCTCTACTAAATATTAACTTGGAGGGGGTGAATAGTTATGCACACAAATTTTCTGTTCGGTCTTGTTTTTTGTTCGCGTCACAATATTTTCCATTTCAAAAGTTGTATGTTGTGTAAACTAAATATAAATCATTCGTAAAACAATTCAGTTCCAGGTTGTATTGCAACAACGGGTTAGAGAGTTAAGTTTTAATGCCATAGTAGCAGCTATGGCTAGTTTACGACTAATGCAGGTATAATTAAACAAAAGTAGAAACAGAAATAAAAAAATTAAAAAAACCCACCAAATAATCTAAACAGGTTTCAATTGTGAGATCTTAGTAAAAACCGTCACAAAATGTTGCCTATATTGTTTGCAACAAAATAAGGAAAGAGGGTGAACACTTTTGCAAGGCATTGTATGTTTAGGATTTATGGGCCAGGCATTAGGCTAACTCAACAGTTTCTCCACCAAGACTGATCGCAAAAAACACTCTCCTAAGAGAAACAATGATACGATTCAAAGAGAAAACACAAAACTGAAAAGAAAGACTTACCATGTCCTGCTCAAAAAAAAGGAAAAAAAAAAAAAAAAAAAAAAAAAAAAAGACACTTTGCCGCGAGACACGTTATGCAATTTTTCCACCTATTTTTGGCCCATTTACTCTTAAATTAAATTTGAATTAGTTATCTTTAAAGCTAATTAGATTAATTCTTTAGTTCAAGCTAATTAGTAGTTCAATTTGAGTTAGTTATCTTTTAAGCTAATTTGAGTTAAAGGAATGTTCCAAGCTAATTACTAGTTAAAGTTATCTTCTAAGCTAGTCAGTAGATAAAACAAATCCTACCGTTACCCTTCATCTCAACTGCTCCATGACCATTAACGTCCATGACCGCATTTCACTCTTCATCCCTACTCCATGTCCGAGATCATGTCCACACCGCATTTTCCACTTGCCTGGTGATAATCCGAAGACCTGATGGGGGACAAAAAAGTAAACTTAGCTCTTCCCAAATAATCTATTTAATATTACCTCAGTTCTCTGTGTGTTTTATCTTACCAGTCACATAAATCCAGTATTTTGGGCTTCACCTCGACGGTCATCCAAAACAGGGGATCTGTAACAAATGAACACCAAATACATGACTAAGTATGTCACTTTAACAACAGATTTTCTGTGCAGATCACTACCCACCACCCTTCTTCTGGCTCCATCACTGTGGCTCCTTGGCTGGTTTTTTTTAAACTTCTCGCTTCTAGGGATGAGAGTCTGATAACTGCAGTTGAGAGAGAGAAGTCATTAGAAATTTCACAGTGGTCCATGTGTCATTTAGAGGTTAGATGTTCATAAAGAGTACAAACCACATCTTAAACTGGGAGTATGTTAATTGGTCTTTATAGACAAGTTTTAACTTCACAGGCTGATTTCATGATGGATTAAGCCTAGTTTTGGACCAAATTGTAGAACCAATGGAGATTTACCAGGCTTAAACCTGGACTGGGAAATGGGCCTGACCATTAACATAAAGAGATGGTAATGGTAAATATTGCCAGAATTTAGTCAATCAATGTAAGAAAGGCTTACATTGATATGCAAAATAAATACACACTACACCTTCTTCTGCTTCACCTCATCATTTCTCAAGTGGAGTCCAACTTGGGGTGCTTAACTACAAAGCCAAAAAGAGAAAAGCTATGAACATTTATTTTTAAGTCATAGGAGCACATATTAGGTGTTACTCGTCCATTATACTTCTATAGTTAGCATGCCTCACATTCTGGAAGATTCTTCTGCCGGCAGAACTCATTTCAGTGGAGATCTAAGCTTAGAGAAATGAAGCAACAAAGACACCTTAAACCTTTAGATATTATAAGTCAATCTGCTCATTCCATTTTAATCAAAGCAAGGCCAAAGACCCAACAAATTTTGAAAACAAGTACTTACTCAATCAGCTTCTCCTTGAAGTACCCTTGAACGAATGGTATCCAGGGATGGCGTGGCCCTAACTACACTTAAAATCATATGGTTCGTTTTCATCTGTATTGCCTTAGTGAGAACTAATCAGTATTTGTCTTAATCTATATTGTTTTCTGAACATTAAGAACAGTGGTCACTGTAAGTGAATCAAGTCACTGAACAGCCAGCTCCAGCCACATTAATACTGACAAAACCACCAGAGAACCACCTGAAGGAGGTCAACACATTTAAACCATCGTCGTCCTCATCCACATATTTAGTGTGCAACGAATAACCTTTGGTCCACAAATACCATATCAGTACTGAGATATCCAAGGAAGAACACAGACAAGCCTAAAAGATCCAGAATATTCTTTAGAATCTGTCAAAACCATGCACCATGTCCACTGATTTGCAGATATTCCGAAGTTTGGATGGACTTCATAACATGCATTTCCTTCATCTCAACTTTGCCATTTCCCACCTTCCATGTTTTTACCTCACATGCCATTTTTGTTGTAGAACCTTCTCCAAGAATCTCCTTTTCCATGAAAGTAGTTTGTAAAGAGCTCAAGTGGCAAGGTCACATTGTTCAGATGCATACAACTTTCAGTCCACAAAATACCGTGTCCTGCTGCGATATCCAAGAAAGACAGCTTTAAGGTGGCCAAAATATCTGCATTGCTTTAGTGCCACTTCATCACAAACCAAAAACCCACACACCATGTCCGCTGCTTTGGAAGACAGTTTTCCCAAAACTGAAGAGAGCTTTTCAAGAATGTTTGAACTTGTGCATTCTCACCACATTCCCATTTTAAGATTTCCCAATGTGAGGTCCGTTTTTACAATACCATTTTCTTCTCAAGAACCTACTCAGAGAGTGTCACCGTTGCAATGAAAGTAGTTTGTAAAGTTTCCAACAACCAGCCACCATTGCTTTTCACATCTGAAGTTGAAAGACTGCTGCCGTCTTGTCAACTTCCACAAAACATCCTTTATTATTGAGAGACATAACTCACAGATGTGCAAAATGCTCATTGTGCAAGGCGCTTGTGTTCATGCCAGCGCTGCACATTGCTAGTAGTATGTGTACCCAATCGATTTCATCCACCCATATTTATTCCCTTTTTGAGAAATGAAAATGAGAAAAACATAGCACCACACCATTGATGAAATAAGGACATTCTGATAAACGGTGATAAGATTGTACATTTTCCAGCATGTAAGCAAGTGTAGGAGTTGACTTTGAGGAACAGAGAAGGACACTTTCAGGTTACCACTTTCCCACAATCCCATTTGGAAAAGAACAACAAAGCAGCAAAGCAACAAAAACACAGCAATGTGATGCAATAACCCAGCAAGTGATACCAAAAAGCTTCCACATTCAACACTTTTTCAGCACACTCCAAGCCAAATTCGCGTCAAACACAAGCTCACTGAAACCAGCCCAGCGACAAGATTCACTTACAGCAAACATTTCCCTCTTAAACCATCCAAATGATAATGATTTTAACCCACAAGGCAACACACAAACAGAAAGAACCATCAACCTTCAACAGTCTGCCAGTAAACTCCAAAATGTCTTGTTAGGAAAAAAGAACCAGCTCTATTGTTCCTCCTGAAAGCCATGCTTCTTCCAAACACATTAGTTTAGTGAGAAAGGGTTTTTCAAACTAACCAATCCCTTTTAGACTCCTCCTACTGGCTGCTCATTATTAGCTGAACACCAATGAGACAATTAGGGCAGATGCAAGAACTTGATTGCTTGTTGTGAAACAGCATTTGAGAGGTGGAAGTGTTTGGGTGACTGATAAACCCCTGAGGGAATCCTCTGACTACTCTTGTCACTACTGTTGTCAGTTGTTTTACTTTGTCATCCAAAAAAACTCCTAAAAAACAAAAAACAAATCACAGGTATGACACAAAACTATTTTATGTTAACAGCTGAACATTCTGGCTGTGTAAAACTTTTCAAAAAAATGAAATGACGTAATTTATATCATATTTTTTCAGGTCATGTAGAGGAAAAAATATGTAATCACTCAATGTTCTTTTTCTTCATCTTTTTGTTTACTATAATCTTCATATTTCTCTTCTTCATCTTCTTCTTTTTTGTTGACTTCTTGTTTTTTTGTCTTCTTCTTGTCCCTATTATTCTTCATCTTCTCCTCATTTTTAGCGATCTGACCACAGCGTAAACCCTACATGTTATAAAGAAACCCTTTGGTGGACTGAACAGAATTGCGTCATACCTCTGAGACCGAAAGTGACACATGTCCATCTATAGGTGGCGCTATTACAAACCAATATATGTTTAGCCTTATATCTCCTGAACGGTGTGGAACAAATTTGAAATTCTTTCCTCCCCGATTGCCTGGAAGCTTCTGCTCATTTCCGCCTGCCAAATTTTGTAAAAACTCAAATGCAAACTAAAATGAACTCCTTCGACACCGTTTGTCCTATTCTCATGAAATTTTCATACTTCATCTAGGCTCTGTTTAGGCAAAAGGTTGCGTACAGAATTTTGATAAGACAAAGGTTTACGAAGCTATGCATCAATTTATTGTCTATGTGTGGCCCATAATTACTCTAAAGCCTATATTGTCTCATAAAAACACCCAAACAAAACCAAACTTGGTAGACTTCATGTACACTCCGAGCTTTGGACACCAAATAAATGGATGGATGGATGGATGGATGGATAGGAGAGAGATAGGTGAATGGACAGGTGGATAGATGGACGGATGGATGGATGGATGGATTATATGGAAGATGAATGGATGGATGGATGGATAGATAGATAGATAGATAGATAGATAGATAGATAGATAGATAGATAGATAGATAGATAGATTGATTGATAGGTCAATAGATAGATAGATAGATAGATAGATAGATAGATAGATAGATAGATAGATAGATAGATGGATAGATAGATAGATAGATAGATAGATAGATTGATTGATTGATTGATTGATAGGTCAATAGATAGATAGATAGATAGATAGATAGATAGATAGATAGATAGATAGATAGATAGACTGATTGATTGATAGGTCGATAGATAGATAGATAGATAGATAGATAGATAGATAGATAGATAGACTGATTGATTGATAGGTTGATAGATAGATAGATAGATAGATAGACTGATTGATTGATAGGTCGATAGATAGATAGATAGATAGATAGATAGATGTCTTTGCCAGTAAGTCACTCCTAGCCAGGTGAAGTCATGCTCACTAAAGGTGTATAGAGAGAGGCTTCAAAGTCAGCAGACGGTGTTAGAAATAGAGAGAGAGACTGAGAGAGGGGGGAGTACACACAGTGAGGGCACACATTCCCATTTAACCACACCCACGTTATTCTTCGCTCCCCTCTCACTCAACACGACGACATCGGTTTGCTTTCCATCAAAGCCACACTCGTCACCGCAACTTTCCTCCTCTCCATCACCGCAAACCCAGCAACGTTAAGCCTTTACATGGCACACCAAACGACACCTGACTCGCTGCTGCATTCAGCTAAATTCACGCCACCCTTAGCATGAATGAGCGCCCGCCCCCCCCTAAATGCACGCCATCTTTCATCGCCCCACACACTTGACCAGTGCGCCCTTCCCAGCAAGGAGAAGAAGCAGCAACTGAAAGCAAATCTGACAACACATGGGCTTTTGTGTGGGATCTTGACGCTTGACGGAAACCAGGTGCGTTGATGTGAGCGCTTAAAAGGAAGCTCCAGCGCTACACTTAATCTCTACTGTATACAGTCCGGACCTATAGCTTCACCACAGAGGCAGCCTTAAGGTTGAACTCACTCTTTGAAAATAAAGAGTTTGGGGTCAACGTGGATGTGTAGAGGTATCCCAGGAAGAGGAGGAGGAGGAGGCGGAGAATGGAGAGGGAGATTGGCCTAATTAATGAAACAAAAGTGTGGTCGTATTAATAAATTAATTTCTCTTTTGTGGCATTAAAAACATCAATGTGACTAAGAAACATAAAGCAAATAGAATGGTAGCTTTAAAAGTAGCTAAAGCTACACCACATTGTCCTCCACTGGATGTAGAATGAACCGCAGTAAACTACATTTTAGCATTTTTAGCTTTCATTCATTCATTCATTCATTCATTCAAAAACAATAACCAAAACATAGGGGTGCGCATAGGTTTTAATGGGTTTAATCAAACTGACGTTTTTGCCTCCTACCCAGAGTTGAGCTTCTGACTGCAAACAAACCAAAACATGAAACAATAACATCAGAAACACTTCTCACACTGCCAAGAGGTGTTAGATCATGCCTTAAAAAGAGTCTTGGAAGGGCGTCGAACCTATCAAGACCCACTAATGTTAGTGAACTGCTGCTATAGTTACAAAGTGAGGGCAAAAGAGTTCCAGTGCAGCTGCTTTTTTCAGAAAAAAAATGTTACCAATTTTCACAGCAATATGAAATTTAAACATCAAATGCCTGCTTTTTACACGACGCACACAAAGCACGGGGAGAGCACTCTAGTGTAAGGAAAAGCAGAGCAGTGATGAGAGATAATGGATTCAGGGTGAAAGGTGCATCACCTGTTGAACTCGGAAAGTAGAAGAGGAGTGGTGCATGTGTATGAGAGAGAGAGAGAGAGAGAGAGAGAGAGCATTTACACACTCAGTGGCCACACTGACACCTCTGACATTTTAACAGCCCTAAGATGAATCGCTCTCTGAATTTTCGAGCCGGATTCCCTGAAAGGTAGTGGGAAGACTTTATAAGACGGAAAAAAGTGAATAACTAAATGAAAAATGGTATTTATTTTGGTGAGAAAAGTCTTGATTGGAAAGACAGAAGCTTTTAATCACTGCTTTGGTCAACTGAACGTTCAAGCAGATATTCCTCCCTTGGCAAAGACAACTAAGTGTTTGACCACAGTCAGATTTATGAGGTGGCTATTACTCCCTCTCTTTCTCCCTCTCCCACTCCCTGCTTGAGTGCAAACCCATACTCATTAAAAGCAAATGGCATGTATAATCAACGTCTAAAATGATTGCAGCTAATTTTAGAAGTGTATAGGATGTGGTTATGCTGACCGTGCCCCTTTAAAGACCCTCTGTTCTGCATCCAGCTCAAGCTAAATTAATTTCTCCTCCATTTCCGCCTCCCCCCATCAAAAGGGGCACACCCAAAGCTGCCAATGTGGCTTACAAGAATATGAAAGCTAATGGCAATGTTTTTGCACTAGTTTCATGCACAACAGCAGGAAATGTAGCTTTAAACACTGAAGACAATTTACAGCGCCAGGGACTTGCAGCAAAAAAATAGATCAAACGATGTTGATGGACGCCATGTTCATTAGACTTAAGTTGGCATACGTTTCCATCTCAATTTAAGCCTAGATTTAATGTAAAAATGCTTAAAGGTCCCTTTGCACGTCCATTTGGGTCTGTACTGCCTCTACACACACTGTAAGTTTGATTTAAAAAAAAAGGTCAGTTGTGTTAGTATTAATTTAATAATGTCGTGTACTTAAACAAGCTGTTCAGAGTTCTCCACTACTTCTACATAACAGTAGGGGACATTTGAATAACTCCACCCTCCTGTCTGAGAAGCTCCGCCCACCGCGGAGAACTGCTAGCGTTCCTGATCCACCGTGTTTTCTCTCAAGCGCTTGCGTAGGAATCGCAATGAAGAAGTCTACCGGCGGAGTGTTGTGTTGAACATGTATGGCTGTATGGATGGTCTGTTAGCAGCAGCCATGTGGATTATGTTCACATGAGGTAAACTCTCGCGGTGCTGTCTGCACCCCAGTTCAGGAGTGGGGCATGTGTGGGCAGCGGCGGCTCATTTACATTCAGGAATACTAATGAGAAAGGGACTGAAATAGAGGGATGAAAAGCAGGTGAAAATGCCTAATCTGAGAGGTATTTTCAGGAAACTACTTCAGAGACATGTTTAGTGGAGCTCATAGACCTGCTTTAACTCGTTGAAAAAATCTATAATATGGAACCTTTGCCATTATGGCTGACAAAACTTTATAATAATTCAATTTTTCCCAATCAGGTTTGATTTTTACTCCTGGTAAAGCGATGGAGATAATAAGAGCAAGTTCAGCAACACAGTTCATGGTACTAAAATCCTGGGCTGTGTCAATCCTGGCAACCTGTGTTCATTTTTCTCAACTGGGAATGGAACTTTTATGCAAAATAACACCAGTGCCAAAGCCTTCGTCCCGGCGCTGCTTCAATATGCAAGTCTGTGCCCTGTGCCCTGAATTATGTTGAGTGTACCTGGCCACTTGTAATTCTTTGTGATTGGTTTCACATTTTGGCACTGCTTTGTGGTGTTTGCATCACATCGCTATCTTTTCCAGAAAGTTCCTGGTTTTATAAAGTGAGTACGCAGAACTAAAAAGAAAATTTATTCCTGTTGATTCACTCGGGGCGACTTTTCCGTAAACCAATCATCACATCATTAGACGTATTAGACTCTCTACAAAAGTTTGTGATTGGCTGAAAGGTACCTACCAGGTAAGTTACTGTGTTAAGTAGGAATCAAAAAT
The DNA here is from genome assembly GCA_032718565.1 of Distichodus sexfasciatus. Classification (NCBI taxonomy): domain Eukaryota; kingdom Metazoa; phylum Chordata; class Actinopteri; order Characiformes; family Distichodontidae; genus Distichodus; species Distichodus sexfasciatus. Next base: position 2,969,519 of record JAVGVS010000034.1, on the reverse strand, counting down.
GGTTTTGGAGCACAAAAAACCTGAGTTTCTGCAGTGTGAACTCGACAAACATTTCCAATATTTAAAAGTTCCTTCCTGGTGTAAAATTTACAATGGAAAAGCATTTTCAAAAAGTTCCTGTGGCAACAAAGCATCCAAAAGTCCTGTTTCAGACAAAAAGCAGTGTGTCCTGCAGTGTGAAAGTTCCAAACATTTCTAGTTCCTTAAATAAAAGTTCCTGTTGCGTGAAAGCTACAAAAGTTCCAAGTGGTTCCTTTTTTCTACAAAAGGGTACGGTTGTGTGAAAGTGATTAAAATCCCTAGTTCCTGAAGTAATTCCTGTTTCCTACAAAAAGTTCCAGCTGTATGAAAGCTACAAATGTCCGTAGTTCCTAAAACAGTTCCTGGCTCTTGCACAAAGTTCCTGTTGTGTGAAATCACCAAAAGTGCCTAGTTCCAAAATAGTTTTGGGTTCCAGGTAAAGTACCTAATTGACATAATATTCTCCATGGCTAACATGCAACATGTAGTAACACAGGCAGCTGGTAGTGTAACAGTTAGGGAGTTGGTGCCGTGATCAGAAGGGCACCGGTTCAAGTCCCAGACCAGTAAAGGTACCACAGAGGTATTCATGAGCAAGGTAGCATCCCCAAGCACTGCTCCCCAGCCGCTGCCAAAGAAAACTGTTCACTGATGGATGGGTCAAATTCAGAGGTCGCGTTCACATTTCATTGTGGCACACTGTGTGCTGTGCTGTGTTCACAATGACAAATAATTACTCACTTAAATTCCTACACAGAAGCACAGCGTCGCCCCCCTATGGCTGTAGTTAAACTTACATTTAATTTAGCCTCCTCAGTGCCTGCATCTCCCCCGTGTAGCATCAGTCCCTCCATCATGTTCGCGAGGCACGTTAATAAAGCCGTCAGCCTCCAGTGAAGCATCGCATCCCGCCGCTCACGGCCTCCGCTGCACGCCAACATTCCAGAAGCGCTTGGTTTGGACCCCGGCACGAGAACACATCTGGGACTGGTTTCTGAAACTTTCTCTTTTATGGGAAAAACCTCCTCTCACCACTTCTACACAGCAGTTTAAAAATATGATTCACATAATAAATAGAGACCTAAAGTCCTTCAATGGTTTGGAGCCGCTCTGCAATTACCGTACAGGCCGTCCTAATTGGTCGCTTCCATAAAAAACGGATCTGGGGTTTTGACGAAGTGGTTAAAGAAAGAGGTTAAAGAGGCCGGAGCTGCTGATTCGACCTCGCCGTCCTCTTGCTAACACTTCCGCAGTTGCCGTTTGATAGTGAAAATGTGACTCAAATGTGACTCAAACCTGGAACCTTCACGACTAGTGTTTGGCCACTAGGGGGTAGTGTGAGAATGTGGCGTGGAGCTCCAACGGCATTGACATCATGCTCACGTGCCGGCTCCGGCAGGCAATCAGCGGCTTGTCAAATAAGGTTCATACGTCAGTCCTTGGGGAGAGAAATCTCACCCCTTCCTCCTACATGATGCCGTATCATCCGTTGCCCACTCGCCGACCTAGCGTGCCGTTTTGGGGTCAGTTGCGCTTTCTGAGTTAACACAGTTTTCCTTCAGCACTGCTTCCTTTTGACTAAGCTGTAATCAAAGCTGTCTGCTGTCTTGATGATGATCAGCAAATGACTATCTCTGTATGACGGCACATTGGATTTTGGTCAAATTTTTGTTTGAAATTCAGTTGAATTCAATCCATATTTATAGGGAAACTTGGGAGCGTAACATTAGGGCGTTCAGCTTGTGATCGGAAGTTCGCAGATTTTTAAAACAGATTCTGGCTCTTGCAGAAAGTTCCTCTTTTGTGAAAGCTACATATGTTCCTAGGTCCTAAAGTAGTTCCTGTTTGCCTCAAAAAGTTCTGGTGGTGTGAAAGTGATTAAAATTCCTAGTTCCTAAAGAAGTTCCTGTTTCCTACAAAAGTTCCAGCTGTATGAAAGTTACAAACGTTCCTCCTTTTTTCTGGCTCACGCTGAAAGTTCCTGTTGTGGTCCTGTAAGGTCCTGTAAAGTACCTAGTGACATAAGTTTCTCCATGGCCACAGTGCAACATATGATAACAGACAGTTAGTGGTATTACAGACGCCACATTTGGTCTTGGTGCACTGTGTTCTGTGCTGTGGTGTGTTCACAATGACAATCTCTCACTTTCACTTACAGGGGAACTTGGCAGCATAATGCAAGGTTGTTGGTTCAAGTCCTGGACCGGTAAAGGTACCACTAAGGTTTACGGTACCTCATAAGCTCGGAACAGTACCGTCCTCAAGCACCGTTGAAATGTGGGTTCAGAGAGTAACGTTTCTGCTGTATTTGCTTGCTAAAATCCTCAAGTGAAAGTGCACCCATCCAAGAATTCTAAATCACTAATGTTACTACTATGAGTTAAATTTTATGTTGATGTTAGGGTGAGAGTGGGCTCATCTTAAAATTCTTGATGTTTTTATAAATCAAGTTGTTTTGGAGTACAACCTGGGAGGAATTTTACTTTCTAAAACACAAATATTTCCACTTGCTGCCATGTACAACTACTGTACAAACTGTAAAGTAAGGCCTTGGACGCTGTATCATCTCTTGATGTCTTTATAACACCACACAGCACATATGGAGAGGTTTATTTTGCCGTTGTTAGAAAGGAGAAAATCCTTTTAATTGAGGTGACAATGGCGGAGATGTGGGTGTCATTATGCCAAGCATCTCCTGGAAGTATCAGCGAAATGGCAAATAACATCATGGCGTGATGCGTGTTTTCCAGAACACACTAATAAAAAAGGGACGTGATAAAAGCCTTTCCTGTCAAAACATTCCAAGTGTTAGGCTGAAATGAACCAGCCGAGCCATGACAAATATCAAATTTTTGTCAGATTTTTGTAAAATGTTTTATGTATCCGGGAATATTAGAAAATAATGAGTAGGAGATCATTTTAGACTTTGGAGCATAGAGATAAATAATCTACCAAAAAGCCCAGCCCAAGAATATTCATTCATTCATTCATTCATTCATTTATTCATTCAAGATCCGAACTGCTTAATTCCAAACGGGCTCACCGGGGCCAGAGTAGGGGATTTGGCTGGGGTGGAGGCCTATCCCGGGGACTACCCAACCACACTCTCATGAATACTTTACGGGGCAAATTCAGAGTTGCCAATTAACCTATAGTGCATGCTTTTCACCGTGGGAGGGAGCCGGAGCAGCTGACGGAAACCCTCGCGAACACAGGGAGAGCATGCAAAACTCCACACAGAAAGGCCCTACAGCCGACCCGGGGTTTGAACCCAGGACCTTCTCACTGTGAGGCAGTAGCATTAAGCACAGCACTATTATTATTACTTCTATGATAAAAAAGTTATAATAAAATTTGCTTTATTAGAACATTTATTCTGCCTACTCATGATGTATTCTCATATAAATATATATATAGCCAAGATGAAGGATTCATATTTTAATGACTGAATGACTGGAAGAAAGCCTTGTCCTACTTAATTCAGATTTGCCCTACAGGACAAAAATGACACAACCCACTAAATATTTCTCCTTGAGCCAGGCAGACATATAATATTTATCAAAAAACACTTTTCATGAAAAGGTAATTGGAACAGGCTAACCTTTGAAAAGCCCCATTCTTTGGTTCAAAGTCCAGCAGGCTGCATTGTCAAGTGTCCTTTTCAGTGACAGGAGGGGGTTGAATTGCGGAAATAAAAATCAAAAAGACGTGCATATCATATAGCGTGCGTTAGTGGAAATTTCTTTTTTAAAAGAGAAAGAGAGGTGGCGGAGGTGGTGGAGGAGGGAGTTGGCCCTTCAGCCTCTAATACTGTCTTTTAAAAACCAGGGATGAAGAAAGATATTTCTGTAAAGGCCAGCTTGCATTTCACACACTTCAATGCCCTGCACTTATGGAAGAGGACAAAAAGGTAGTCCGTTTGGATGTAACATCCAAGGCTGAGAGACGGGAAATTCCGTTTTAGGATTGGCTTTTGTGTAAGCGTTTTGAACTGTGGCTGACACAGTGGGGCAGAAGTCAGGGGTTCACCTTCTACCTGGCTTCATGAACTCAATTTGTAACTTTTGCATGCAAATTGACAACATCTCAAAGTTTTCGCAGCTCTTACATTCACGACGAGAGAGAGCTCAGCCGCATCAAGAGAACAAAATCCAACACTGGATTTTAGTGTGTAGATGATGAGATTAAAGTTGGCAAGATCCTTATTGGTTTCACATGACCTGTGGCTTTTGTAGAATCCTGGTGATCACCCTTACAAAAACAAAATGTTTGTGGCGGGTTTGTGGCAAACTTGTGATTTGCAGTTTGCCAGAATAAGTTGCCACAAGTTTGCCATTGTCAGCTATGAGTGGCAAACTCGACAAACTGTCAGTAATCACTTAGCAGAAAGTAGTTTATTCGAGTGTACTTATCATATACCAAAACTGAGGCAGTATACTTGAAGTTTACTTTTTATATACTATATTTTATATCCTTAAGAATAGTATAGTGAAGTATATTTGACTTATACTGATAAGTATAAAGAAAAGTCTACTAAAGTCTAAAAGTATACTTTTGCAATCTTAAAATGACCTTATAAAGTATACTTAAACTATACTTTTATAAAGTTAAAAATGTTCCAATTTAGTCTGAAGAAGTATTAAATTAGTATACTTTCTAGTACACTACAAGGTACATGGTACATGGTCCATAGTGTACTTGCTCTACTTATACTTATATTCAAGCATACTTAATAAAATGAACTTCAAGTACACCACTTTTTGCTAAGGGATGGCAAACCTGTAGTGAACTTTTGGTACAAATTCAGTAGAAGTCCACTGCAAGTTTGCCACAAACCTAATTTGCATTTGAAAATATGACCTTGCTACAAATTTGAGGAAACATTGCCAAAGGTTACCGGCGGCTGTTTCCCAGAAGACTAGAATTTTGTAAGAGTCATCTTGTATGTTTATGCCCTTGTCTTGAATGAGCCACCGAGGTATGCAATGAAAATTTCAGTCTTGACTTGACAATAAAGTTATATCGTATCTTTTCGTAAATTTTTCTATAAGCTGTCATTCATTGTTGGGAGTATTAGCACCTCAAAATAGATTTTTTTGGCTCAGTTTCCTTTTAACTAAGTGGTTTTGGAGGAAAATCTGGCAGGAACTCCTGTAGTTTTGTTCAGTAAAGGTTTGTAGCATGACAAGCAATTTTCCTCAGGTTTGCATCAGTCTAAGCAGCGAGATCTCGAGAGTGAGCTAATCCAGTTTGGCGGCATGAGTACGAAAGGCATTCTAAACAAAGATGGGTGGATGCTTATCTCCATAAGTACATTTTGAGTAACTGTTTTTTAGTATGCATCTGCAAGACTTGTCTACAGTGTTCCCAATCCGTTGTGGCTGCTTGCATTAGATACAAAACCTTAACCCTTCCCTACAAAGTGAGGGATTATTTGTCATAGTTGAACACAGCACAACACAGTGGACAGTGCACAATGTGAGCTCTGCATTTGACCCATCCGTGAAGCAACTGACATGCAGTACCCGCGGAGCAGTGTTTGGGGACGGTACCTTACTCATGAGTACCTCAGTGGTACCTTTGCCGGTCCAAAACTTAAACCACCTGACCACCAGGCTGTCCCAGGTCTGAATGCAAGAAAGAGAGTGCCCCCAATGGTCAGGGGGAGTCAAGACCTATGATCCATAGTAATTTTTTGTAATCAAAGGGTAACAACTTTCACCCTACTGCATAATTTTTCACACTTGAAATTGCCTATCCCTCCTGAGACACGGCTCCTCCATCTTGGTCTCATTTGATCTTTGTCAAGTGTACTTTTGGTCACCTCTACCCATTTTTTAAAAGCAGTAGCGTAGGATCCAATTTAGCTGCTGTCACGAAATGTGGCTTGTGGCTTCCAAACAGCTTTGCCCAATCCATTATCACTTTCCTTGGCCTCCGTCTGGCTTGCCCTCCTGGCTGGGGGGCTGCCAAATGTACGTTTCTTTGGACAATTAAATGACTAATTCAGCAAGGAGAAAATGCTACATTTGGCAAACCAGATTTGGTCTGGGCTTGAACCTTGATCCGTACAGATTCCGCCCCAAGGTTTGGCATGTGTGCAAACTGCAGATTAATTGCAAAGTTTAATTTTAATCCAGTGAAATACAAATAGAAGGGCGAAAAAGTATCATTTAGGTGGCATGTGTGGGACCGTTTTGACTTTACCCTAAAATATACTGATGATGATGCAAGTTGGGCACAGTTCCCATATTTGGGACTTTAAGCAAGGCCGCCTTAAATCCAAGCTCCAGGGGGATGGATCCTGAAAGTCGCTCTGTATTTGCTATCTGGTGGAACTTGGTGCAGTTTCTGGAACTGAGATGAAACTGCACATAAACCCTGCCACATTAAAAAGGCAGAAAAATGCAGCAACAGACTCTACTAAAGTCATCAAATTTAGGGATGCACTGATCCGATACGCGGATCGGATATCAGTCCAACAGCGATTCAAATAGTCGGGACCGTCACCAAATTATAAAAATGTGTTTTTATCATTTTTGAGATGTAGTTTTAATAATAAATAATTTAGCAGATACATATGAGTGTGTAATTATTACATTGTTTGAGTTAGATAAACAGTATTTAAGTCAAGTATTTCCTTAAGCATAACACAGTAATCTCACAGAAAAACATACACAACTTATTCATTAAAAACTGGTATCAGATTGGTACTCAAGATCGACCAAATCCCAAAGCCCAAGTATCGGCATTGGTATCAGAACTGAAAAAATGTGATCGGTGCGTCCCTAATCTAAAATGCAGCAATGATGCTTAGTTTCCCCAGTCGGTGAACATTTCTAATGTAATAAATGTTGTGCTACATTTTTAAAACCATTAGCAGAACTAATGCATTAAAAACAAATTTCCCTTTTATTTATGTTCATTTCATTTGGGCAAGAACAGCAAGTACGTACCAATTATTTAACCTGTAATAATTAAGAGCTATGTTCCTTTCACTTAATTATACTGAGAGCATTCATTCAGATTTCAATTTATTTTAAAATAAAGGGAAGAAATAACATCATTATAAATGGTCTCAACAAGTACAAAGCTCAGGAACACAAGCACTGTTCTTCAATCAGTGTAGATTAGGCTCAGATTCCTGCTTAAACATTTTCTTCATTTTTAAAAACTCATTTCATTGAAATGTAAGGTAGAGGTAATCTGAGTTACGGCTTTAATAATGGGAGTATTTGGCAGCTACAAGGACAAACGATCTTAACAATTTAGGGTGGTTTCGCCTTGCCGGCAGTCCATCCTCCAGAACAGCATGTGTCTGCTTTCAGATGCTATTGCTGTGGCCATTAAAACTTTGTACAGTGAGCAAAACACCTTTCTGAAATGCTCCCATGCTACACAAACCTTTGTAAACTTTGGAACCTCATTAGCGATTGTGTCAGACTCAGCTGACATTATTTTTTGATAGATTGTTGCACGGGCTGGAGGCAAGGAATGCCGGGAGTCTAAAAGGGGCTGACATCATTCATGCAGTATTTAGAGATATCGAAGAAATGATATTTGCTATATTTATTTTAAAGCATTTTCAAAACGCAAAAGTTAAATTAATTTAAAAAAATAACAACAAGGCATCCGTTTAAAATATCGATGTTAAAGCATTAATGGTTAGGGAGTTGGCCCCATGATTGGAAGGTCGCCGGACCAGTAAAGGTACCACGAGGTACTTATGATCAAGGTATTCTGTTATGGTTAAGGAAATACTTAACTAGTTAGTAATGTTAGTTGCTAATGTAGTTAGCAGCTATACTTTTGGGAATTGAACCCCAGATCGACTGCGTAGATCGGCCCAATGCCTCAGATATTTATGACATTTATTTACCAATATCTGATCCACATATCGGATCGGCAACATCTCTACACTTGGCAGCCTTTCTAAATTTTATTTCTGATTCAATCTGATCTATTTCTTGTTTGTTCAACATGAGGCAACTGTCTTCCACATTTGTGACCAAATATGAATCCCTATTCAATTGAATATTTTGCCCCTCTGGTTAACTAGTCAAAATATCCACTCTTCTTAGACAATGCACAACTTCACCAAATTCTCTAAAGCAAATGCCAAAATCAGAGAGGACCCCTAACGAGATTACATTCGATTCGGAACGACGACTGCAGCACGGCGATAGGATTTCTCAATTTTGTCTTGTCAATGCTCTCAGCTCCAGCCCAAGTTTATTTCACTGCGAGTGATTAGTCTGCCTTCATTTTGGACATTTTGATGAGAAAGCGGTATATAAGACCGCGTAATCTCCGACCGTCCTCATCTCCACTTTCTCCACTCCCCCAAAAAAAGAACAGGAAAGAAACAGGATGTTTGTTTGGGGAGGGGGCGACCATTACGAGGATGAAATTGCAGCACACAGGGCTGAATTGACTTGGGCGGTGTACGAAATAGGCCTGAAAAGAAGTAAGAGCTAATAGTTTGAGTAGTTCTGTTCTTTTTCCCCCTGTTGTTCTCAACTCGGCAAGACACATCGTCAGAAACAGCACTTGTGCGTCTCGTTCGGCGCAGAGGCACATAGAATCACGAGCACCGGCTTTTTTTCTGTTTCTATTGGCCAGAAGTTTCCGGAACTTAGTCACTACAGCAGGTCCGGTGGGGGGGTCTTTCTTCCAGAAGAACATAGAGTTGTGGAAGAGAAAAGTTGTTGGTATCTGCTCCTGGTTACGAAGCATAAAATATGGAATACTGATGTCAGTGGGGAGAAAACACCTGAACTCTTGTCCTTTATTGAGCGGGGGAGAGCTTTGTCTCTCGAGGGTTTAACCGAGTCAGCTTGGCACAGGGTTCGTATGAAAAGTGATGAAGCTGTGAAAGCAGCACGGAGGGAAATGACTATTAGAAGGCAGTGTTAAAGCATGACAAGATTAAGAGGAAAGAATTTTTAGTTGGGATGAAATGAAGATGAGATTTATGTATATATTTATGAAATCCACTCAATGTAATAAAAAGAAATATTACATGTATACGCGTATATTAATGCAGTATGTACATAATGTATCAAAAGTATGCTGGAAATTCTTGCCAAAGCATCAGCAACTCTTTTAATATAGATTCCTCCAAGCAGCAAAGCCCGAGACACATCTCTTTCTCCCGTTTGTCATTCTTAAGGGCATCTGTATCGCTGACAATCGGCTCAATACGCCGCAGATTCTAATCCGACAATCAGCAAATAGAAACGACTCTCTCCACCACTTCTAAGCAAGTGACATTTGGGGTCCTTCTCCATCACTCGGAGAAACACGGTTTATGACGTGAGGCCGTATCGGCAACCGGCAGAGACGCTCTGAAAGTGGAGAGAGAGAGATTTTTCAATCTCTCTCTCTCTCATTTTTTTGGAAGCTTCTCGCTAAATTATGCACCAGGATGTCTGCAGACATCAAACATGTCGTCAAAAACGTCTCCCCACATAGCTCTTCGGGGAGATATTTGGCGAGGGATCTGATACAGCAAAGGAAATTGAATTTGGGTTGATAAAAATATATATAAATGATAGTATCCATATTCAGCCAGCATACAGATCTGAGGTGTGTGTGTGTTTGTGTGTGTGTGTGTGTGTGTGTGTGATTGAATGAGTGAGTGAAGTCAAGAGGTGAACTGGATAGGTTCTGCTGGAACTTTCTCTCATAGCAGCTGGCAACTTCAACCCAAAGTGAAGAGTGTTATCTATGAAATCCTGAAGAGGGAAAAGTGTTAAAAAGGGACAAAAAATTCAGGCTGACAATGCCACATGGACTGCATTCCTATTGCATTCCTACATTGCCTTAATAAGTCTGAATTCTGACTTTCTCTCTGGGAATTCAGACTTATGAAGCTGGAATTCTGACTTTTTATCTCAAAATTCTGACTTCTATCTGAGAATTCTGGCTTATCAAGTCAGAATTCTGACTTGTACCTGGGAAATCTGAATTAAGTTGGAATTCTGACTTTTTATCTCTGCATTCTGCCTTAATAAATCGAAATTCTGACATTTTGGAATTCTGATTTATTAAGTCGGAATTCTGGCTTTTTTGATCTCAATATTCTGACGTATTTAGTCATAATTTTGACTGTATCTCAGAATTCTGACATATTAAGTCGGAAATTCTGACTTTTTATCTCAGAATTCTGACTTTTAAAATATCTAACTCTGATTGGTTGGTTCGATTATACTTGAACTTCATGCCGCATGGATGAGGTGATGCAGGACGTGATTATCTAAAAATATGAATTTGTCTTGATGGTAAGCGCAAAGCATGCAACGTGCATGCGCATTTTTTACGTAAGAGAAGGAACAGTAATTCCTTAACTTCATGTATATCAGAGAGAAGGGAGCGTTCTGGTTAGGATGGGTGCCGTGCAGTGAAAGATGGTGCTGATATGGTTTTTCCTGATGAAAAAGGCATAGATCAGCATCGCTGGCTGCACGCTCTTGCACTTACCATCATGACAAATCATCTTTACGCAGTTGGTAGCATAATGGTTAAGGCATTTCCCCCGCGATTAGAAGGTTGCCGGTTTGAATACTGGACCAGTAAAGGTACCACTGAGGTACTCATGAGTAAGGTACTGTCCCCAAGCACTGCTCCCCAGGCCCACTGCTCCTTCACGTTTGGGTCACATTTCATTGTTGTTCAGCTGTGGGGTGTTCACAATGGCAAATAATCACTCACTTTCACTTAAAAGTTCAAGGGTCATCGAATTGACCAATCAGGGTCAGAATGTGTTTTTTTTTTCCATCCAGATGGTGAAAACAGGCTTCCATATAAAACAGTAGCTTGGCTGTGGCTTTTTAATTTTAAATAGTAGCTTCGTTATCAATGTAATCCAAATGAAGCAAAACAGACGACTCTGAATGATTAAAACGCTCAGAAATGGCACGAGATATTACACTGCAAACAGGAGTAGACGCAGCCACTGTATTTTCAACGTTACATCTGAATGCATCATTGAAATTCACGCCAACACTTCCATCATAGACACCCCACAGGCGTCGAGGCATTAGAGGAAGTTGAGGGACACGGTTCAGACTCAGTTATTCATCCCAGCGTCCCTGGAACAGGTTAAGGGCCTTGTTAAGAACCCAGCGTTAGTAAGACGGGACAGAGATGCCTGCTGCAGGCCTCGTACCGGCATTCAAACCCACCAACCCTGGCACGGGGCAACGATAACAAATCCTCACATCTCCCAGCCATCTCTTTGACTTTGACAAAACAGAATTGTGTGTGACAAGCTTTTCTCGAGAACAGAGACGGCAAACAAACGAGGGGAAAATATTTCACCGGAGAATTGCTTGTATTCAGATGACGGAAAATGGAGCAATTAAACAGAATTGATTGTGAAGTCGTGTTAGGGGTTTAGACTCCTTTTTTTGGTTCTTGCAGCATGATATTTGCAGGAATATGTTTGTGATTTTTGGCAGAATCTTCCATTCGGCAGTAGTGGTTACTTTCCTCCAGATGTTGATTTCATTTTCATACATAGTCAGATTTTGACACTATGTGATGTACAAATAAATTGGATTTAGTGGTGAAGCCTAAGATCCTTATTTAAGAATTTTTTTAGTTAATTTGTATGCAGCTTGTTTTAGTTTGTGTGCAGATTTTTTCACAGTAAAAATCTAGGTAGAAGAACACATAGCACATACAGTTTAATCTTATGAAAAAATAAAATAATATTATTTTAACTGACAAAACTACATTCACAGCATTTAGCAGAGCAACTTCCATTCCCTGATTACGGGTACAGTCTCCCTGTAACAACTTAGCGTTAAGGGTCTTGCTCAGGAACCCATTGACGGTAGTGCTGGTGGTAAGATTTGATCCCCCAACCTCTTGGTCCTAACCATTAGACCACCACCTCCGTTCCCAAAACTCCTTGTTCGCACAATTTACTCTTTTTTTTTTTCTTCAAACTGCAATTTTCTGTACAATAACAAGAACATCCTCCACCCACTTACATCTACTAGCCCACTCGTGTACGGCTATTCTGAGACGTGTTGTGTAACTCACACATTCGCCATTATCGCAGTATAATTATAGCCGGTGTTATCAAGGTGCAGGCCTGTCGGTGTGAAAGCCTATCCATTGCGGGTGAGAAATTACACGCACGCACATTAGAGATATTACCGATATCTACAGACACTACATCAACCGTCTTCAGCGTAGACGTTCGGGGGCCTTGCTACGACTTTCGTTAATGTTATCAGATTTGTTCGTGAAGTAGGGTCAAAAAAACTGCAGTGGTTAGTGTCTCTCAAGTACAATACAGATGCATGAAACAGACAGTATGGTACGGTATTTGTCTCGTCCTCTATGTAAGTACTAATGAAATTTCTCTGAAGTGACAATGTCAAGTGTGCGTTTATCAGTGCTTCCACACGCACGCGGTGCGTTCCTATCAGCTGGGAGGTCTTTTCTTTTCCCTTCCGTATCTATGAATGTCAGAGCGCTGAGTGGGAGAGAGAGATGAACTGACTCAGACGTTCATAGGACTGGTTAAGGTGGGTGAGAGTCGGGACTTATAGCTGCTTTTACTAAGACTGAGACGTGTGCACGCCGCTACAGTCTGCCAGAGTTTACTTTATTAGAAACAAAGCTGTGAGTCTGATCTCTTCAGGGCTCAGGGGAGAGTGTGTTTGTGTTAAAAAGGGTTGAGTAACTGAGCAGACGAATACAGTGGAGCTTGTAATGACGTCAAAGTGTGGGATTTAATCTGTAAGAAGATTTGTTGCTGACACTGTCGCTTATGCAGAGTGTGAGAGCTTTCTTCCTCATTCACACACACACACACACACTCTGACATCTTTGGGGCAGTTCGTAGCATAACGGTTTAGTGAGTTGGCACCATGAGCAGAAGGTCGCCAGTTCGACATATCGTATCGAATCGAATCGTTGACCTAATAATCGTAATTAGGGCTGCAACAACCAATCGATTAAATTGATTAAAATTGATTATTAAGATATCTGGCAACTAAGTTAATAATCAATTAGTTGGGTCTACGTTATTACACATACGTACAGTGGTAACCCCCTAATGTGGAGGCAGTAAGCTAACCAAAGCCGCGGTGGCAGTAAAGCACCATTAAGCTGGACGCCAACTGCCATTAAAGAAGAATAAGAAGGAGACGAGAACCAGCGCCGTGTCTTGCCGTCACAAAGACCGAAGTAATTGCGTAGAAACACATAAATGACATTTTTCGCGATGTAAACACATCCGTTTGTTAGCACGCACGACTCTCTCAGGGAAGTCATTCCAGTTCAGTCAAATTTCTCCATTTAGTACAGACAAAACTCATTTTTAGCTGATAAATACAACAACCTGCGTTATACTCACAATTCAGCCATTTATTTGATATTTTGTCCACCATGCTATTGTGACCCGACTCTCATGTGGAACGCCCATCTTGTGCAAAAATGTAGTTCTCTGCCAGAAATGAGTCAAAAATGAGTTATAGGCGAAAATGAGACCAAATTGGCCAGAAATTGTCAAAACTTCAATCTTTCTTCGTTTTCAATTAATCTAAAAATATATTTTTTCTATTTTATGATGTTAGAGAGTAAAAAATAAATATAGAAAAATAGACACCGACATTTTGGTTCATAAAAAAAATGCTAGAAATGAAATATTTTTTTCTGAAATGAAATATTAATCGGTTAACAAAATAATTTTTAGTTGTAGCCCTAATCATAATCAAATTAAGAGACCAGTGAAGGTTCACACCTCTAGTATATAGCAGAGATGACAAGATCAGATCTATCTGTTTTTTACACCAGGAGAGGCAGGATCAGAGCAACCAGGATCATCACAGACTCATCTCACACCACTAACTGAAATCAGATATACGCTTCAGAGACATTATGACCAAAACAGAGAGGATCAGGAGGTGCTTTGATCATCATGTCCTAAAACTTAAGCTGGATATGCCACTAAAGTTTTTTTTTTTAACTGCTCATTGTAACACAAACCGAACTCTCTTACCTCACCGCGTCTCATCTGGCACCATGTTATTCAATTCTGTTTACATCATCAGTAGAGCTGTGAACCTGGTCTCACGATACGATACGATGTGATATCTCATATACGATGCATCTCATATTTTTTTCTACATTGCTTCACATTGCGTGCAGATCCACATGGGAGGATAATGAAATAATGATGCAAATAACATATTTTTACAGGCGGAAAACTGGACAGAACCCATGAGCAAGTGCACATATCAACAACGTAAATGAGAGCAACATACACCGCTGTAGCCCGCACGTTTTAGTGCATTTCTAGCGCAAAAACTGTAGGAGTAGAGACGGAAAAAGTGGGAGAAATAATAATAATAATAATAATAATAATAATAATAATAATAATAATAAAAGATAATATGTGAAAAAAAACACAAGTGCATTTACACTTGCAAATAACATTGCAGTCATGCGATACACAGAGTCTTCCTTATTCAGGATTAAAGAAGTGTCAGAAACTCCACTCATGTCATCCCTCCACGAACATTCATCCTTTCCGACCGTTCACCAGTCAACCCTAAACTCTCCCTCTCGTTTAAGTCTCCCAGCTTTGAGGCGCCGTCCCGATCTGCCTGCTCCTCCCCCATGCTTCACCACTCCCTCCCTCCCTCCCTCCCCCCTTTTCTTCCTTTTTCACTCAGAACCAGTGCCAGACTTCTTCTCTCTTTCACAGCGCAGGTCGGTGTTGCCCGCCAGGTGCTGCTGCCTGCGACTGCCGTCATGTAGCCGGTCCGGCGTGCGCCGCCTCTCCTGATGAAGGCCTGCCCTCTCCGTGATAGGTTGAGAACGCCGAGCTGATTGCCTACGCGCGAGTCAGGAGGGCTTTGGCGCTTTCCACTTGATTAAACCCTCAGCCTTGATGCATTCAACGCTTGCTTTAATTTAAAAAGTGTCGAGAGAGAGAAAGCGAGAGGGTTAGAGAGAGAGCGAGGGAGGGAGGGAGGGAGGGAGGAATGGGGAAAGAAGAGGCAGAATGTAATGAGAAAATAAAATGCATAGATACGAAGTAATTGACTTTGTTGATCATCAAGGAATCAGACCGGGTCTGATTAGCGGGACTTTATTAGGCTATAATTAGCAGATTTGGAATAAAACCTCCTCGTCTGCCGGAAGTGGGGATAGATGGGAAAACATTCAGATGCAGCGGATAAAGTGATGTGAGGACGCGGCACATGATAAACACTTGACATGGGCAGCTATCTTTTAAATTTTCAGGTCAATTGTGCCATTAACAATCACAGGACGGTCCATGTCTGGGTCCTGAGGTACGGATTAACCTACTTGTTATACGTTGCATGATTCTTATTGTACATCAATAATCATGGCATGGCCTACATCAGTGGTCCCCAAATGGCCGCCCGCAGTCCAGATCCGGTCCAAGCAAGCTGTGAGATCCCAGCCCAGACCAAGGGAGGAGTCCGCCTCATCGGACTCCAGTTCCGGACCTTCACAACAACCCCAGTTTAGTAGATCTACGTCACCAGAATTCTAAACCAATCACATCCATAGAACTGATATATAAGGCCTTTCATGTACAACCAGTCTCTGCGAAGTATTGTGATGCCTTGTGCTACATACCGAGCGTTTCTTGTGTTTGCCTGTCTCCGTTTTGACTCATGCTTTGTGTTTTTGGATTACCCCTCTGCTTCCGGCGATTTGGATTTGTTTGCTTCGTGGACTGTGTTTTTTGGTTCTGACCTCTGCCTGAATAAACTCTTGGTTTTTCGTCAATCTACCCCTGTGCCTGCGACCTGGTTCTGTCAACTCTGCGTTTGGGTTCACCCGCCTGCTGTTACACAAGCGATATATCTGGTCTCTCACGTCACATTGGCAACAGACATTAACAGACATGTGCGCTATCTCGGGCCATCTGTGATTAGCGATCTCCACGTCAGTGGGTTGACATCTCCACTAGTCATTAAAAGTAAGTGAAATCTTAACGATAACAGTTGCGATAACTTACCGGACATTATATTCATTCCTCTGTATGTGAAATTATTTTCGAGTAATTCCGTGCGCAAAAACTGAAGTAATTGCATAAAAACTCAATTACATTATTCATGATGTAAACACATTAGCGCTTGCGACTCTAATATGGAACGCCGTCCTGAGCAAAAACGTAGTTCTCTTCCAGAAAGGTCAAAACCATCTCATTTTATCAAATAAACTAAAAACTCTGCAAGGCAATAAAACAGACAAAACAAAACAATAATCACAAATCACCAAACTTAGGCTCGCTGACCATAAGATTAGGAGTTTAAATTTCTTGGAACGCCTGTTGGACCCCTGAGCAAGAAACTTAACCCCAGATTTCTACAGCTATGGTGCCACTGTAATTTGTTGATCACCAAGCAATCAGACATGGTCTGATTAATGGAACTTTATTATGCTATAATTAACATAATCACAATACACCCCCTCATCTGCTGGTAGATGGTAAGACGTCCAGATGCTTCAGACATGAAACTGAGACTAAACTAAAACTAAGACTGGCCAAAACCGTCACTGACGCACCACAATTCCTGTCTTTTGCCACCGTTATTCCGGGTGGGCCATCCATCAGCCTCCGACACTACATTGCACGAAAGCTATCGCATGTTTCGTCTGAAGCGGTGAGTTATGAAAAGTACGCCGGCATTACTCACGGAGTTCGGTGGGCGCCTTCCAATAAGGAGACGCAGCAGCAGCAGGCTGGCGCGTCAACCAGACAAACGAGCCCACTGATTCAAACTCACCTCCCACCTGTTCGGAGGAATCTCAATTCCGAGCCCCGGTGACTGCGAACGTCGGACGCGACGTTGACTGATAGATTTTTGGCGCCCTCCCTCAGTTTGTCTATAAAACCAGGCGAATCCCACCGCTCTCTGTAATAACGGCCTCGAAGGAATCTGGCTTTTCCTGCTGCCGCACTCCAATCGCCGCTCGCGCCAGTATCATCGATTCGCAGTCATACATGGGGAGGGAAAAATGACAGTCGCTTTAAACGAATCCGGATTAAAAGCAGTGAAATGGCCAGAGACAGCTGCCACTGCCGATAGACATTTATAGGCCCGCGCAAATTAGAACAGATCTGCTGACGGAAATCTGTTTATGTTTACATATACGGTTGCTAAAGAGGAAATCATATTCTCCCCGGCCACGCTCGAAGAGGCCCTGACGAATGACAACGATGACGATGGGAAGAACGGAATGGAATATCCACAGCTCATAGCCATAGTCGGAATGGTTAACGCTTCCCTCGCCCTCGCGTTCTCTAGCCAGCAAAGAATGCTGTCATCTTGTCAACAAAATAGCATGTCGCTCATCATATATTTAGCCTGTGGCATATTAGCTGCGTTGGTGACTCTTAAAAGCAATGTTTCTTCTAGCTGCTGAGATCACGGTGCTTTTAGAAAATAGGGCTCATGTGCTGCCCATAAAGGTTGGACGCAGTTAGCTTGACCTGAGAATATTCGGCAGATTTGCGCCACTAAATCAAGACAGACAAGGCTTCAACGAGGATATAACATGCTCAGATCGAGGTGTGCGAACTCTGACATACCATTTTCAAGCCCATCAAAGTTATCCATATTTACATCTGCTCTGAGGACGCATTTTAGGAAGGGCTAGTGGACATATTTGATGATGTCAGCGCTGATAGTGCATAGACATGAATGTTTTAACATGCTTCATCAATATTTTAACATTTAATATCTTTACAATTGAACATTTTTGAAAATCCTCAAATAATTAACAAACAAGCATGCTGATGTGAATACTCTTTGAGTGACATTGACACTGTTTTGCTTGGCTCCAGTCAATGTCAAAGTTTTGCCAGCTGCAGATGAGTTTGACCCGGTCGCTAATGAGGTTTAGAGTAACATTTTTTAATACTTAAGACTTTAAACATACTTCAAGCCATCAGTGACCGATAGGGTACTACGTTTTGAAATGAAAACACAACAGCGCCTGAAGAGTAGTGCTTGGGGGCAATACCTTGCTCAGGAGTACCTTAGTGGCCAAATTCCTAACCGTTACGCTACCATGAAAATTCCATAAATACCATTAATAAAATTAGAATGTATAATTGTGAACAAATTTAAACGAACACATTAAACTTTAAAATACATCATTTAGATTAATCCACTAATCAATAATCGCCGTTAGACGCAGTCTTAGCTCTAATTACTTAAAACAGTGATGTGCTGTTTTAAGTAACGCTCCTCATTTTCTGTTTGCACAAAGACGTAAAACAGGTGTGACATCGGCACGGCGAACGTGAGATGAAACACACATGTTAAAGGTCGCAGATCTGTCAAAACACAAGCGCGCAGAAACCCATATGGGCTGCTCCTTCCCCACGCGTTATCCGCCTTTTAGCACTTTCAGACTGACAGGATGGAAAAGTGCTGCTCCTCACCGAGGACGATACGCATCTCCATCTCGGCGAGTGCCAGCTCGCTCATCCAGCTCGTCTATCTCACAAGGCACATTTTCTTGATTTTCCAGCATGTTTCGTTTTGGAAAAATTGAAAGAAAGGATAACAGGCTTAGGGCGTGAGTTCAACAGGGTGTGAATGTTGGAAGGAGTTGACCGTACAGCATATGATTTTGAAAATATTGAAGCATTTGTGGAAAGCAGGAACACTTATGACTGTTTTTCTATTAATTAATCACTTGATTGTTGGAGAAATTAGATTCATTAATTATACATTAGCACCTTTAATTACACTTACACAACCTCACCACTCATCGGTGAAGGAGCAGTGCTCAGCTTTTGACAGTGCCTGAGGACGGTACCTTGCTCATAAGTACTTCAATGGTACCTTTTCCAGTCTTGGGCCTGAACCAGCATCCCTCTGATCATGGTGTTCAACTCCCTAACCGTTACATAACTAACTGCTCCAAGATAAAATAATCAGATAATGATTAATGATGATGGCATTCACTCTGTGATCGGACAGTCACTGGTTTCAATCCTGGACCTGTAAAGGTACCACCGAGGTACTCATGAGTAAGGTAACATCGGCAAGCACTACTCTCCAGGCACTGCCCATGTCACCTGTCCACTGCTCCTTCACGGACGGGTGAAATGCAGAGTTCACGTATCGTTGTGGTGCACTGTGTTCTGTGCTGGGGTGTGTTCACAATGACAAATAGTCACTCACTTTCACTTTAATGTCTCAACCAAAGTCAGTCATGAAAGAACACACACACCTTGACAATCAATGTAGAACAGACTCGCGGCAGCCCTAGGGGAAAGAGGAGAAAGTGCGTTCAATGTTGGAATTAAGAAGTGTTGTAAGATGTTGACTATTTTATCGTTGTACAACAATAAAGTCTTCCAACCTTGCAAATGCAGTCATGCACCATACCTATAAAGCATCATCAAACATGCATTTCTCGCCATCTCTCTTAGAACCTCCTCAGTGGCGCTTTAATGTGACCTAGCAGACCCATTAATGTTAATATACATTGTTTAATGTTCTGTGTCTGCAGAATCAATTTGTTGGCTGCTATTCTGCCCAGCTGATGAGCCTGTGTTTTGAAGGGAACTAAATCAACTCATTTACCGCACCTAATTTCCTGATCTTGATTGGGCCGGCAAGTGTGGGGATGCCGTATCGCGTTTCTTAATTTCTGCCGCAAATTGAGCAGGTTGGTAGCCTGGAAAAGCTGTACTGCAGAGGAGCGGAGGAAACTTTAACTAGTTGCAACTTTCTTTGATGAATTTTCCATTTCCATATTCATCATGCATCAAATGGTAAGAGCCATTTTGTCTCCAAAAGGAATTATTTTATGAAAGTCTGAGATTATTTGTCATTGTGAACACAGCACAGCACAGCACACAGTGCACCACAACCAAATGTGACCTCTGCATTTGACTCATCTGTGAAGGAGCAGTCAGCTGCTTTTTTTGCCGAGCAGAGCAGAGCTTGGTGAGCAGAGCTTGTGGACGGTACCTTGCTTACATGTACCTCGGTGGTACCTTTCCCGGTCCAGGATTTGAACCGGCGACATTCCAATCACAGAGTGAATGCTCCACAGCTTGCGCTGCCAACTGCCTCCAAACAGCAGCGCTTTGTTACAGGTGTGTCACCTGGGTGTCAGTAAACTCAACACAGCAACCAAGGGCTCGTCCAGAATTTGAAACCAGGTCTTGAGTTTGGCCTTGAGTGACCAAAGTGAGAATCCTAACCCTAGACCAGGGGTAGGCAACTCTGGTCTTGGAGGGCCACTGTCCTGGAGGTTTTCCATCCAACTGGAACATTCACACCTGGAATGCGCTTCCTAAAAGCATAGTTTCTAACATATTGCTAGCTATGTTAGCAACACTATGCCAGCTGCTATTTGGGGCAGTTGGTGGCATAACACTAGGGTGTTCGCCCTGTGATCAGAAGGTGGCAGTTTCGAATCCAGGACCAGTAAAGTTACCACTGAGGTACTCATGAGCAAGGTACCATCTCCAAGCACTGCTCCCTGGCCGCTGCCCTTGTTAGTTGGCCACTGCTCCTTCACGGATGGGTCAAATGCAGAGGTCATATTTCATTGTGGAGCACTGTGTGCTGTGGTGTGCTATGTTAGTTGCTAATGTAGTTCGCAACAATGCTTTTGGGAAATGCACCCCGGTCTCAGGTAGATAACCACCAGAATAGACTGATAGGTAGGATGGAAAACCTCCAGGATCAGAGTTGCTTACCCAAGACCAATGATTCTATAGGTCACTGCAAAACATGAAATGGATAAAATAAAGTAAAGAAAAAGAAAGAAGAGAATTCTGGATAAACTGGTGGGAACAATTTTGGCAACGTGATGCCAAAAACTCTGTAGGCAAGCAGGCAGTAAAACACAGAACTTATCTTTAGATGGTTCTTGTGGTACATTGAGGGATTGTGTAACCGAAGAGGGGGAGGATTTCTGAGAACTTGGGCCGAAGTTCTGTGCGGTTTTTACTTTACTTTGGCAAGATGGTACTGTCTTTGTTGAAGGACTAAGAATAGAGTGATGAGAGAGACATGTGAGTGGTGTGCACGATATCTATAACAATAGCAACCACAGCAAAAAAAAAAAAAAACAGATAAGGCAGCTGGCCAACGGTAACTAAGATCATGTGAGATGACTGAACCGCTTCAACTCTATGAAAGTCAGAGCAAACTCTAATCAGTGAGTCATAACTTTACCTAGATGATAAAAGATGTAACATTCCGTCAGCATTTTTATATCACAACAAAAACGCCAAAGAGGTTCGGTCAGCAGAGGTGGCAGTTACACAGGAAACTCAAAGTTATGATAAATAAGAGTGTTAGTTTAGTTGAGGGAGCAAGTGGGTGAGAAATGAGTTTGAGTGGTTTTGAGAGAGACCCTCTAACTCCTTTAAGTTGTGATGTGAATCTTCTACATCAGTAGATTTCCCACAGATGCTTGATTTTATTGAAATTGGCTAAAATTCGAGGTCAGGGCAAGACCTTGAACCTTTACCAACTGATGGTGGTCTGAGAAGGAAGAAAATCAAGAAAGGCTGAGACTCGTCAATCCCTGGGGTCGGTGTGAGTCAGTGTGTCTGCTACAAGCCTACTGTGGTAGGAATTACAGATCATTTTAATGTTGATGACAAGAGTGATGACTGGGTATTGAACAGCATGGAGCTGTGTTGCCTTTGTTGACCTCTAACATTGAGGAGTCTTGAAGACCCAACACCCTGTCGTCCGTTCGTGCTTTTCTCCTCCTTGGATCACTGTCAGGAGGTAAAGATTGAAGGTGTTTTCCCCTGTCTCCAAATTCACCCAATCGCAATCCAATCGAGCATCTGTGGGGTGTGATGGAACAAATCGGACTTGTGGTAGTTTCATCTCACCACTAAACAGGAGTTGAAAGATCTGAGGGTTACATTCAGGTCTCAGAAAACACAGGATACCTTCAGAACTCTTGTAGAGCACAAAGGTCTCAATTAAGACCGTTGCAGACCCATACAATGGGTCCCGAAAAATGCACACGCCACATTCACAGAAACATTGCGATCTATAGATTTTTCAGGTTTTGGTTTTAATAAAACAAAATTAATTCTACATGGATATGTTGGCTTACTGACATACGAATGAACTTACAAGCAGACAGCCCTCAATTAAAGCATTCGCTCCACAAATGCAGAAACTTCACAGGGAGTCTCTTTCTAGGCTAAGCAGCTGTTCAGTCTCTGCAGGAGTGGACGTGTCTCTAGACAGACTTGTCTGACGTCCTGTGGGCTTCGAGGATGCAGATACGATGCCACAATCAGCCCCCTCATTGGGCCAAATGGGGAAAGATTTGCATAAACCTGCTAAGTATCCATCTCTTTACGATAATTCATTGCAGGTGTACTGACAGACAAAATGCAAAGTGCAAATTGTGAAGTTTGAAGTGATGCTTTCTTTATGGCTTTTTGGTTTGGAAGATTCACACATTGCTCCCCATGGCTTCTTGGAGTTAAGCGTCTTACTCAGGAAGCCATCTGAATTTGTTTACTCCTTTGGGAGCCACAATTACTGAGAACTAGAAAAACTAGACCTTTCAGTTATTCAGACAACTGGCCCATCATTATGATATGGGTGAAACAATATTGATGATGCATCAAAAAACCAAAAATAACGGAATTTGTTCCAGCTCCAAACATCTCCCTTTTTTATACCCACTAACATGTGCAACCCTCTTTCTGTTCAATCTTCTTCATGTTTCCTCAAAAGCATTACAATTAACCAGACATCCTAAATTATTATTCCATCCATCCATTTTCTACTGCTGTTCTGGGTCGGCTCGCAGGGGCAGCAGCCTAAGGAGGGAGACCCAGACTTCCCTCTCTCCTGCCACTTCGTCCAGCTCTTCCGGGGGAATCCTGAGGCGTTCGCAGGCCAGCCAAGAGACATAATCTCTCCAGCGTGTCCTGGGTCTTCCCCGGGCCCTCCTCCCAGTGGGACATGCCCGGAACACCTCACCAGGGAGGCATCCAGATAAATTATTATTATTAATCCTAAAAGGATTATAATTAACTTTCCCAGTTATTTTGGACACTTCTTGAATCACTTTTGTCAATGCATCAGTCTCTTTTACTTCCATTGCAAATCATTTAACACATTTCTGACTACCAACAAGCTCCAGTCTCTATTCTTCAACCACATTAAACCACATTTCTGACTTTATCGTCCCAGCAAAAATAGTAATATGTTGTGTGCATTCTCGTTTAGTCATTGTCTCATTTCTGCTAAAAGAGTTAATCAACAGGGGTTTTCAGCGTTAAGACTGAACTTCTGTTTTATTTTGAGAAGAGTAACGAGTTTTAGCATGGTTTGTGGTGTGGACTTGATGTTTGTTGGCTTTTACAGGCTGTGGCAGGATTTGATGTACAAAAAGGTCTTGCATGAAGTATCTCAACACTCAAAGGAGTTGCTTGAAATCTAAGTAAGTACACTAACATGGTAGTTATTCAAGCTAGAGGGTGTATATAAATATTTTGCAAAATTTTACAACAGTATACCAATATTACAGAGGCATTGTCTAGGTCATGAGTAACGGGCACAAAGTGACACTCTTTTATCTTACCAGTAGTTTGTTGTTGAATGCATTATTAATAGTCATAAAACGCAGAACACTGTTAGAGTTAGAGTGTCTCGGCTGAAATTTTTCTAAACAATACAAACACCAAACACACAGTGGTTTGAGATTTGAAAGAGCCAGGAATCACTTTAGACCCATATGACCAGTACGGCAGGAATCTGAAACTATATTTCATGAAGCCAATCAGGTCTCATTGGCCCTAGTCAGGTGAAAGCCACGCCAGATTTCTTCCAACACTAACCAGATCTGGGAGCTGCACTCTGTAAGCTAGGGATATCCGACTGCAGTCCCCGAGGGCCACAGTGCTGCAGCATTTTTAGCATTCTGCCTAATTTATCACACCTGATTCAACTCAGCAGCTGATTACCGAGGCATTTGTGAGTTGTTAGAAGAGGGAAAGGAACATTTTCTACGGTTTCTGGTCTTTAGTGTCCACCTGTAAGCCATAAGGTCCTCAGATCTTTGCACTCTGTAAAGCAAAAGGGAGACTTGTCTCAGACAATGGGTAACATAAATGGACAATAATAAATATTACCTAAATCCTGTTCTACTATCCAAAACCATATAAATTCACTATATATTACCATATTTTATTTTTACTATATTTATATATACTATATTTACTGTACAGTATATTTACATATAAATATGGGGTTTGCCTGCACACGTTCCCAGGGGGCAGTTGGTGGCATAATGGTAGGATGTTCATCCTGTGATCAAAGGTCGCCGGTTCAAATTCCAGACCCAGAAGTTACCACTAAGGTGCTCAGGAGCAAGGTACCATCCCCAAGTGCTGCCCCTGTTAGTTGGCCACTGCTCCTTCATGGATGGGTCAAATGCAGGAGTCACATTTCCTTGTGGTGCACTGTTTACTGTGCAGTAGTGTGTTCCCAATGACAAATAATCACTCACTTTCACATTACTATGTGTGTAAGTTCTCAGTCATGAGAATATGGGACCTTTAATGTGCATTTTAGCATCTGTATCATAGGTTGCATTTAAAACGATATAATTAATGCTCATTTTAGCACCAAACATCAAGACGTAACTTTGAAAAGACTGGCCCTTCGCTTCTACCGCACCAAGAACATTTCCGTCAACTTCTTGCTTCTTTTAGCCAAGTGAAGGATTTGTGTAATTTTCCTCCCTCTGCTCTAATCCACACACTTTGCACTAATTTCAGATATGCAGCTCATGAAGGACGTATTCGACCGGCTTAGCCAACAAGCTGCCACATGCTTGCATTAAACCGCCGCTTATTCACCGGAATCGAGGTCAGACAATTTTTGAGGTTGACATTAAATGGGTGTTGTGGGAGAACAAACTCAATCAGCACTCCACAGAGGGGCTAAGAGAGAGCAGCGAGAGAAGCCAATTGCCTAAGCGATTGGCCTGCCTCAACGCAATCCCCAGGTGGATAACGACGCTGGTAATGAGTTATAATATCTATCGCCCTGGGACTGGTCCTATTCATAAAACACCAAGGGACAGACTGCTTCGGTGGCATTTGGAATCTAATTGGAAGTGCCACCGTAGCGCATATGTGGGACGGTCGCAGGTTCCGCGACAGGGGCCCCGACTGAAGGAAACAGAAACTATCGAGCACGTAGCAAATATATCCTCCGCTATAGGTGCAATTCATAACTCCTAAAACACAGCGAAGCCAGATGCCGGGGTAAACAAAGGAGGTATTATCATACATCAGGGGGATTGATACACGCTGTCAGTGTTTCTCAGGAGCGGTACCGGCATTAGACGAACAATAATTGTCTGTCGTTAACATCTATCATGATCAGGATGGCACTGGATAAATCTCCCAGCTCAGACACTGTCTCATTGGGAGACTGTTACAAGTCTAAAACTTTTAATCCATCTCGTTTATGACTGCAGTCTTCTGGGACAAAACTTTTCCCTAATAAGCATCCTGATGAGTTTCCAGTTTTCCTCTTTGCGCACGCAACCTCCGCTGGAACCGTGAACGATCCCGCATCACTTGACACTCCGGGTGCCTAACCGTGCTGCTGTGCTAACAATAAACTCAACAGCATCAGAAAACATGGAGATGCAATTCAAAGACATGAATAAATGCATAACTTCAAACCTACACATCAATCTCTATTTTTGCCGTGGAAGGGAAGCGGCGGCGATCTTGCGGTTTCTGACCTCCAACTGAACTTTAGTTCCTGAAGACCGCCAAGCCAGAGGAGAAAATCTGGCGAGGAGACCTTTGGCCCTTTCACCCTCTTTCTCTTTGGCACCGCAAACCGCATAGCTCTATCCCCGGCACCAACAGGAGCTCGACTCCAATCAATTCATATTTATCTGCTGCTGTCAAGCCTCTGGCAGAACTCCCGAGACAGCGCTTAGATGTTTTAACTCGAGCAGCATTCCCAAAGACAGCTTCCTGCATCTCTCTCTATATCTCTCTCTTTCTTTTGCACTATCCAGTTCTCTCTCGTTGTAAGTTTCAAGCATTACATCCTGCTAATGAATAGCTTATCTTAATATACTTCTAATTTTATCCATAAAACAGTGTTAGATATGTTCTTTTTCCAGCAGGCAATGCCTTCGGGACATAAAAGACGGACCAGAAAACATATTGATTCAGGGCAAGGAGCTTGGGGGTGTAAAGTCGTTTCAGTATACTCACAGTCTTATCTGGGCAAAAGCTGAATGTGCTGTGGAGTAAAGAGCATTCATTTGAACTCAAACGGCCCAAAAACTTGTACCTGTTCTTTCGTAGTGCATATCTAAAAGACATGAAGGGTTTAACTCAAAAGGAGAAAAATCATCAATGTGTCCTTCATGTGTAGCAAAGCACTGAGGCCGAGACGGGCTTCCAAAGAGAGCTGGGCACCGTTTCGAAAAAATCCAGTGAGGCTAGAAATGACATGAGGACAGTGGGAAAATGGACAGCATGCTGGTTCGACGCTGGGTTTTTCTGGCCATAACCACAGTCTCCACAATGAATGGTTTTAACATCCACTCAAGCAGATTACAATCACTTACCGGTATGTGACCATAAACACAGGGGCATGAACAATCTGGAATTATGTCTGCAGCATATAGATTGAGACATACTGTATGCAGTTTGGTGGTCACACTGGAAACAACCTTTATCGATGCAGAGTATCAAGTGGCAGACAACACGCCGAAGCATGGAAGGCTTTGGCTGTTTTCAGAACTGATGCGATCAATCAAACCACTTCACCCCACGGTGTATGTTTGCCTCTACTTGAAGCACAGCAAAAATTTATTTGTGATGTAGTTATGTGCAAAAAATGTAATCAATTCTCCTGGCAAACTGAGAGGCATCTCAAATGGACTGAAGCTAAACAGGAGATCCATGATGGTGAACTTTTTTAAAATCTATGCCGCCTGCACTTACCGTACAATTCAACAATGTCTATTTTGACATATTGGCAGATCTCTTATTGAGTGCATCTTACATAAACCCTAATTACAGGGACCTGAGGCAACTTGGGGCACTCACTCAGGGGCAAAATAGTGGTAAAGCTGAAAGTAGGGTGGACCCCGACCCATGACTTCTCAGACCATTTCTTCTGCAATAATGGTACTTACCTGGAAAATTTATATTTATGACTTCCTAACTTGTGTAGATATTGTCCGAGAGGGTTTGGAAAGGTACACAAGTTAGTTGGTAAAAACCTAATTGACTAGCAACTATGAATTTAGACCTGAGTTTACTAGTATGACAAGAGGTACTTGGTGAGCCCAACTGGAGAGTGGTTAACACAGTCTTAATTTGATAAAGTGTCCTGCTAAAATCAACATCGTAAAACAGACACAGTTCAAAACCAGCAGAGGATGACAGAGAATCATTGATTTATTCATTCATTCATTATCCAAACTGCTTAATCCTAATCGGGGGTGCGGGGGCACCAAAGCCTACCCCAGGAATTTACGGGCGCAAGGCAGGGACCAACCCCGGGTAGGCGCCAACACACCACAGGACAGACGATCAACCAAATCCAAATTGTGGGTAATCCAGAAACACAAACCAATGGTTGGTACAATGGAGGGCAAGAAAACTGCTCACTATGCAGTGCTAGGCGCGATAATCCTTCGCATAGACTAGACTGAAACAATACTCTTTAAATACTGGAAGTTGTGGATGTGGTATGTTATGACTTTGATCTTGAGAATGTGGAAAGATGGAAACATGGGCAAGAGATGAGATTGACTTTTGATAAAGCTAGATTGCTGGAGACGCTACCGGAGTATATAAGAATTGAAAAAGAGACTGATTCAAAGTAGAAAGGAGATGAGGACATGGTGGGTTGTGAAAAACCTGGAATAAGAAGCTGTAACTCCAACACCACCTAATTTTCAAGTTTCCTCCAAAGATGTCACTAACTCCATTGGAAGCCTCAGCAAGCGATGCTGATCTGTGATGCTAATAATTTAGAAGTTCACACATACACTTCTACATGCATATGGATTAGGGTCAATTAGTGCACACCACTGATCAAGTGCAAGTCTCTGGAAGAGCAGTCGCGACCGTTTCAAGAAGAACCAAAGGAATTAACGCTAATTGGTGCGACCCTCCATCGTTCGATGCTGAACTGCGCTGGCCGGCACATCTCGCCTGCAGATAGCAACTGGGCACCAGTGATGGAAGAGAAGGAGGAGGAGGATGATGATATGAAGGCTGCTATGGACTAGTGGACATGTGGCTGCTGGTTGCTGATGTCTCATTAGATGTGATGGGGTTTGACATGGCTTGTCATAGCTCAGATTCTTAGCACAAACAACATGTGAGGCTGTGAGTCCGGGCCAAGCACTGGGGCGTGACTGTTGGCCCAGTGCAGATGCTCGAGGAAACTCGTGCATGCACATGAGCGCACACAGAAAGACATATACTCTCAAATATTTTAGCACTATATTTATGGGGGCTTTCCACAGGTCTTGATAACATCAGTAAAGAGAATAAATTTTAGCCGCTTTGTTGTGGATTTAGCAAAAGGAAAATTCTGGATTTTCATATTTTCATATCATATGGAGAAAATGGTTCCTATCTACCAGTATGTACACACACACACACAATCTCAGACTGGATTTCTCAGACAGAACAGCTCCACCATCCAGCAGGCTGGGCTAAAACTCCAAGCACTGTGTCGTTAGCGCATAGCGATTTATTCACCAAGCCTCAATTCAGAGACACTGGGACTTATATGCATTTGTGGGCATGTAAGTGTGTTTGTGTGTGTGTGTGTGTGTGTCTCTGGCAATAGCCAGGAGGACTCTCGCCTGTCTGCAAAAATGTCAGGCCCACATCTCTCAGTGAGTCACATCCAAATGCCAGCCAAAAAAAAATCGCCGGAATAAACACATATGCTTCGCAGGTCCGTGCTGGATAAAAAATGGGAGAAAAGGGTTGGGGGGAGAGAGAAAGATTAAAAGAGAGGAACGCAAAGTTCACATGGCTGCAAAGGTCGAACAGCGACTCGTACGAGGGCCAGCCGAGCGACATCCGACTGTAGCCATGGGAATGCTAATTACCACACTAACGGTTTCAGTCCCGACTCTACGAGCTCTTTTTTTTGCACAGTCATCTGATGAGACACAAGGCCCGTTCTGTTTACTTCAACCATTACCATGACTCTGCCCCCTGTTGGCAGACAATCTGTAACAAAAAGTTCTTAAAAGCTGCATGTGTGCACCAAGAAGATGAAGAAGATAATTACAATGGCCTTAAACAGACAGAGGTCAGCTTCCATCAGTGCTAAATGAATGACTTTGAACAGTTTTACTTTTTTCTCTCATGTTTTTGCAGAGGGACAATTTTGAGAAAATTTATGTTAAAAGGAAGGCTGAGAATGTTTACAAGTTAACTGATTAATCTGGGAAAAAATGCATGGTACCTTGGTTCTCGAACTGCTTAGACTATGAGCATTTTGGAGTACGAATTATTTTCTTGGTCGAATTCCAGAGTATGAACGAAATCTCGGAAGACAAACCGATTTCCTCATCACGATATATACAGGAAATTGCACAATATCTCGAACCAAGTCAAATAATTTGTCACTGAAACTGTATTGTCCTTTATAAAAGTCAGAATTCAACCATTTATTTTGTACTTTAGCCCAACGCCAAACGACAAGAACCATCAATTCATTGACGTCTCTATTTGACTAAAGCTGATTTGTCATTTCAAGAAGAAAGGGGGAGTGAAAGTATTCTTATGTCCAAAAGATGGTCAAAAGTTTGGAACCACTGGCGGACGGTTGTTTATAGCAGCTTAGCTTGTGGTCAATAGTAGAAGAAGTGGGACACGTGGGCAGTAATGTCGTGAGATCGTGTTTACGCTCTGGGCCTGCTGTCTACTGTGCGTACGGGATGAGAATGAGACGACTTGGCTGAGCCGACAGGGCAGACGAGGAGGTGTAGGTGCATAACGTCAGGGAGGAGCTGCAGCACTTTCTTTCTCTGACGTTCACTTGAAAACTGAAAACATGACTCGGAGACTGCAGACAAGGCCTCTTGTCTCTCCTTTTCATCTCTTAAGAACCTATTGTGTCCTTTCTCTCAGCACGTCTGCGAGAGTTAAAATTTGGTTAACAAATTTGGGATGAGATTTCTGCAGTGGAGAAAAGAGGAAAGTGATGTTGGCCTTGGTCATATGGACTAGTTGAGTTTGGGAGTTGACATTTAGGTCTAGATCTAAATAATATTCCAAAAGTGTGCAAAAATAAATGCTGGAACTCTCAACTCTGCCTACACACGCAAAAATGTTTAATTAACGAAAGTGCGTTTGCCTCAATTAGCGAAAGTGAGCTCGCACACGGGCTGCGTCCCGAGCCGTGTGCTAGTGCACTTAATAGTATGTAGGTAGGTGTTCTTATCATAGTTTTTTATGTGGTAGTATGCCTTTCAGGAAATAGGCGGAGTTGTAGCTTACACACTAGGTAGTGCTCATGGAGTGTAAGACATGCACCCTATTTGACTTGGTACACCGCATAGGGCACATAGGGAAGTGGCTTTTCCTTAAAATGTTGTGCACTGCGCTGGAAATGCTGCGCCCTCGCTCCACTCTGCTTTCCTGCTCGTTTGACTTAGAAACGTCAGAGTTATGTTGTTATATTTGTGTCTAAATTCCGAGCATGCATTCTGAGCTTGTTTTTACGCGCTCAACTCGGTATCGACATCGGCATATACGGTATAAGCATGGAAAATGTCGTATGTCGGCAATAATTTGCACATATCGTGCATCCCTATCTTCTATAAGAACATTTATTTCCTTATGGAGACTTCCTAATATACAGAAAAACCCTAAAAATTGAAGTTATTCCTAATTATTACCACCACCAAATAACCTGCTCTTGTAGCACACTCCTTTACATTTTTCCAGAATGACTAATTTTAGGAAAGGACATTATATATCCTTGATGAGCCAAAATAAAAAGGTTCTGTGGCTTCGGCCAAGCTTCAGTGGCTCCTCTTTCCTGTTGCCTTTTAATGAGTATGAATAGAGGCAGTCAAGCTGAAAATACAGCAACACTAATATTTAGAAAATGTCTGCTGTTGTGATGCATGCACAAGCAACCGAATATGAAATGCAGGGACCTAATGATCACCCCGTGTGTGTGTGTGTAGAAAGAGAGAAAGCGTTCAGGAGACTGCTCTAAGAGACAAAGTACACAAACAAGAATTCTGCATAATTCAAACAAAGTGACTGAAGAACTCGGCGTCGTAAGTACACACTGCATTTAAATGAAAAGAGCTGAAAAGTTGTAGAGGCTTTTGCCGCTGCCATGGCTTTGATGGCTCCCGAAGTGGCTGAATACTTAAAAAAAGATTGCAAAAGAGATCGAAAATCAATTTGATAAAAAGCCACGCAGCCGTAAATTGGCAAGGAACGCACAACACGGCGTCACTCTTTGTCTCCTTAACAGCCAACGCTATCTCTCGGCAGCCCGTATCATCAAAGATCCACCGTGGCGTGCATAAATATTCTCAGATTGTTGCCGCAAACGACGACGCCATAGATTTTCTCTTTCTTTTTTTGTGGTGTGCGAGGGAGCCCGGCTCAATTAATTAGCTTTGCCCTGTCTCTCATTTCACTCCTTTAATTAGGCGTGAATTAACGAGCTGCACACTAACTAATCAAACCCTGTAGCTTTCAGCAATTAAGGCCTCCTCCAATCACCAATTGGGGCGAACAGAGGGGGAAGGGGCAAGCTTCAATCAGAGATTTAAATCATTAATTTTCGAGAGAACACAGTGATGATTCAGCAGTTTTGTTGCCATCAGCTTCGTTAGCTTCGACTCGCTATGCGTGGAAGATAAAAGAAATAAGCGATCCAAAAAGCGTTCCGTTACGAAGGTTGGCACGCTGTCATTTGATTGTGGGTTTAGCCGTTTTAATCACCTCGCCCAGGTTTGACACTACCTCGTCTGACTCAAGCAGCAAGGCTTAGCAAGGCTTTCATTAGCTGAGTCAGGTGTGATGGAGCAGGGAAAACACCGAGCGCTGAGTGCGGTGAGATCTCTAAGCCTAAAAGAAGACAGAAAAAAAAAAATCACCCTGTAGTGAATCTCCTGTTGTGTGAGAAGTGGCTTTTAAAAATTCCTCCCTCCAGAGTGTTGTTTGTTCAGGCCGACAAAGATGCCTGGTTAGAACACAATAGGACATTATTTAAATATGAAACCATCTATTTTATTTTGGCAGCGCTGGAAGTTGGAAGCAAAAAAAGACTGGGGACGTAACCAATTTAATTACCAAGTGTTGCTTGGGATGCCTGTTGAGGAAAAAAAAAAGATAACTTGAAGGAGAACAGGACTTCTAGAAATAAGGTGGGGTAGTGGTGGTGGTGGTGTTCTACTGGTTAGTATACTCGCCTGTGGCAACCCATTTTGGACTGGGCAACAACAACAGCAGCAGCACAGTATTAGCTACAAGCGTGCAGCTTCTTTAAGCAAGATCGAACGTTGGAATGACGTCATGGGAGACCAGAGCCATGCTTTTTGAGCATCTTCAGCGATTTTACAGCTCTTGGTGTGAATGTCGCTTAAGACAGAAGCCGTATTCCATATAAAATCCCACTTTGGACATGCCTGGCATAAGTGCTACCTTTCCGACGGGCAATAAATGTGTCATAAAACATCATCTGGAAATATTGGGCAAATCTAAGCATCATTCTGGTGCCGATGATGTTAAAAAAGCAATTATCAGCCGATTCCAATATGATACCGATATTATTGCGCATCCCTAATTCTAACCAACTACCACTACACTATGTTAGTTGCTAACTTACACTATGTTAGTTGCTAACGTAGTTATGCTTTTGGGAAACGCACCCCAGAGTGACTTTCATTTCCTAATTAGGGCAGTTGGTAGCGTAACTGTTAGGGCATGATAAAAAAGTCACCGGTTCGAATCCCAGACCTGTGATTGCACCCCTGGATAAAAATAGCTGTAAATCCTCCTGCCTGATGTGGATAAACCAGTTCAGATAATGAATGAAAGAAATGTTAGCAATATTGATGTCAACACACACACTTACTTAACGTCAATCATTGCCCTAATGGATGAAAAAAATTACAATTAAGTTTAAAGCATCTTGCAATGTAATCAGAGTGCCAGGTATTCAGTTATTTGAATCAGCTAATGCTCCATAGGTATTGTAGCACTTTTCTGAATCAGTATTTGAGCTTGAACAACTGAGAAGCTTCAGTAAAAACTGAAAAGTATTACAGCCTCAGTCTTGTCCAAAGCTAAGAGCTTTTGACTGGTCATTTAGGTTCTAATGGCATTTTAATGGCATTGTAGACTTCCCAGCTGTCTAAATGTGACTTTCGTTGCCTTAATCAGCTAAACCTGAGCTCGCAGATCGTTCTTTTCTTCTAAAATTCTAAGACATCCATTCTTTTTGAAGTTGGCATGGAGTCGGCACCTAACATGGTAACTGAGAACAGTATAAAATTAATATTTCACTACTGCAGCCTGCTTTTTGTTATCACGACCCCACGCAACCTTTATAAAGGTGACCTGAGCGAGACCTGCTCCACCTGGACCTCATTACGTAAAGTGCACCCAGTGACCTTTTCAGTTATTGGCAAGTTGCAGAGGTTCACAGCGCAAGTCGGACCGGCCATGTGGCACGGAACAAGCGGACAGCTTTCTGCAGAAAAGTCCCGAACTATAACTGTAGTTTCTGATGCTTTTTACTTTCATCACTAAAAGGTAAACATGAGTGACCTATTCAAATCGAGCGTAGCTTTACGGACTAAACTGCAGTCAGGGGCTCCCTAAAGACTTACAAACATTTTTATGGACAGGCTAAACCTTTAACTGAGAGTTCTAGCAGCAAACAGCAGTAGGGGTATTATTCAAGTGAGTGATTGTGTTATTGGAAACACGGAACAGCACACAGTGCACCACAACGAAACATGACCTCTGCATTTGACCCATCCGTGAAGGAGCAGTGCTTGAGGATGGTACCTTGCTCATGAGTACCTCAGTAGTACCTTTACTGGACCAGGACTCAAACCCGCGACCCTTATATCACACTACCCGTTACACTACCAAATGCTCCAACACAATAAGAATATTTTTTAAACTGTTGGCTTTTGGAGGACCACTTCATTTTACTGTGCACAAAGAATCTGGACACTCTCAATAGGCATACGTTTACTTCCTGGTGGGCAGATACTTTCTGTTAACTCTAAATATATTGGGCCTGCCTTCAACCAGTCGCTACCACTTGGTCGGTGAGCTACCGCTTGGTCGGTGAGCTACCGCTTGGTCGTGACGTTATAGATATAGGCGAAGCTATATGTTCCGTGTTGGCAACGTTTCCTGACATTAAAGAATTAAAGCCAGAGCAAGAAGAGCGCTTAAGAGGTTTTATCGAGGGGAATTAATATAGACTTTCACTCAACTTGTACTTTACTGGAATGCCGGCTATGGCCATACCACTGGATGCGTTCCGGTACATAACATTAATTGCCCTCGATAAAACCTCTTAAGTGCTCTTCTTGCTCTGGCTTTAATTCTTTAATCTCGGGAAGCGTTGCCAACACGGAACCTATAACTTCGCCTATATCCATAACATCACCAACGTCAGTGCTTCTGGAACTACATACTCAAACTTAACGCTAGAGTTCACCATCATCGCTTACAGCCTTCCCACCGAGCTACATAGCCCTCCTTCTGTTCGCTGATTGGATGCTAAAGAATCTGAAGCCGTTATACGTGTCATTACTGATAGCTATTTTATTGTTGCCTTGCCAACTGTGGCTAATTAGCTAGCTTGGTAAGTAGAGCTATCAAAAATATACTGTACATGAAAGACACCCAGTATACATAATAATTCCCAAATATCCTAAACACCGATGGGTTTTTTTTTATTTGAAGTAGCGATTAAACGTAGCCTCCCAAACACTGTCACATTTTCCCCCCACATTCTATTTCGTCTATCATCGGATTTGACACTGACAAATCTCTATTGTTTTTTCCAGTCGTTGCACTTTGTCTCTTTGTCTATTCAGCGCATAATTCGCTGTCTGATTTCACTACCTGAGCGCTGCGTTTGTGATGTGCTTTTCCCGCTGATGTGCGTTTCGGAGCGCTGACGCGGCCGTGCCGCTCCACAAGCATTACACACGCACGCCCGTCCCCACCAATTCACCCCCTGACTTTGAAATCCGGGACGGGCTTGCCGCCATATGAAGACTTTCTTTGCTGATGTCGGATGGTGACCAAGTCGGCCGAGCCGGGCTCTTATGGTAATGAATATCTGTACTTAGTTGAGCGGTGCAGGTTTGCTTTTGAAGTTGGTGAAGCCTGTATCCATTCTGAATATAATAATATGGAATTCTGTATTGTTAAATGTAACGAGTGACCAATAAAGAGGCCGTTTAACTTTACTTCAGCCATGGTGCAACTCTACATATCTTTCTTACATCAACATATAAATAATGTCAGAAGAGCATTTAGCAGATGATCTTATCCAGAGCGACTTACATTTCCTAATTTCAGGGACAGCTCCTCTGAGAGCAATTAAAGTTAAGGGTCTTGCTCAGGGACCCAGTGTTGGTAACACCAGATTCGGATCCAAACCTGCAACCTCTTTGTCCAAAGGTGAGTGTCCTACCACTAGGCCACCAACACTGAAAGAAGTAAGCAGGTGTTGTAGTTCACGTAGTTCAGCTAAGTAACAAAAATACTGTAATAAAGGCTCTCAATTTCTTGATGGAACTAGACCACTGCCGTCGTCGATTTCTGCGTTTTTCATTTTTAATATTTTGCTAGGAAAATGAGATATGTTACAGTAATTTATTGTAATTTATTACCTGTGCAACACACTTTCCCTCAACACTACATTAAACAATGCAGGAAAGTGTTTCTTTGGCAGCAAAATATGAAGGAATGAAAAGTTGCTTTTACACAGTGCTGTTTGTCTGTATTGCATCAGATATTTGGTGCAGCTGAATAATCTTGGGGAAAAACTGCAATAACAACTACTTGACACATTTCAGTTCTTAGTAAGTGCTTGACACATTACATTTTATTTCTTTATTCAAAAAGAATAACGTCATCATTAGTATCCTCTTTACTGGAGGATCTCAATCAGGGGTCCTGGTGCTTCAAGAGGACTTGAATACATTAACAGTTATTAAACATTTTTAAAAATCAACTCATCATAAAAATCACGGCCTGAATTGTTTAATTACAGTAAGAAAGCAGACAGTTAATCAAATTGTTCAAGATCTCAAAAAAGGGTGGCATTATTTAAATGTCCCCTACTGTGACGTAGAAGTAGGGGAGAAATCTAAACGCCTCATTAAAGAACGCAACTTCCCACATTGGTGAATGAATACTCACACAGTTGACCATTTTTTATCAAACTTAGAGTGTGTGTAGAGGCAGTACAGACCCAAACGGATGTTCAAAACTGGATGTTGACTGATACCTAATAATATAGTTAGAATATTTCCTTACATCATGGTCCTAAACCTTTTTGTTTTACTTTAAGACCCTGTGTCCACCAAACACGCTTTTTATTCTGCTGAGAGCGCTCAAAACCTCACGTCCAGAGCACTTTCTTGGAGCTTTCTCTCAACGCTCTTTGTTGTTAAGTTACGAAAAGCGCCATCGGGCACTTCTGCGTTCATTCCTATTTCAATGTCTTTCTTTGAGATCGCTAGTTTAGTCGACAAGATGGAGTATAATCTCACCTTAGAATTAGTGGCAGCGTTTGAAATAGATTCTCACATCTTACAAGACGAGATTTGGGGCATGAAAGCTTCTCCAGCTACTCCAGATACGCCGCCATTATTGTTAGTGAGTTCTTTTGGTGGACACAGGCCCTAAAAACAACGCTACAGGAGTCCGAGTGAAACCTTGCTTTTATCTAAAACTAAATGCTGAATTGGTATGTGTGCTAGCGAGTGTGTGTGTGTGTGTGTGTGTGAGAAAGCTATGCACTACGGGAACTGTGACCTCTTTGGTGTTCCGGGCAAGTCACGTCCCCAGCTAGGCCCCAGAGGTAGATCCGTGGGACCATGTGTGTGTGTGTGTGTGCATGTATGTGTGTGTGAGTCTCTGTTTGCTCGAGGCAAAAGCAAACATCTCTGACTCCATGCTGAGCTCTGGAGAGCAAAGGTATGGAGCTGAAGCTTCCCCCTAAATCAAACCCTGCACCAGATATGGGCCTGCCGGATAAGGGCAGTAGAGGTAATGCCCTCGCGGAAGAGGTTATTTTTCTTAGACGCTTTCCATCGCTCGTTCAGTCACTTTGCCCGTTCATGGATAATCCAATTTAATAGGTCTTGGAGGCAAAAGGACATCAGATTGAAACCTTAATACGTGGAAGGAAGGGGGAGAAAAAGGGCTTCCTCATATGTGTGTACGGTATAGGTCGAGTTGCTCACCGAGCAGAAGCCGCATTTGACCTTGGGTAAAAAATGTGTCTCGTTGGTTAAATGTGACAAATGGCCACAAGACACAAGTGACCTACTCTCTGTTTCTGTCCAGCTGGATGAAAATGACCAGAGATTAGCTTTAGCAGACTTTTCCTTCGCCTTTTATAACATTTCAATTCAAGACTCATGGGACAAATAGATTAAAATTCATTTTAGAGCATGTGAATCCAACATTGCTGAGCAAAGTGTTCTTTTGAATAAACATGATGGTTCCTCTTTCATAGTTTTCTGTTATGGTTCAGATGTATACAATTGTATTTGTATTTATTCGAATTGCGATTCTTTCTCCGTTGATTCAACATCGATTCATACATTCCCAAAAATCGATTCATATTTTTCAACCAACGTGAAGGCACTAGTTCACTTTTTCCCCTGACACAAGTTCAGTCACAAGCCAGTTCAATCAGTATTTCCTGCAGAAAAATGGTTAGTCAGTTCAGTGCCTTCCCTTGGACCTGGGGATTTAGGGTTAGGCTTTTGATTGGCTAGGAAGAGAGAAGTGACATTGACGAGCCCAGCACTGTTCTAAAAGTTGGAATGATTTCAACTTGAAGCGCTCTGAGTGCTGCGGTAAAAAAACTTCTCCACCAATGTTTTATTTTTGCTGAAGAAGCTCATAAGACTTGTATTAAAAATAGGCGCTGCCGGCGCAAAAATCGTGTTTGGTGGACACAGACCTTAACTTCATTTACTCTTTATATAAATAATCATCAAACATAACAGAAAATCACGTGCAAACGCATCGCTGGCCTTGATAAGTAACTAACCGAATTGTAGATTAATAAGAAACTGAATAGCAGATATGAGCAGTTGAAAGGACACTTTATTAATTTATGTTAAATTTAGATGAATATTTAGCTTACCTCCAAATGTACTCTCCCATGACAATTGTTGGAAAAATTAGCATCTTCTTGATTAAAAAACTGCAATATGATGTTGGCTTAGCGTCATGAGCTAGATGGTGCAGTAACTTATTTAACCAATAGATGTCGCTATTTGGCCTCACCGTTATGCGGCCCTTATTTACGGTCTATGGGTGTGGCAGGATCTTTATTTTTATTTTATTTTATAATTTTTCCGCTTATGAATAAGGAATCGATTTTGAATCGAAACGTGAACTCAAGAATCGTAAGCGAATCGCGAGATTTTCTGAATCGTGCAGTCTTACTAAAAATGTACCAAATCATTATATTAGGAGGAATATTTTTGCAAGCTCATTTGACAGCACTACAACGTTCCAGAATCTGCCTGAATGCTTATCACAGTGGAAAAATGGATTCTGAAAGTCCAAAGAAACTCCCAAATCACTGACCCGAAATGTGCCAACTCTGCTATTTTGAATCCGTCGTGTGTGGGAACGATTTTGTTGTTGAGAGAGACTGAGAAAAACTGAGAGAGAGAGAGAGAGAGAGAGAGAGGGAGAGAGAGGGGGAGAGAGAGAGCCTCTCTGCCAGTATTTCTGTATTAATTAAAGATCTGTGAGAGGAATGACAGTGCTGTAGCCTCATTGTGTCAGTTCACGCTACACCGCCTCTGGAAGTAGTGGATAAGGGTGGACAGATAGATCTCAGCCCCATTCAGAACAAAACGTGTACATTGATACCACCTTGCATGCAGGTGCAGTGCCTTCCATGCAGACTAGAGCTGGAGTGACCGCATTTGAAGGAAGCACAGGACGACACGAATGGCTGTGACTAATGGTTCGGCTCACGTGCCGACTCCTTTGTTCTCCCCACCGTTTATTCTGGAGTGCTGAAGGTCACTGCTTCAAAAAACCTCATTGATGCAGTTGAGGGCATGCAGATATGAAGAATTAAAGATGTAAAACTGCATTATTATAGTACTTAATACGTTTGTCTTATCTCGAGAAAAGGATGACGTTGAGGATCCTGATCGGTAATTGCAATATAATGACTTTTAACCAGTACCTTGTAGGTTTGTCTAGATCAGTGGTCACCAACTTTTTCAAGCACAAGATCCCTGACCTTGGCCAAATAAACCCCAATGCATTGACTTCTAATGACTCAAAACGTTATATAGCACCAACGGTTTGCAACCTCCCTCTCAAAAAATTTAGGCTTAGCTTCTATAATAAAGAGAAATGTATCATGCAGTTTGTTGTCTGTATCTCTTCTATGCCTTTGTCGAGGAAAAAAGGGGGGTGAGAAAGGGAGCGAGAGAGCGTGCAGCATGAATAATTGAAGATCGGGTCACGCCTCGTCAAGCTTTCCCCAGCATACCGCCGCTGGTACAGTATTGCAGGGTTTCAAAGCTTTCGGGGAATCCCTTGGAGCTAAACGCACATCTGCCATTGCCTGTTCTTCAAAAGAATTCAAATGATCTTGCCCCCTTTTTTCCGGGGAAAAAACAACAAAAACAATGTGCAATATTGATTGTCGTGGCTCATCACAAAAACCCAGGGCCCGTTCTGGAACCTGCGACTCAACCTCCTCTTAAGGGACGGCAGTGCAAATGCCGTAGCCTCCAGCCGTACTGGAAAGGCTAGTTGAAGCCGAGGGCAACCCCCCGTCCCGTTCCCTTCTCCCTTCCGTAACCCCACCCCCTTCACATGACTCCCAGTCCTTAGAGGTTGCTGCACTTGTGAGTCAGTGAAGTAGTGAACTACATAACTCATGTGTCTGCGGGCCATGCGCTGTGCTAAGTTCAAGCAGCTCTGGAACGGGATAATGGGCAACAGCTCCACTGGAGGATTTTAACCCTTTTTTGAACACACATCATAACATGTACGGCATTTAGTAGATGCTCTTATCCACTTCCTAATTGCTCACGAACTTAATCATGTTGGATTCCAGCCCACAACGTATTGATTCAAAGGATACGGTTGGGTACCGAAATTCGGTTCCAGTATATAACCGGTGCCAACGTGGACGGTAGAAACCGGGCCGAATGACAACGTGAATTTTGGTGCCTCATTTCTCTACCACGGAAATATATAGTGCCTCCATGTAACCAGCTGCATGACGAGGACCCAGTCGCGAGTTGAACCAGCGTGAACGCTGTTCACGTTCTGTTTTTAAAATTCTACTATCATACTGTACACAATGAATGCATGGATTCGTCAAATCTGAAAATGTGAAAAAAATTTAAATATTGCAAAATATTTCTCTCATCTTTATGCGTTTCCTCATTTTTGGTACAAAGCATCGGCGTATAATACCAAGTGGCAGATTTATGAGTGCAAACAAATTCGCAAAAAGCAGTATCTTTAAGACAGCGCTGATCTCCCGATATTTAATGGGATTTTGCAACGCTCTGCAAGCATGCGTGTGCCGAACACACAACTAAGAATCTCGACATGGACTCAAATTACTGTCTATTTTGTGGACATAGCCAGGCCATAAATATTTGATAACCTCTGAAAAATCGTAGCGCGGCTCTCTAACGAGTGGACTGCAGTGCCTGACACATTTATGAGGATGAGAGCAGAGCAAATAAAAAAGCATTCCCACAGACCTTCCGAGCCGAGTGTGTAGATGCGGAGAGCGCGGAGCTACTGCCTGGTTCACTGCTTGGCACAACTTCAGCATGTCCCCAGGCAAGGATTCACGGATAAACAGCTATAGAATGGCTTTGTGAGAAGTGAATCTGACAATGCTTAAATTTCTCATGACTTTTTCTGAATAAAGATGTAGTCTACGTAAAACATCTCTTTTAAATGAAGTGAAAAGGATCTTTCTCCTGAGCGTACAGGACAATACCTGTGTCATATTTGCAAAACAGACACGTGCAAGACATCTAGCTAATTAGCGCACATGTACCGTATAGCTTAAACTAGACAAATTTGGAACAGACTCTCAACAAAAAACGTAGCAGACAGCATCGGCCCTATGAAATATGCAGCAGGGTGCATGGAGAAAATGGTGAAAATATTTTGGCAGCACATGAAATAAATTGGGGGTGTTGGGAAAAATTTCCAATTGCCGACAGCACACCCATTAGTTTTCAGATAATATCCAAAAATAATCTAAAACTGACCAGTGTGAGAGAGAGTGGAATATCATATACGAGTCTTAGAGCAGAGGTCTGAGTGTGTGAAAACCCCAAGATTGGGGTTCAAGTCCCAAAGGAGCCAAAAACCACTCTGAGTTTAATCCAAAATTGCCCAATAAATAACATGTACCTACATGCCATAAATGTAAACGTAGTAGGAGAAGACTAGGCTGTCACGGCATTTCTCAGACCGTCCAGGATTTTGCGCTGTTGCGATCACAACTAATAACGCAAATCCAGCCAATCCCCGCAAATTCATCGCAACCTCGCAATTTTTGACCAATCATTGTCATTTCCTGGAAAACGCTGAACCATACGTCGGCAAACTCACTTGTTACGTTTGGAAGACGCAGGAAACACAACATCTTTCTGTAACTTTGACTTGCTTCCGCAACTTTATTGCAACAAAATGCCTAAAAACACAGCAACTTTCATCACAATTTTCAAGAAAACCTCCAACAATCTCGTAATAGGCTGACGAAATCCTGGAGGGGCTGATTTCTAACCAAGTCTTCTTGACTATGATTCTGATGGTTTTTACAGATCCGTGATAAAGAAATGTTGCACACAGTCCATCAATCTTTGATCAACTTACGACATGTGGGAACTTTTGACTATTTGACTATGAAAACATTAACATCGTGACCACCAATTTACATCTAAGCCAGTTATTACGGGTGTAACGATACATTTATTCGTGATCACTGACATGCCAATTCAAAATGAAATCATCGAGCAGAGATCATACGTAATTTAAAACTTTACATTTAAAATATCTAATTATATTTTGAGATTTGGCCAATCAGCATATATTGTCTCGTTTTAATCGCTGGTTTCTAAATTAAATCAAATTTGATCGAATTTGTATCGTAGTAGACCTCGAATTGTTGTCCAATATTATAGCGTTCCATGATTAAACTTATGATATACCATTTTTCACATATTCTTATCTGTCCTTTCCCTAAATTCAGGGACAGTCTGCTTGGAGCAACTTGCAGGTTAAGGGTCTTGCTGAAGGTGCTGAATGTAGGATTTAGCAAAATTAGAACCTATAACCTCCACTGGGCCACCTCCAGTCCTCCAAAAAACTTTATAGACATGAGCTTAATCGCTGATCTGAGCAAATGTTCTCTCTGCTTGTCATTACAGCTACTATCAGTTTTTCATCTGGAACAGGCTTATGAAATGAACACGCATCACTGTAAGGTTCTGTGGGTGTGTGTTCTTTCGTGGTTCGACTGTGTGCTGTTTTTGCTGGTGTTGCAGGTTGGTCTGGTGATGCAGTTTGTCATTTTTTTTGCCTCTGGAATTTTTCGGGATTGGCAGAATAAAGAGGGAGATTAAAGGACGGCTATTTAAAGCTAACACTGACACCTAGACTACACTAGACACAATCTTTTGGGCCGGTGTTTGTTGTTGCGTCGTAGGTACTCATGTACTCGCTTGCAAAGATCTATCTAGACTTTTTTCAGTTAAATCTTGGTCTTCTTTGGCTATCAACAGGTGAGCCAATTATTAGCCCCAGTCTATGCTGGATTTTAAAAGGAAAGAGCAAACCTCTGATAATATTTGACTTGATGAACCCTAATGTTGCATCATTGTTTTTTCTTCTAGAGGTTGCTACAGAACGTCAGATCCTGTGCTGTGAAGTAAATAATGAAGCTTGAACAGTTTGGACACAGAACAGCTGAACGGTGATGGATTATTTACGACGCCTTGATCTTTTATTGCTGAATAAAAGAATAATTTATGTGTACGACCATTTTTATGTCCAAAACATAACAGTTTATAAGCAAGGTCTTGACTGGAATTTTGTTCACACCAGTTAAAATCCGCTGCAGGCTCGGACTAATGCAGCGTTCAACAGCACCTTGGTGCTTAGACTTTCCGATCTTCGACTAGGAAAAAAACCAAAGAAACTTCAACATTGCTGTGCTCCATAAACGGTACTTAAATCCTTATGGTGCCTTACCCAGTGTATATAGAATCTGATTAATGATCTGTTAATGACTGATGAGGATGGAAGCCAGTCAGAGATTGGTTCATCAATAATCGGCTGAAAGTCACATTATGTATGATGTGCAAGCAATAAGACAAAGATGCATTTACAAAGACGTGAGAATTCTATGTATTAGTAGATATTATCAGATGTTCTGTACATATTAAATACGAGAATGATTCCTGACCAGACAATATTCCCCTCATGAAATTGAAAATACAACCTGGCATAAATGCAGAGCCTTACATAAGTAAGGACCAACATTTTTCTCTTTAAACTCACTTTTGGTCAGTTTACCTTCATTTGAGCTGTGCATTTTCCATCTCCATCAGTGATACTGTAAGTCTTGGATGGCTCACTGATTAACATTTGCCTGACTCAATCACATCAATTTTATGGATGCTATTAGTTGTAAAAACTGTGTGATGATGATACGACCCAGATGCAGAATGGACGAGATTAAAAAAAAAAACGCTTTCATCCAATAATCCACAAGGCCAAGTCCAAAAAGCCAGAAGTCCCACAATCGATCAAGTCCAAGAACACCAAACAAATATCACATAGATCAAACACCAGGAAGGCAACCCAGAAAAATGCTGTGCAGAGAACAGCCATGCCACAAACAGCACTTCACAATCTGGTATTGAAACAAAAGGCTTAAATACAGGAAGCCACATGTTCAAAACTCAGGTGATGTGAATCTTTGTAAAGCTCCGGTTCGGATCACAGATTAGGAGCGACCAGGCATGGAGGCTCCAAGTCCTGAACTGGATTCAGAGACCTGACAACATGGTATTGCTTCTTCTTCTTCTTTTTCTTCATTTGACTTCTGCCTTTAGGGATCATCACAGCAAAACGTCATTAATGTCAATATAACAGTTAACATTTAACATTTAAAAAGTTGTCTCTTTGGGGCACTTTGGTGTTAAGAGTCTTGCTCAGGGTCCCAATGTTGGTAGCCCTGGACTAGAGATTGAACCTATGATTTCTTGGTGAAGAGTTTCTTACTACCTGAATTAAATCCCCCATGTTACTTCCTGTTGACGAGTCAAATAATGATCTATTTTCAAAAACAGCTGCAAGGCATCCACAGTCAGCCATGGTCAAGATTTCCCCAGCTACTCTGATTCATTTGTCCGGGTTTTATTAGCTATTTGGCTTAAATGGCTCACTGTGTAAATTTCTGAAGTTAATTATCTTTTTTTCTTACAGAAGCAATGATAGGTTAAGCAGCTATAAACGAGAGCGGAGTAAGCCATGATGGAGAGCAAGACAGGTCCGCCGCTGACGGTAATTAGCGGGTTGCCTCCATCTCCATGACATCGTCCGCTGAACGAGATGAAGGG
The DNA here is from genome assembly GCA_032718565.1 of Distichodus sexfasciatus. Lineage (NCBI taxonomy): Eukaryota > Metazoa > Chordata > Actinopteri > Characiformes > Distichodontidae > Distichodus > Distichodus sexfasciatus. The sequence continues at coordinate 2,924,570 of JAVGVS010000034.1, read as the reverse complement.
GCGCGAACGCCATTCTTTATCTTCGGTGGCAAGCGTCGCGCATGACAACATGCCAATAATGGAGTCTTCGTTGTCTACCTAATGAGATTAAGACATATCCGACTGTGTTTGCAGCGACGCAATCTGATGTCTGGCTGCTCCGATAGTCATCGGAAAGTCAGTCAGTCTTCGCCTTTACCTCCCCCCCTCGATCCCTCCCTCCCCGTCTCTGTTTCTCTCTTGGGTTTCTGAAATCCCTTTCCGACTTCTATCCTCTTTCCATGTCGGATATTTTTTTTCCTCTCGCATGCCATTTTCGGAGCTGTTTTCAGGGATGTCATCCACTGCTGTTTTTGCCCTTTATCTTGGACAGCCAGCGTTGCCTCCTCCATGCTTGATGCAACCACGGCCCTTCAGGTTGATGGGTTTTTATCAAGCCCAGTAGCAATACGGTAGCAATACAGTAAACAGTCTTTATATTGTGTCTGCGGGTTATGGATTTTCCTTTTTTCTGGCCTCATGTGGTCTTCAATTGAAATTGCCTCGGGGCCCTGCGTTGGGGCGATTGCTAGCCTTAGTTGACACTGATGTGTGTCTACGGTTGCATGTGTGTATGTGTGTGTGTGCGTAAGCACTGGCATGAAAGTCTGGCATCGCCGTGACTGCAGGGGTGCTTGTGTCGATACCATTCATCTTCGCCGTCTTCTTAGCCAAGGGAACAGTGCGAGTGAGAGAAAAAGACAGCCAAAGAAAGGCTGAGATGTTCAGCCTGGGTGGTACATGTCCCTAAGCTCTTCAAAACACCACGTCATACAAAAGCTGGATTATATAGAAACCAGCAGCAACGTCCTGTGCAGAAGAAAACCCCTCGCTTCAGTCTTTCATAGCAGCTAATCAGTCGAGTCTTGCCACCAGTTTGTTGGCATGAAGATTTCGCCTCTAGGTCTGTCATTCTCGCTGGAGATAAAACAAGGTGCGGTGGATGTAAAAAGTATTTTTAGTTTCCAGTGACAAGGTGGCTTAGAAAGATTGACACAGTGTCTCATTATAACCATGATATCTCATGATAGGGTTGCTCTGCTCATAGTTTAAAGATAGTCCTTTGCTTTGACCATTTCTTACTTCTAATGCTAACTAGTTGCTCATCCAGTTTTGTCATCTCTAACCTGAACCTACTGCAGCTCTCTATGAGAAGACTTTCTTTGTAGGCAACTAGACTGCTTCAGTAGATTCAGAACACAACAGCAAGAGGAGTCTAGGAAGAAATTAGGGAGTTCGCCCCCATGATCGGAGGTTTGTCAGTTCGAATCCCGGCCCAGTGAAGCTACCACTGAAGGTACCATCCCCAAGCACTACTCCCTGGGCGCTTGTTATCTGCCCACTGCTCCTTCACGGATGGGTTCAATGCAGAGGTCACATTTCATTGTGGTGCACTGTGTGCTGTGCTGTGGTGTGTTCACAACGACAAATAATTACTCACTTTCACTCATGAGCAAGGTACTGTCCCCAAACACTGCATGTCACCTGGCCACTGCACCTTCAAGGATGGGACAATTGCAAGCGGTCTCATTTCGTTGTGGTACATTGTGTGTTGTGCTGTGCTGTTGTGAGTTCACAATGACAATCCCTTTTTCTTTGACAGGGTTTGTATTGGTGCATAACTCAGCTCAGTTGATTAGCAGTTGATTTAAGTCTAGCTGTAATGGTTTGACGGACAGAAATGCACGAAATGCAAGTGCTGATGTACGTCACTATGGATAAGAGTGTCTGCTAAGTGCTGTAAATGTAAACTAGGTAGCTTTATTGGCTTTCTGTGACTACCAGATTAAAAGCCTTAAAGCTTGGACAAAAATGCACCAGCCCTCCTTACTTTTCAGAACAGATCAAGCCCAGTGTCACTTCTCAGAGCATCGATCACTGCTCGTCTTGACACCAGGCTACCCAACACGAGAGGAAGAGCTACATCGAGATTTATCTGAGACCTGATTCTCAGTGGTGGAATGAACTTCCCCTCATTATCAGAACTCTTGAGTCCCTGACGCTCTTCAAACATCATCTGAAGGCCCAACTCACTGCCCACTACTCCTTTATAGATTGGTCAAACACAGAGGTCATATTGCGTGTTCGCAATGACAAATAATCACCCACTTTCACATTGCCATTAGCTAATGTATGATGCCATAGGTTCTTGGTTTCAGACCTCTGGTTCCCAGCTTTTTTTTTTGTCAATGGCAAAATCTGGCACCAAATCCAATTAGAAAACCGGCACCGGTACCAGAGCTGTGGAAAAAAAGAGCATCTCTGGATAGGAGGATCATGCTGGGTTCATCAATACCCACATTAGGTTAGTCCAACAAGATGATTTGCTTGCTTGAAGGAGTCTAAAGCATAGCTTGTCATGAAAAATGATTTTTACATTTTATGCTTGTGTTTACTTCAAATCAGTTTGGATCTTTGACCCAGAAACAAGCTGCCGAAATGCACCACGATATGAATCAGGTATAAGCACCTGTTTTAGTGTTTGAATATATTGTGGTAACTAATTGATCTTTATTAGCGGGGTGATCAGAGCCATTCAGTTGACATTACTCTCATAATTAATGGCGTCATTCTCCTGATCTTTCATGTCAATGGAATAATTAACTCGTATGGTTCACTGCTTGATGGAGCTTTGTGCTTTCTTCAAAGCTGTTTCTTTTAATTGGAGAGGTGTCAGTCCACATTTGAAGTATGACTATTAAAGCTACGTGCCCCTTAAATAAGAAAAAGAGGTCAGAAATGTGGCGTCATTCAGAGACATCTAAAATAGTAGTTTAGTACAATGTGTATTTTATCTGAGAAACGGACTGATGGTTAAAGGCTGTTCTCAAAGTTCAATTTAGTAGTATTTAAATTGAGAAAATGGATATTAAACGATATAAGAAACCTGGAGTTGGAGCACATCGACAATAACTAGGATGACACAAATAAAAACTGGTAAAAACTATGAGCAAAGGATGAAGTGTTTAATCTTTATTAATGGCTCATAAATAAAGGTACATTACGTCACACTCTCAGCGACTTGACCTTCAACTACAAGGAATCATGATGCATAAATGATATTTTTCACCATGTAAACACGTGCTGCTCACAGTACAGCAATTTACTTGATATTTATAAATTCCCAACGTGCCTCCACAGCGCTATTGTGCCGCGGCTCTCATATGGAACAACCTCATGGCAAAAATGTACTTCTCTCCCAGAAAAGAGTCAAAAATTAGTTACATGTCAAAATGAGTCCAAATGCTTAAAAATTGCCAAAACTTCAGTATTTCTTCATTTTCTGTTAGTCTGAATTTTTTTCCCCATTCTATAATCTTAGAGAGTAAAAAATAAATATAGAACAATGCATATGTTATTAAATAACTGTATTCTATACCCAGATGGATTCCAAAGAAGTGTTTCCACCTGACACTAACCTTATTTTACTTTATAGTACTAAACCATAGAATGTCTCTGCATAAGAACAACTCTGAATATCAATATGAATATGTTCATGTTCAAGACTGTGTAGAACCACTTTTTCGCGCTCAAAGAGCTACTCAGGAATCAATAAGAGAATCAGCTTGATAGGCAGAATCGACAATGTCATTGATATTGATTCCCACCTCTATATAGGATTGATTTTATCATTCAAATCTTAATGTTCAAAGAATTAGATTATCCTATTTATCATTGCTTTTCAAGTCTGGCATAATGCAAAGACTTTAGCTTGAGATGAAGATACAGACGACCTTCTGCGCTCATTAACACATTACTGTCTGAAGGGCTGTGCTGCTCTGTGAAACTCATAAGATTTGGCAGTGTCAACAATAAATGATTTGCTTAAATATCAGCCTAAACTGTGTTTAAATCCTTATGGTCAAATGCATGTATAGCATCTATAGTAGTACTGGATATAAATCATCTGAATATTTCCTACCAAAGTGGTTATATTCCCCATTAACATGGCAAAATGATCAACGTGAATGGGTTCAAGCATCCAGGATGGCTGCGAGCAAGAGCGTGCTGAAGGAATGCAGTTGACATTTCCCTTGAAGCATCCGGGATGATGTTCAATTTTTGATAGAACAACGGCTCCCAATGGAGCACTGGCAGACAATAGTGAGGGGGGGAGAACGGGTGGGGATAAGGGCTGATGCAATGCAGTCTAGCTCAAGTAAAAAAACAAAAAGAAAACCGCTGTCTACCTGCAACTGAAGAACAAATAATAATGAAAAAAATAAGAATGTCAAAACTCATCAGAGTGCTCCAGAACAAATCGAGGTCGCCTTGAGAGCTGGCGAGGAGGCTGACGCTGCATGTTCCTCCTTCTACTTTCATGGTTTGTTTTAATGTTTTATTGAGAACGTGTTGAAAACTTTTAACATTTAATGCAGTAAGTGCACGGTAAACAGATTAATGGCCTTTTAGCAACATGCACGCCGTATGGTGTAGCAAACGCGAAGAACTTACCTTAATTTATCGCATTTCCCTACGCACCTGCAGTGATGTAACCGATGATTAGGATATGCAATTGCAATTTATGATGCTGTGAGCTTGCAGCCGAACTGAGCGAGGGCACAGCAATGACAGGCTGGAAAATGAGTTCCATAACTGCTGTTAGGTGTACATGTACATGTAGGGCAGGGGTGTCGAACTCAAGCACACAATGGCTCGAATCTAAAGTCTAAATCGAGGGCCAGACTTGGTCAATACCTATTGATTGATTTTTATTGATTTAACGGAGCATGTTATTCCACTCTGGATGTATTACATTGTTCTCATATGAAAACATGAACTTAATTTTGGTTTAAACATTTTAAATCTGGAACAAGTGAAGTGTATTAGATAAATAAACACATGAGAAATCTCATATTTTATAAAATAAACTTTAGTTGATGACCGTAGTTCTAGTTTAAAGTGTATATTTTATATTGTATTTATATATTGCTTATTCTATGTGCATTATTATGTTCTCAGCAATCGATACGCCAGTTGATAGGAATTGGACTGATAGACAGAATCGACAACGGCACTGATATTGATCAAATCTTATTAATTCCAACCCCACTAACAGTATATGTGTGAGTGTGGGTTTGTGGTGAGTGAGTGTGTGTGTGTCAGAGACAGCACAGCGATGTGATAGGCTCCCCGGCCCTCTCGTTGCATCAGCGAGTCTGGCGGCTCGTTGTGACGGGAGCTGGAGAGCTTAGGAAGCCACTCTGAAGCGTGTGTATCTGTGTGTGTGTGTACGTGCGTCTGCCCACTCGCTCGGGGCTCAGAGGCGCCGGACTCGCCTAATTCAGACTGTCAGCTCGGGGAATGGTGCCACTGCCGAGCCTGAGCCGTCTCTCATCATCGGCCGCAATCAAACACCTGTCAGCGGGGATGAATCCACCAGTGCTCTCCTGTCGCACAACATCCCGACCCGGACGCCGCTTTCACAGAGACGACACCAAAGTCAAAAAGGAGCGCAGTCAAATCCCGACGCGCACACTGAAGAAAAAACGAAACGCACTCCTGCTTTTGGAAATGAAGAGTGGTGATGATGGGAAGGCAACAAATCTGCTATTAGGTCTTTGAAATAAAGTGTGTGAAAATACTCCACTAACAATATAACAAGCATTTGGGAAAATCTGGCTTCAGAACGTCAGTTTCCAGTCAGGTCTTCAGTCTCCCTGTTGGAGCAGCCAGGGGAATTAATTATTACTCCCATATCTCCCTTCCCTTACAAAACTTTTAAGCTTCTTTGCATACTTTAATGTGAATTTAATGTGGCAAACTTTGTGGTTAATTCTATGGTTCTATTTTTTGTCTATCAGAATGTTCAATGTTTGCAGGGAGTTTGTAGGTGGCTTACAATGGTCTCCCATCTGCCAAATCCTACAACCATAACTATAACTTATAACCATAAAAAATAAGTTACTTCCAGAAGTAATTTTCAGATTAATAACCCATCAGTGTTACAGTGGTAGACTGGTTCTTGTTTGACACTACTGGCAAATTTGTCACCAAAAGTTCTCCCCGTGTTTACGTGGGTTTCCTCCCGCCGTCCAAAACCATGCCGTGTAGGTTAATTGGTGACGCTAAATTGGCCCTGTAAGGTGTGAATGAGAGTGTGATTGTGTGAGTGCATGTGCCCTGCGGTGCGTTGGCGCCTGCCCAGGGTTGGTCCCTGCCTTGCGCCCCTAGTTCCTGAGATAGGCTCTGGTGGTACCTTGGTATTTTTTCGGGCCCGAGGCTTGAACCGGTCACCCTCCGATCACAGTGCCAATTCCCTACCTGTTACGCTACCAATTGCCTATACTGTACTTTCTGCACGATAGTGAGTCTGACCTTCTGTTGCAACCTTTAGCATAAAGCCAAAGAGTAACAGCCAGTCCAGAGTTTCATTTTTATGGCTGACTTGAACCTGCTGGAGCTGAATTTTTCCCTTTTTCCAGTAATTTTTTTGATTAACTTTGTACATAGTAGACTAACTCAAGTGAGTGCTGCAATTGTTCCTCGACCTTGTAAAACTACTTCATTGGCAACATGGAGATTGCTAACATGCTTTAATAATGTTTCAGTATTCATCTCCCCCCACGGTGAGTGGCCCATGCATTGCCTTGGCCCTTGTATGGTCACAAGTGCTAACTGGCCTGTGTATGCTGAGACTCTCTAAGCTGGACTAATGAGAAACTGGAGATTCAGAGCATGACTCGGTGCTCTCGTATAGATGGATTTGACACTAAGTCTGACGGCGTAATTAATGCGGTTCAATATTTTATCCTGGTTGACTCGGCTTACTTTGCACAGTCTGGGAAAATATATAGCCTCGTGAAAATGCCTCGGCTAACGTATCAGGGCGGTAGGTTCAATTGCTCTTAAATCACTCCCATTGAAATACACATAAATAAACATAATAAAAATTTTATTTCCAACTTTCCCAACAGTCATCATCCCAAAGCTTTGGACCACATCCTCAACAACTTGAAACACAGAAGATCACATTCAGACTTGTCACTTTTCTCTTTTACACTGTCACTCTTTTGTACTGCCTTTGGCACAAATGGCTTCTTAGACGCTACATGCCCTTGAAGACCATTGTTAAGACTTTCTACACTGAAAGCGCCCGCTTTGATGCCGGGTGACTTTGCCCGATGCTGAGCAAGCGATCTACCTGACGTCCCTCTGTCATCTCAAGAACTGTTCCATCAGATGGAAGCTACCGAATCTTCCAGTGTGCTTTCGGTCTTTGCCCCATTTCCTCAGGCTACTTTGACATCGTTATCAGCAAACGCTGGAAATGTGCATGATGAGAAGTTTTAGGTCTACTTTTTGCCGGGGAGGTGACAGACTCTACACATAACGATGGTGGAGACAGAAAGAGGGCAGAAAAAGGGGGAGTGACTTGGTTTATGATGCTCAGTGTATTGTAGTGGTGTAACCATAACCGTGTCTGTGTATATATATATACATATATATGATATACTGTAGATGATAGATATAAAGAGAGAGAGAGCGAGAGTAATACCTTACCTTACGTCATTACAACGTGTCTTTTTTTAAAGTTACGTTACGAATTCTAAAATAAAGAATAAAGCAGAATTCTACACATCACTCTGCGTCATTTTATTCATACTTAAAACCATACACATAATAGTGTAGTAAAATGAAAAGTTTCATACATGAAATACAGTAAAGTTGATATATACAGATGGTACCCAAGTTATGATGGTGCAACGATTTTTTGATCAGATGACGACGATAACGATGTGACAAAATAGTAAAAAATATTGTACATAGTCCGCGGAAGGTAAACGTAGCAGTGTATGCTGCACGATACATTGGGATACTTGTGGGTTGTTCACATATACATTTTTTTATATTAATTCATATTAATTAATTAACTAAAAGACTAAAATAATTTATATAAAAATATATAAAATAAATTATCACTGTGCAATCTAATATCCTTATTAAACAGGTTGTTATACCTTGATGTTTTGTTGCTATGCGTGTGTGTGTGTGTGTGTGTGTGTGTGTATAAGGGAGGGAAAAAAAAGTCTATACAGCCAATCTAACTCCTTCCACGCATACATCCAGTTGGCTTTTCTCCAAAGGTGGAACATTTTCCTCATTAAATGTCACATATTCATTATGACCTTGGCATGCGTAGTCGGTTAGATTGACTGTAATGATGTCTCGGCCGTGGCTGGAGCTGTGTTTTCCTTCCCGGTGTCTCTCGCAACGCGGAAACGGAAGAACAGCGTGGGAACGCAGAGGCGTGTATTCCTCGTTATCATGTGCCACAGCCCGGAGCGGATTAATTAGGCGGTAATGAACAGGCCGCATTTACGCCGCGCCTCTGCTCCACTGACTCACCACACGTTTTACACTGCCGGGCCGCCGATCATGACAGCCACCTCTGCTCTCAGCCTCAACGGCGTTTCGCACCAGAGGGGTGACGGCTCACGGCCCTGGGAAGGAAAAAAAAAAAACCGCTCGCATCCTTACCTTTCCGGGAAACGTGTTGACGGCTGTGAAATTATTGTCTGGAGGTTTTTTGTATTTTTTGATAATGTGAAGAGCTTAGCGAGAAAGAAAGTGTTTAAAAGGAAGAGAGGGTAAGAGTTCACTGGCAGCGTTGCAGGTTTTTTGACGTCTCCCACATTGTTCGATTTGTAGAAAAATGGAGAATAACACATTTTAACACAGATTGTAATAGCGCTACGTTTGCTTCTGAAGATTAGTTTTCATGATCAGGGATTACAATTTTGGTTTTGGTCCTAAAAACACTCTTGGGTCTATTACAGTTTTGGAACCAAACAAACAGCGTTATACAGGGATATAAGGGATAAAAATTGGCAAATAGCAGGGCTTTATTTGATGATATTGGTCGCAAAATTAGTCTCTCTTTTGACACCAGAGGTGATGTCAAATTTTTTACATACATTAATACAAGTAATCATCAGTAAGTGAAAGTGAGTGATTATTGCTCATTGTGATCTAGAGGTATGAACCTTCACACCTTGATTACGATTAATAGGTCCAAGACCTGAGGTGTGCCGCAGGGCTCTATTCTGGGGCCGGTTTTATTCACAGCGTATATAAATAATGTAGGGCTTGATGTAACCAATGCTAATTTTCACTTTTATGCTGATGACATGATTATCTATTCTTTGGCATCATCACTTGCTAAAGCAGTTGATTACGTACAAAGTCTTTTATATATGCATGCACAAGTACTGAGTATGCTTGATCATGCTTCCCTCCGTTTTATTACAAATTGTGAACCTCGGAGTCATTGCTGTGAGCTATATTCCCAGGTTGGGTGGTCCTCATTGGAAACGCAAAGGAAAATGCACTGGTATATAACTTGTATATAAAGGTCTTTTAGGCCGACTCCCTCCCTATCTCTGTGCATATCTTCAGCAGAAGTCAGATGGACCTTATGGTCTACGATCACAGGACATTTAGACTCTGAACGTCCCCAGGGTTCACACAAAGAGTGGGAAAACGGCGTTCCAGTATTGTGCTCCTTCTGATTGGAATAATTTGCAAGGAACTTTAAAACTTACAAATCTTGTTTCTTGGGATCAGTTCAGATTTATTCTGAAGGACATGGAGACGAAGTTGCTAACTTGTAATTGTTTTAAATGATTATTTTATTCTGTCTATTCAATTGCTTTGTATGTTTGTAGTTGTTGTAAGTTCTATCTGGGTTGTGATGTTGCCACTTGGCCAAGACTCCCTTGTAAAAGAGATCTGCGATCTCAGTGGGATCTTTCCTGGTTAAACAATGGCAAAATAAAAATAAAATTCAATGTGATACAAAATCTCGATGCATCACAATGCATGCCATCAATTTTTCTACATTACTTCCAATTGCACACAGATCGTGCAGCCATAGTTCCTATTGGGATGTTTTTTATCTTGAAATTTAACTTAACCAGAAAATCACCAAGAAAAGTCATTATGATATAATTCAGGGGTTTTTCCACTGCTTCAGTGGAAAAGTCTGGGATTCGAACCAGCAACCTTCCGATTACAGGGCAAATGCTCTGTGGCTGCCATGCACTGTGTGCTGTGTTGTGTTCATAATGAAAAACAATCATTCACCACACCTTAAAAACAGTAATGAAGGGTCATCACTGGTCACTGGTTCAAATCCTAGACTGTTAAAGGTGCAGACGTCACATTTGGTTGTGGTGCACTGTGTGCTGTGTTGTGGTGTGTTCACAATGACAAATAATCCCTCACTTTCAATTTAAAAAATATAATATTGTATATATTAGGCTTTGTGTTGGGTCACGTTCTGTGTAAAATGCTAAGCACACATCCAACACCCAATAAACAAGCAGATTTTTCATTTTTCTGTCATTAATGCTGTGAACGTGGTGCTTTCGCATGAATAAATTATCCCTCAAGATCCTAATTACATAAACAGGGTCTGCCTTTAAGCCTTGGTTTTCTACATGTTGTGATCGTCCCGTATCCGAGCCTAATGAAATGTAAATCCTCATGATGGAAGCATGTGACCTCGATGGAATCAAGTGAAAAATATATTTTACTTTTTCAAAAAGAAAGGCTGGAGTTGATGATTCTGCTGTAATTCTACAGGCCACTTCACGATTCATTGCTTTATTTGCTTGCTAATGCACATGTATAATTCACGTATGAGTTTCACCCGCTCGGAGGCGGACGTGCGGATGGGAAAATTAGAGTGTAGCCAAAGAACACATTAACATATGTCAGCCCTCTTGGCGCTGAGTTTGTAACATTCTCTTCCACGCAAGCTCCTAGCACAAGCCCTTCTCCTGCACGTTAAATGACTTCACAGTTCCAAGACTTTCATTCTGGAGCCTGCGAACATGCACCTAAACATTTAAAGCTCGTAGCCGCTCTATGTGTACACATAATTGGAGCTCGGATGTGCTCATTTATCAACATGTTTACTGACATGCCCGCTTAGATTTCACACGTGGCTTAAAATTGCAGTCTCGATAAAAATGAGGGTTATGACTTTGATGTAGTTAAATTAACCAAAGTGCTAACTCCCATGGGTAAATGATATTATATGAAAGTGAAAAATTATTTGTCATTGTGAACACACCACAGCACAGCACACAGCGCACCACAGCCAATTGTGACGCTGCATTTGACCTATCCGTTAAGAAGCAGTGGCAGTTGACATGGGCAGCACCCAGGAAGCAGTGCTTGGGGATGGCACCTTGCTCATGAGTACCTCACTGGTACCTTTACCGGTCCGGGACTTGAACCGTGGACCTTCCAATCAAACTCCTATACTGTTACGCTACCAACTATTATAGAACACTTGACAGGTTGCTTTGATTTAAGACAAGAAAACTTGCTGCAACATTGTATAATACACGTATTTCCTTTTGAGAGAAAAATTAATAACCTTTCACTTAAAAAGGTTTAATTTTCCTGTTTAAACCTAGAATAGTCCCTTGGTTAGACACATTAGCATCTTTGGAAGGCCTATCACTTTAAACAATGGAACAGCAGTCCAACATCCAAAATCCAGGTTTGTTCCCAAGGCAAAATTGTGTTTTTGCAGAATAAATCTGTGCATTAGAACCAAAAGTTGCCCAGATGAGTCTCTGTTCAACAAAATGTTCTGGCTCTTCATCCACCTTAGCTTCTTTGCATCATGGACTCCACACCTGGAACTGCTGCCAAATCTCAGGTATTTTAGGCATAAGACAAATGTGTGTGTATTGTACTCATGTTTTTAGCATTCCATGATGATTCATCCCTAAGAAAGCATTCTGGTGAGTAATGTTCTGCCTCGCTGGGTTTGGTAATTACAAAGCAAGAGTCAGTTGCCACGCTTATGCGTTTCCAAAAAGTTTCCTAAATAATGGGGTTGGAAAATAAATGAAAGCAAGGGCCTTCGAGAAGAAATTTCACCTGATGAAAAATTTGGTTACGTTTTCTTTTGAGGGTTCTCCTGAAGTCGGTCTTGCTACAAAGTAAAATGGGCTTCCAGTGAGAAAGTTGAAATTAGGGAAAAAATAGCAGCAAAAATATCAGAGACCAACGTGCAGAGCAAAACAAATCAAAATTTTAATAGCAGTGAGGGACAATTTGCCAGGTGCACAGGTTTTCCACAAAATACGCTAGAAGTCCACCACAAGTTTGCCGTAAACCTAATTTGCATGTAAAAATATGACGATGCAAATTTGCTGCAACATTGGCAAAGGTTAACGGCAGCTATTTGCCAGAAGCCTAACATTTTTGTAAGGGAAATGATCACTTTAGAGGTGACTTCACAATTCATTAATGAAGTAAAGTTTGTGTAAAAAATACTTGAACTGTTCTTCTGTTGGAACTTATTTAGCAATCACTAAAGCTCTTCCCCGACAGCTTTCGGACATCATTAAAACACTAAAACACAGAAAATCATCAAAACTTTTAAGAATAGATACAACATTTGTGAGATGCACAATAACTTTCCCCTCTTTCATGCATGAGCATTGATCCAGAGTTTCAAAAAACATTTCACACTGGCTTCTGATCTTATCTGAGATATCTGAAATTAAATGGCTGCCCACTCAAGTGGACCTCATGCATGAAAGGGTGAAAGGGTTATATTGTTATTTTGTTATTGTTATATACTGTATGTTCCAGATGTCAATGCACACAAAATATTTTGCAATAGTTTGATGTTGTGTCATATGCAGTGTGCAATTCCTTTGAGTAGAATTTGAGAGTTAGGATTATAACACTAGGGTTATATAGCAAATAAAAAGCCTCAATTTTTTTTTTGGAACATAATGCAGTCTATCTCACCGATGTGATGCACTCTCTTTTATTGCCGTTGAACTTACTCAAATAATGAAAAACTCTGTCCTGCATCAAGGCCCCGGGGTCTCAGTGTGATCAGTCCTCTTCTTAATTACCTCTCATCAATGCCACAAGGCCTAACTCAATAAGAAAGGGTGAGAAAAATAACTTAATCAAAGAGATTTTTTTTTCCATAATGCCAGCCGGCATTAAGACATCCCTTGTTGCTAGTTCTCAAAATAGTTTCTTTAGAAGGCCAAGCTCTTTTCTGGAGATTTCTGTCTCTATTAGGAAGATGACAGCTGCTGTTTGCTCACACTTTGAAATCAAATCTGCTGAGACAGTCCCACTGGAGCTGTGCCAGTGGGTGGATCCAATTAACAAAAGTGAAACACGGCTGTAATGTTCTAGCCAGGATTTGAGAAGCCAAGACGCTTTTCTTAAAAAACATCAGCACCACGCCTTCATCATCATCATCATCATCATTTTCCTCATCATCGCTACAATAAGCATCATCACACATCCTCACCCTTATTATTAGACTCATTGTCAACTTTATCTTCTTCAACCTATTGGCATAAACATCATCGTAATCATCTGGAACATTGTTCTCATAATCAAGGTGTTTATCATTGCACTCATCATCATCAACATCATCATCATCATCATCATCTCACTCATAGCAACGCCACCCTCATTGTTGTTGTCATCGTCATCATCATCACCATCATCGCCAACACCATTACCACCAAACCTCTCAAACATTTCACACTGGCTTCTGGTGACCATTGCCAATCATCATCATCATCATCATCAACATGATGATGAAGTCATCCTCTTCATCATCATCTCCTTTGCAACACCACCCTTACTGTGATCATCATCATGGTCTTCATTGGATCATCAGTATCATTATCATCACCAAACTTCTCTCCAGGGGTGCGTTTCCCAAAAACTCTGTTAGCAACTAAAATAGTGCACATTAGCAACTAACATAGTGTATTATCAACTAACATAGTGTTGCTAACATTGACCACCACCACCACCAAAGCTATCAGCATCATCATCTTCTTCTACATTGGATCATCAGAACCAATATTATCTTAATCACGCTGTTGATGATAAGGAAGATGACGCTACTAATTTAACTACTTGTTTTCAACAGTTTATCAGAGTTTGTCCAGTAACGTAGTGACACTACATTGTTACTAAAAATCTCAACTGCAATTTATTTGCCACTAAGAATCCTCATTGGTGTTAAATCTGCAAAAGTTGCCAGTTAAATTGAATGGTTTCGAGTATTGCAGCACACCAATACAGATTATCGTCACCAAACCTCTCTTAATCACATCGTCAGGGTCATCCTCCTCATGCGTATCCCCAACGTTTCAGCCTCCACCATTTGGGAAAAAGTTAAAAACGACGCCAAAGGGAGACTGCATTTGGTTAGATCTTTCTTTAGGTCATTATTTCCCCATCCGCATGTTGCAGTCCCACAGTGAATCTTTAATCTGTGGGAATCTCAACACTGCACCTGCTTTATGTGTTTTTTTGTTCAGTGGAAGTGGAACAACGTGCTTTGATGTTAAAGCTACAAACCCCTACCGATCACAATCTGCATTTACATGCCATTGCAGCTTAGAAGATGTTCTCATTACTTTTAAATGCGTTCTGACATAACTAACTCACAGCTGAAACTTCAGAGACGTACCACCCACTGTGCCAAAGACACTATGCTGGCAACCTGCAACTGAAATACAACTAAATAATTGAGGTTATGTTAAATTGGCAGAGAAAGGTGCGCAGAAACACACACATTCATCCCCCGCTTTAGGTCTGTTTAAAATGACGTAACAGTTACTTATTTCTGTGTAAAGCAACGTGGAAAAAGGCTATGGTCAAAGAATTTACATAATCACATTTAACAGAAAACCATTTCCATTATATGATTCTGCTATAAGAGCATTCTATAAAAACGTCTGTCAATTTTAAACCTTATTCCCCTCATATAACCATTCCCCTATTACACCCTTGGAATAGCTGATGTTATGTATTGCTTGATTAAATGAAATTTAAATTTAAAGTTATTTTTAAATTAACCTTGACTGTAGCTGTCACACTTGCAAATGTCCTTTTTAATTACTTCAAATCAGAGGTGTCAAGAAGACGCGTTTAAAAAGACTCCAGTAAAGAAGTCGAGTCGATACTTCAACTTTTACTGAAGTTAAAGGCTCTAAAACATATGAAAAGTGTAAAAGCATAAAGTACCCTTGCAAAGGGCAAAACCAGGGTTTTAGGGCAAAGCTGACTGGACTACATGTCCAAGCGTTATGTAGAGCGCAAGCAGAGAAAAATAAAGCCACATGAATACATAAAGCTGCACTGGTCATTACCATCATCATACATGATGATCACCTCTATCCTCAACACATCATACAACAAATATTATAGAGCTGTAAAGAGCTGAACTGAAGTGAATTTGGTGGAGCTGAGCTTCTTTCTGCACCGCGATTACCATTTCATTTCCCACCGAGTTGCCGCCTGCTTTTAGTTGGCAACACTATGTTAGATAGTAACGTACACTATGTTAGTTACTTTTGGGAAATGTGCCGCAAATTATGCTAAAACCTAACGAGTTGGGGCCCAATGTTTTTTACAGTATGGAATTATAAGAAGTCATTAAAGTCCTATGAATTTAGAGTGAGAACTCAAACCAAATAACAGCATAACAAATTTCTAAAAGTGATGACTAATGTATAGTTCGAATTATGTGGCTTCCTTGCTGGCCAGGTTAAGAGCAGTCCATATCTTCACTCTGTACCTTTGGGCAACTCCAATTCTTATCACTCTCATCGCTTCATTACTGGCACTCCTGAGGATGAGGGAAAAAATATGCATTTGTCCATAATGCTCTCTCTCCCCTCTCAAGAAGGAATATATAAGCGGGAAATATGAGATCACAGTGCTGGCCGGCTGAATTTATGAGGCAGATTCAATTTGTTTCTTATTGACACTTCTGTCCATCACCACCAGAAAGCCTTCCCTTTTATTGATCTCATACATGAGGCCTGTTCCTCTGAGATCGCACTCTCATAACGTATTGGCACACCCCGACCCTTAGCCAAAAATCCAATGTCGTTGGTCTTTTTACGTCTTGTTTTACACAAATGACTCATGACAATGGTTGTCTGGGGAGCAATGACCTTGCAAATGATGAAAAATGCAGCGAGAACATAAACTGTGTGCTTTTTTTTCCTTCTTGTTGTTGGTTCGGTGATGATGGGGCTGTAAATGCTGACCCAGAGGACTCATTAATGGTAATATCTTAAACATGGTTTGCATGTTGTGTGATAAAAGAAGGTTCATCTGTATGTATCACATGGGTGTTTAAAGTATGTAAAACTACACATTTAGCAGAAGTTCTTATCCAGAATGGCTTCCAATTCCAAAATACAGAGAGAGTCTCCCTTGAGCAACTTGAGGTTAAGAGCCCACATTTGCAGCAAGATCAAGGTTTGTGGCAAATTTTGTGGAAAACATATGCAGCTGGCAAATTTGCCACCAAAAGGTCACTACAGGTTTGCCATTTACTGGCAAACATTTTGGTTTTGTAAGGGCATCCGTTAGAATACTGCTTATAAGGATCTGGAAGTATCTGATATTAACAGTACTAGAATTATTTACTGGTTTGGAAAAAAAAAAAAAGAGGTAAATGACACAAAACACCAACGTGTAAGAAAAGGACAAAAGCGTGGAGTAGGCTTAAATACACACAAACCCAGGTGTAGCATATCAGGGTAGATGAGTCTGAACAAGGACAGGACACAGGTCAACCCCTGGTGGCCAAAACAAGAATTGTGAGCGACACTTGGCCATTACACTAAATTAAGATTATGTGAGTGATTTTTTACGCAGGGCTTGGGGGCAGTACCTTGCTCATGAGTACCTCAGTGGTACCTTTATCAGTCCAGGACTTGAAACTTTTATGGTATAGTATTTTGCATCACGAGTTACATAACGTTCTGCAGGTTGTGATTTCTAAAAGTACCAATTTTCCCCGGTCACTGCCAAGAAATTTTTCTTTTAAAGTGGAACTATTTAAACTATGTTTATTAAAATCACAGCTAGGTAGAGTGAAATATGAAAAAATTTAGAATGCTCAGTACAAATACAAAGAATTTAAAGTAATACAGCAATTAGTTACTAAACTCATTTATTGTAGCAGGTGCAAGGTCAGAAATAAGTGTATTTCCCTGCCAAGGCACGCTGGAGTAAGAAAATGTTCAAAGTACACAACTCACAGGTGTTGCAAGAACATGTTGACATCTCTCTTCGCTCAGTAAAGCCAAAGGTCAGCTTGTAACAGAAAAGCCGTGAAACTTTATGAATCCTTGGGCACATAGTTGGCAAGATCACTTGAAATCCTGTTGACCATCACATGGAATACTAAAAACGCAGCTGGCTGGCCGATCACAATGAGGCCTCAACCTTTCCACCAAGGACAAACATGAAAAAAAAAGGCTAGTCTTTGCCAGTAGATTGACCAAGGCATTAAAATCCTGACACTCTGCTTCGCCCTGCATACGATTTCATGCAGCGCTTGCTAGGGTAACTTGGCCCGCACGCTCTCGAAATTAAGCGGCCAGACGAGGAGAGGAATAAAGATATTCCAAATCATGTCCAGACAACAATGAGAAGACGCTGTGTGATACCTTGTACCCTGCCACTTATTCGGCTCTGAAACGTCCTTGGACTATTTTATTGAGTTACGGATTAGCATGTCATTGCTAAGGACAGGAAATTTGAGGCAATCCACTTTCGCTCCGGCTCCAAGTGCTCGCAAAGTGTTCCTTTTCACTTCTGCTCAAGCAGCAATTGGTTTGGTAAGAGACTGGAGGTCCCATTATAGCTGGGGAATTAGAAAAATCCTGTCAGACTTCCACCCTTGCAAAATTTGAAAGTTCCAAGGTTCAAATTTACATTTTGGGTTTGCGTTTTTAAATTGCCATGACATGACATTAACATGAACTGCCAACTACAAGTTTTTGGCAAGGCCTAAACATCTCAATGTGCCAAACCCGTGGAGGAAGACCACGACTACAGTAAACTACAGATGGTCACTTTTTAAAATCAACAGATACACACTTTTGCAACTCATAGTTATACAAGTTCAAGTTTAAAACATCAGTTCAAATGAGTTTTATATAACTTTTTGGAAAAATGTATCTCCAATGAATAACTGAAGACAATGAGGCGGATTTTAGCAACAACCAATAAAAAATGACATCCCGAAGAGGATTGTAGCTACAATCGATGACCAATGACAATCTAAGAAAGAATTGTAAATACAGTAAATGACAGATGACAACCTGAGGAGGATTTAAGCTATAGTCAATAACAAATGACACCCTGAGGAGGACTGTAGCACAACTACAAAACGCTACTTTTCGGACCAGAAAACACACACCATTGCAAAACATCTCATACAAGCACATACATTCCAATGCACCAAACTCCATGAACCACATGAGGACAATTTTAGCTACAATAAACAACAACTTTTCTAACCAAAACAAACCATTGTAAAGCAATTTTCTTTAGTTTCTGATCTGGTTCTACACTTGAGGCATGCTATACATTAGCATACAGGAATATCTTTGCTATCTGTTGTGACATTCGTCAGCTGTGGCAGTGGGAGTGGGGTTTGAGGGAGTATTGTGCAGCGCAGGTTTAACGATGCCTGCTTGCTGACAGCAGAGGGAGGGAAGATGTGTGTTGGGAGGCAATCTCCAACATAATTACCCCGGCAGGGAGTCCCATCACACTCAATATGGTGCACCGCCTCAACCCACGTCCAAAAGCATCACTATTACATCCACTGAAGGCTCACCAATGCAAAAAAAATAAGGGATAATATTAAAAAGCTGATGCCAAAGGCGAAAATTAACATCCACCCCATTGGCATCGCATTAGATTAGGTGTCAGCCGGCCTTATACCAATATAATGCAGGAAAGAAATCAATCGATGTACAGCTAGCTCTTGGGACGTGTAACAATCAAAGTTAGAATGTAAACCATTGTTAAGCTTTTTAAAGCTCCTGAGAAAGATTTTGGCGACAAAAACTATAGATTTGTTTCCAAACCAGCAACCACTGTGAAATATCTAATAAAGCCAAAGTCCTTACACAACCTGTGGAGAACTGTACATTAAACTACGGGTGACTACTTTTCAAATATGCAAACCAGATATGAAAACACATCATTGTACTGGCCAAACTACATCAACTATCCAACAGTAAAGAACAACTAAGGAGGGCTGTAACTACAGTGAACTACAGATGAACACGTGAGCAGAGTTCTAGCTACAATAAACAACAGATGACAACCTGAACAGGGTTCCAGCTTCAGTAAACTACAGATGACAACTTGAGCAGGGTTCTAACTACAATTAACTACAGATGCATACTTTTCAAACCTTTTGAAACCGTAAAAGGAGAACTATAGCTACAGTAAATTACAAATTAGTAGTTTCAAAACAGAACAGGAAGCTGTATCCATCAGCTACTTGAGCAACATTTTATCCAACGGTAAAGTGCAAAAGTGGATTGCTCAAAACATACATATCTCAATATGCCAAACCTGAGGGGGACTGTAACTACAATAAACTACAGATACAGATGCTACTTTTAAAACTCAATAAAAGTCCACTGCAAACCAGACTGAAATGTATTTAAGGCATTTGTGAATTCAATGAATTTACAGTTTGCTGCTGGAAAGATTAAGAGCCAAAGCTATGATTATTCAATATTTAGGCTTCAAATTCTTTACATTTTACTTCCACACCTCTTTCAGCAATGTTAAATCTGCAAGCGTCTTAAAACAAACAACCAAGTGCAATTAAAAATGCTAATATGGATCATGCAAATGCATCTTAAACACTGCTACTGCCAAGTTCGTTTCCCTCTAGTTGTTTTTACAAAGAGAGAGTGCATCAACAAATAACTACAGCATGATCATTATAATGCCAAGATGATATAGCAATATCGAGTGTGTGTGTGTGTGTAATGGCGTTCCAGTGATTGGGAAAGAGAATGACTTCACAGCATGTTGTTTACTAATAAAATCTCTGGTTGGCATTCAGATGGAGTTGGGTCCTCTTCCTGACAAGGCTGGCATTTATACTTAATTAGGAAAAACACTCAGCGCCACTGAACTTCTAATTACTCGCTCTTCAGCTTGCCAATAACCATGACACACCCTCGCCCTTTAACACTGATCTGGTATTATAGCAGTTAGGGTAGTATTGTGTCAGAATAAAGTTGCACAAAAAAGCTCCCCCTGCCACGTCTGTACTGACCACTCGCATGGCTTTGACTGTGAACAAACGAAGAGCTGGAAAACAACATGGATCTGAAAATAATTGCTGCTGTTTAGAAGCTATTAAGTTAGCATTTGGGTCTTTCTCAACCGCCTAAAACCAGTCTGTTGACAGAAGCTGTTTTTTTTTTATCCTTCTAGTATTGTGGTGGTGATGGTTTGAAAGTAAGATTGCGGAATTTTATAACAAACAAGAAGGCACAAAGTCCAAACAAAAAGCAAAGATTTAACTGTAATGCCAGCCAAAGAATAAAGCTAACAAAGCAAGCCATCTAGACTGAAAAGTCACAATAAAACAGAAACTTGGAGACTGAGAGAGAGAAAGAAGGCAAAGAAACATACCTCAAGCCACGAACAACAAAGAAATCCCAGAAACGCATTAGAAGCAGCAAGGCCTCACAAAGCTAAGGAATATTTATGGTTGAAAAGCTGGGTTGAAAAGCAGACTGATGGTAAGTGGGTTCAGCTGAAAGGGAGGAGTTTGGAGGTAATGAAGAGGAAGAATAGCATGTGCTAACTGCTTACTGGGAAGTGTGTGAAATAAACAATTAAAGTCAACAGTTAAATAGATGCTTTAATGCTTCCTTTTCCGTCTCCTTTAGCATAGGGTTCAGCCGACCGTCCTTAAATCGACGTCTCATATTGATCACTGGGACTTCAAAATCGTATTGTAGTACATTTAGTCATATTGATAGAGATCAGATTGTTAGCTGAATTGATGTAATATCATATTGTGATGAAACTTGTGATCTACACTCCTAATCAGTAAGGATTAAGCGTGGCCAACTAGTCAGCTCTAATCTGTGAGTATTGCTAGTTGCTTGGTCAAGTGACTTGCATTACCTTTTAGTGCAGTGTGTTATAGCAGCTCGGGGAGCGTTTAGCGCCAGCGGGTCTTTGTTTCACCTCTTCTGGTACATGCTCCACTTGCAGCGCAATGTGTCCTCCGGGAGATTCTTCGACGAGTGGCACATTTCCCCGACTTACCACCATGTACTCACACCACACTTTTAATGCCTCGTACTTCAAGAAGCACATATACACATTTATGTCAAAACACAGGTTTTTTAAAAAAAATGAAAGAAAAAAATCCTGTCACGACAAGCTGTCTAATTTTAACCGTGAAATCAAAGGCTACACACCAGCCGTAATTTGCAAGCCATGCGGCGCGTTTGGAAAATGTTCAACGCACTCGCTGTCCAAATGACATTTTTCAAGTTCCAGCGTGCCTCGTCGCAAAATAGACGACGGAACCTTAACTGCGCTCAGGTTCAGGCTGCAATGTAACAATAAAAACTTTAGTAAAATAAAAAACAATAAAAATTTTAGTAATTTATCCCCATAAAGCATCAAGTCGTTGCACCCCACTAATTAAATACGCACCACTGGCGTTCTCTGCTAAAATCACTCCGGATGAGGCAGTATGAGAGCTGGTTGAATCTTTTGATCCCATTAAGTAAAATATAAATAATTACATCCCATTACTCCACTTTGTTTTACAAGCAGTCGACGCAAACGCTAATCCCCTTAGATCTAGTGGACTTTAAAAACTGCAACGAGCGGCACTGATGCGAAAATCCCTTGAGCTGGATCTCGTAAAGTCTTATTGAACTTCATGAAAACTTCCCGTTACATTATAACGAGGAAACATATCCAATTAGAGCTCAGTTTCTTTTCTCGATGCGAGGAGGGTTAGGGTTGATACAAGAGAAATTTTCACAAATCTGACGGCATAAAATGTACACTCCATTGGCAAAAGTATTAGGATGCCCCGCCACATCATTTAAATTGGGTGTTCCGATGGGGGTTGTTTTTCAGGTGTTGGGGTTGGGGTTAGCCCCCCAGTTCTAGTAAAAGGAACTGTTAATGCTTCGGCAAATCGAGAGAATTTGAACAATTTCAGAGCTCCCAACTTTATGGTAAGAGTTAATGCCCCTTCCTGTAGCAACAAAGCAAACTCCATAAAGACATGGAGTCTGGTGTGGAGGAACTTGGCCAACTTGCTCAGAGCCCTGACCTCAACCTGATAAAACACCTTTTGAGATGAATGACCTTTTCGTCCAACATGAGTGTCTGACCACAAATTCCCATACACACACTCCTAAACCTTGTGGACAGCCTTCCCAGAAGAGTTGTTGGAGCTGTTACAGGGGGAAAGGGTGGGCCAACTCCAGATTAAAGCATATGGATTAAGAAAGGGAAGTTCCTGTGTGGCAGGTGTCCAAATACTTTTGGCGATATAGTGTATTTCTATGTTATTCAACACATAATGAGACGCAACTCAGCCTTTTAACGCTTTTATTAAGATACAGGTTTATAAAATCCAACACATATGCACCAAACACTGTTTTTTGCCCCCACATGCACAGTTTTATGTATACAAGACAAAAACGAGACACTTTTCAATATGAAAATGGTAGCGTCAAATAATCTCACAGAGATTATCAATCAATACCTCAGTATTTAACAAAAAAAGGTGTGGCCCAATGTTGTAGAAAACATTAGCAGGGGATCTATACAGGCCTAAATGTATAAAATATATATTAATTATTTACATCTGAAAGAGGGATTAATTACTGGTCACGATCACCCATAAATGCAGTTGGTTTTTGAGAAACACTGTTCGTGAAATAGGAAAAATCTAGAACAATGTGTCAAATTTTTGCACTAAAATTGAGCTTATGTTTAAACAGGTTGTCATATAGGAATCAAGAAAGAAAGGAAGAAAGTAAGCAGTAACGAAATCTTCTGAATTGAGGCGTCCAGACGCAGAAACTCTGCGGAGCACTTAATAATACAAACATGTCGGAGAAAAAAATGAAAGAACGTCTTCAATTCAAGGGCATATGTTCTTCAAAAAACGAGTAAATATACATGACTGTGCTCGCTGCTTTCCTCCTACAAAGAAGCAATTGAAGGGAAAGACAGAAAAGAAAGAAAGAAACCAGTAAATAATTACAAAATAAATAATCAGTAACAAAGTAGGATCAAGGCGATGTGACACTGATTTCATTTGAGAAGAGCAAATCGATAGTTTTGTCCCAGCGTTGCAAAAAGCGTTCATCCGCAAAACAAACGATGAAAAATACATTAATAAATAAATAATTTCTGCTTTGATGGAAGTCTATGCTCATCCAGACGTCTGCCTATTCTACGATTTCCCTTTTATTCCTTCATTAACGCACCATCTCTGCAGATGCTGAATCCGACTCTTTTGCTGTTTCAAGGGCTTTCCTCCCACCTCAACTTTCCTTTTTACTCGGCTGCACTTAAGATCTGTCTGAGCACTCACTGGGGCAGAAAGGGGGGCAAGGACATCTGGAGAAGGCCTCAGTACGGGACGCCAGCGTCGGTCAATCAAGCATCCGCATTGTGACAGCCTCAATAATAGAACCAAAAATCAATATCCCATCGACTGGCCCAACGTGGCCTAATCAAGCTGGCCCGGGCCTTTGAAAGCTTTGAGAGGATAGATACAGATAGAACGTCTTTCTGTGGGCTACAACACACCTGCCAGACCTGTGTAGTAAGACGATTCTCTGCGTCCAGTCTTGGGAAGCACTGAGAGCTTGAATCAAAAGCAAATGGACTTCTTGAAGACTTTTCACCTCTCATCTGACAGGCTTCTTCAAACCTAAAAAGCGTCAGTCCTCAAAATAGTCACTCTTCCATTAAATGCAGATGTACAGCTCAGTCAACGACCACATTCAAGGTGATAACTAGAGACTCGCTGGACAATAAAAACCTGGAACTTCCTTCAGATTTTTATAACTGAAGAAGCGTTTCGGGTGAGAGCTGAAACATCTTCAAAGAAGTCCAGTTCATTCAAGCTGTTCTGGGGTGCGTTTCCCAAAAGCATAGTTGCTAACATATTGCTAACTATGCAGCACTATGTTAGTTGCTTATGTACACTAAGTTAGTTGCTAGTGTACACTGCTAGTGTACACTGTTAGTTGCTAAATGCACACTATGTTAGCTAACTACAAGTAGTGACTAGAGATGCACCGAGTGTACATTAGCAACTAACATAGTGTACGTTAGCAACTAACATAGTGTACATTAGCAACTAACATAGTGTACGTTAGCAACTAACATAGTGTACATTAGCAACTAACATAGTGTACATTAGCAACTAACATAGTGTACATTAGCAACTAACATAGTGTATGCTAACAACTAACATAGTGTTGTTTAGGTAGTTAGCAATACGTTAGCAACTATTCTTTTGGGAAACGCACCCCAGATCAGCTCCATAGATCGGCCCGATACCCAATCCAGCTATTTGACTCGTTATCAGATTCTGACTGATATCAGATCCATGTATCGGGTTGGTGTCATCTCTACTAGTTAATCTACATTTTTCAATAGTTTAAAAGTAACTCGGCTGCTGATGGTGGTGTAGTGGTTCTGATACTCGCCTAACCTGGACTGGACTAAGAGGTTGTGGGTTTGAATCCTACTTCGAGCACTACCAACATTGGGGCAAGACCCTTAACCAGCAAAGTTGCTCACAGGGAAACTGTATTTGTGATTTGGAAATGGAAGTTCACTAACTTACTTTTAAGGCTATAGCGCTGTAAAGGTAAAACCCAACCGTAAAGGTAACTGCTATATTAAAACAGTAGCTTGGCTGTATCTTTTGCTACTTTTAATCGTAAGCAGCTTGTATCTTGAAAAGCTACCATGTAAAAGTAACTTCCCCAATACTGTCTGCGCTCGGTTCACCCCTTGGTTACACTCACGAAAGACTACGCGAGAACGCTGTTGGGCTCGGCTGGGCGCAAATCCCGGCAACTACGGGCGCAAGGCGAGGCCTCTAGAACTTTTTAGATAAATTCATTTTAGAGTAAAACCTTCCTTACAAGTTTAGAGGCCAAAACTTCGCTAACGCATGCTCCGCTCTCAATTCTCGTCAAGACACTAGTCTTATTTAAAGCCCTCGCCTATAACTGAGCTCTTCCCCAATTTAGCGTAACCCATTTCTATTTGCTGCTAGGCAGTTTAAGCAGGGCAACTGTGGCGAGTTTAGCTCTGCAGCTCAAACTGCATGTCAAATCTGCCATTTCATGAACATGTATGCTACGTGTTTAAATGGCAGTCCACAAACTTTGTCTTGTTGTGGCAAATTCAACTGAGTGCGGCTGATGCGTTGTTGAAGCGCTGGCCTTGATTGTGGCGTGTGCAGACGCTGGCCCCATCCATTATTAAAGAGGTGTGAGGAGCTGAACAAAATGCAGCATGCCATCAAAGAGGCAGAGAAAGCGTCCCTCTCGCTTAGGAACTGACAGCTCTGTTTGGAAGCCTAATAGCGAGCCACTCTGGAATAATGGCATTGTGGGGGGACAGTCAGGCGAGAGAGAGAGAGAGATACAAGATAATAGCAGTGGCTTCTAATCTAGGGATGGAAAACACGGACTGATCTGGAGGTGTCCTTCTATTAAAACCTCATCTTCCTGTAAGATTGCTTTTCATTTAAATGTCTGGTTGAGCTCAGAAATAAAAATGTCAAAAGATTTTTTAGTTTAAAATCGGCATCCATCTTTATCCATCTGGAATCCATCTGGATACTGAATAAAATTATTTGATAACAAATAATGCATTTTTCTATACTCATTTTTTACTCTAACATTATAGAATGGGACAAAATCTTTTCTGATTAACGGGAAATTAAGAAATAGCTCATTTTTGAGTATTTGCATTCGTTTTGACCTATAACACATTTTTGACTTTTATTTTCGATTTGATGGCAAAATGGGAAATCGAAAAAACGCTCTTTATCCGTTTTTTCATTTTGGTTTAAGTTTTGTTCAAAATGTTAAGGTTACATATGTGACCTGATCTGCCATAATAAGTCGGAAGTCGGCGTTCTGTTTATTTAGATACGGGCCGATTATGTTGAAAAACATCACAAAAATATCGATTTTTCTTTTTTGGAGACCAGATTAATTTTGAAGACCTTTTCTTTCATATAAGACCAAAAAAGGAAAATCGATATTTTTGATGTTTGTCAAAATAATCGGTCCGTATCTAAATAAATAGAACGCCGACTTCCGACTCATTACGGCAGATCGGGTCACATATAGTTGACGTAACATTCAGCTAATTCAACAGTTTCAGCTTCCAAAAAATTATAAAAATAAACATCAAATTCTGAACTGAGAAACTGTAAAAATGAGTCTTGTTAACTTACACTTATAGCTTTTACCGGTTGAGGGTCTTGCTCTAGGGCCAAAAAGGGACAGATTTGAACCTACAACCTCTTGGTCCATAGCTTAATCCATGTCTTACCTCTAGGCCAATATTTCTGAGAAATTATACGTCCTCACCTAAACTGAGCTGAAGGTCTAAATATCGAGGATAATATATGTCAGAAAGGTTGTTGTGGAAATACATCTAAGGTCACATGAGCTCTGAGGCAGAACAAATCTGAGCAAGAATTTTCTAATGTATCTCAATTTTTGGAATCAGTCAGTGACTGAAACCCCACGTGGCAGAATAATAACTGGCAACTACCAATACTTTAAATCCTGCAAACTCTGAATATGCAGTATTAAAATTGAAGGTTTTGGGAAAGAACATCTCAATAATTCCATGGTCCACTTTGGTATGTTAATGGGTTTTAAGGCATTGATTGCTTTCGAGAGCCAGACGCTAAACGTGAAGGAAGCGAACATATGCACTCACGCTGGGAAGAGTGTGTCGCCCTTGATTTTTAAAAGAGCGAGAGAGAGAGAGGGTGGGGGTGGAGAAAAAATTGAAAGAACTTTGGGGAAACGCGAGTTCCGTACGACTCAAATAAGTCATTTCCTTGCCGATCATGCGCACCAGTTGGGCGCTGGGTCTCGCAGGGCGGCAATCGCTTTTCCATGTTTTCTTCGGGACGAGTGCTTCCATGTGTCTGTATGACATTCCAATATCCTGGAAGAGTCTCTGACACGCAATCCCATCAAGCCATAGAGTAGGAGCAGTGAATAGGGATGTGTTAAGATCCTCTCTGTGTGTGTATGTGTGTGTGTGTGTTTGCTAGACAGATTCAGACAGAGACAGACGACCGAAAGCGAACCCTCAGGAGGCTTGGAGGGCGACCAGCGCAGTGATGAGGAGAGGAGGAAGGACGACAGCATCTGGCCTTCCTGCGCCGGAACCTCGTGCTCCCATGCCTGTGAGCGAAAACAAAAGACGCTACGTTTGGAAACCAAATCAGTCGAGAACAAAAAAGGCAACAAACAAACAACCATCATCTACTCGCTTAGATATCTGGCAACTCATTAAAATAAGACGAGGAAAGGCTTGTGAGTGCGTTCCCCGGGATCTACATTATTAATCATTTTCAACAGGAAAGAAGAAAGCTCTGATGATGATGATGATGAGAGAAAGCAGTCAGATTTTGTTGAGAGGAGGCAGAATGTGTGTTGGAGGTGGCAGCAGGAAAAGATTTCGTGGACATTTTGGAGGACCAGCATTGGACAAATTACTTCCAAAATGTAATACAGTATAAACAGTACTGTGCAAAAGTTTTAGGCAGGTGTGAAAAAATGCTGTAAACAAAGAATGCTTTCAAAAATGGAAGTGTTAATCATTTACTTTTATCAGTGCAGTGAACAAAAGAGAAATCTAAATCAAATCAATATTTGGTGTGACCACCCTTTGCCTTCAAAACAGCATCAATTCTTCTAGGTTCACTTGCACACAGTTTTTGAAGGAACTTGGCTGGTAGGTTGTTCCAAACATCTTGGAGAACTAACCACAGATCTATAATCCTATAATCCTACAAAATAATATGACGACTACAAAATAATATAATGACTATAATCCTACAAAATCCCTGACTTTGTGCAAGTGTACCTATAAGAATTGATGCTGGTTTGAAGGCAAAAGGTAGTAACACCAAATATTGATTTGATTTAGATTTTTCTTTTGTTCGCTCACTTTGCATTTTGTAAATTGATAAAAATAAACAATCATTATTTATATTTCTGACTTTCTAAAATGTTAGTTTACTGCAGTTCATTCTACTGCCAGTGGAGGGCGATGTGGTGTAGCATAATGAGCGTTAATGTGCGTTACTGACGTGTAACGAATATAAAATTACTTAAAATCTATTAGTAATGCCTTACATTACTGCGTTGCAGCAAAAATAACACATTACATATAGCGAATATCAACACATTTTTCCACTGTGACGGCAAAAGAAGCAACAAAAAGACGAGTTAAATTGAAAATCTGGGGTGTGATTTTTTGGCCAGTATCCTAGTCTAATTGCATCTGTTAATGTTCCCTAAATCTTTTAAATTTGCAGGGATTACGCCTCTAATGTTGTAATGTAGAGATTAGGATTAGGGTGAAATGTAGCAGATTTACAGCTATTCATTAAGGGAGTACCTCACAAAGATAGCAAGACCTGACTCTCTGTGTGTGTGTTTCAATCTCTTCCTGACTAGGAAAAGGGGAAAGGCGAGAAGGGAGGGGGGACTCAGGGAACAGCCGGTTCCGTCGCTTTATATGCCGCTATGCTCGGCAGTCAACAAGGAATAATAAGCAGCTGACAGAGATGGATAGCGGTGAGATCGTGAATTTCTAAAAAGGTCGGATGTTCCGGCGCTGCGAGAGAGGGAGAGAGAGAGGAGGGGTGGGAAAAAAAGCGAGAGTCTATTATAAATAACACGGATGGAGGGGAACGCCGCGTGGCCAGGCCAAAAACAAACGGTGGTCACCCAGGCGGAAAACGAAAGGGGGAGCTTACTGAGCTGGTGAATGTGGATGGGTTCGCTTCCCTCCCCCAGACCGCCCTCGCTGAGGCTCTTGATTTGGATGACGTAGTTGTCGTCCAGAGAAAGCGTCAGTTCCGCCGTGGTTTTGTTGGTGGTGACGGTGAAGACGTCGTTGTTGCGATGCCTTCTGTACAGCACCTGAGGATGAGGAAGAGGAGGAGGAAGAAGAGGGCTGGTTATCGTTTCGACCATTTTGGCAGCGCCCAGGGAGCATTCCTTGGGGACGGTACCTTGCTTATGAGTACCTCAGTGGTATTTTTTCTTGGTTCGAGATTCGAACCGGCGACCTTCTGACTCTAATGAAAGTGTGGTTATTTGAACATTCTGAACAGACCACAACACACCACACAGTGCACCACAACGAAATCTGACCCCTGCACTTGACCCATCCGTGAAGGAGCAGTGGGCAGCTTTTTTGGCAGCACCCGGTGAGAAGTGCTTGGGGATGGTACCTTGCTCCTGAGTACCTCAGTGGTACCTTTTACTGGTCCAAGATTCGAACTGGCGACCTTCCAATCACGGGATGAACGCTTAACCGTTACGCTACCAGCTTCCCCAACTTTGTGTATATTCTCTTGATAAGAAAAATGCTTTAAAACGAAGTCGCCATCATGCGAGTAAGTCACAAAGTTAGCAAGACATGACTTTATGAGTGAGGATGAGGATGAGGAAGATGGAAAAAGAGGGTACGGTTACCGTTGCGATGCGGACGTGTGGAAAGATTGATTAGATTAGCTAATCGGATGGACTGGGACCATGCTGAGAGAGAGGATGCTGGACAGCACGTGGCTAATTTAGCGGTGCGGATGCTGATGTGAAGAGCTAATGTTATTCCGGTGGAGAAGTCTCTGCCACTAATTTCCCCGTCGAGCCAATTGGCTGAGAGGCGGCGGCTAATTGCGCGTCTGTCGGCGAAACGGGGCGCGCGGCTAAACGCGATTAATGACGTGGAAACGGAAAGTGGTCTTCCTGATGGTCCTCCACGCGACACAAACATGCAAACACTCAACCAACGCGGCATGAGCTTCCTACCAAAATATCTCCATAATCTTTTGGTTTAATCAAGCGATTTCAAACTCTACTGAATTTACATGCAGGGTCTCACGTTCTCACCATCCATGAAGGAGGAGCTTTTTGGCAGCTTTCTTCTTGGAGACGGTACTTTGCTCATGAGTACCTCAGTAGTACATTTACCGGTCCAGAACTTGAAACTGTGACCGCGGGTGCCAACTCGCTAACCATTACCCTACCACTAGCCCTCCCTAAGCAAGCACGGAAAGGTCAATATCATGTGTTTATATCAGCACATGATATTGTCTTGATTTCTAGTTCAAACTAATATTATATCGTAGGCTTGATACCTCCATTACCTCCATCAGTGGGTCATCATTGAGCATGATCCTTGACCCCAAGTTAGGAGCAAAAAGAAAGTGAGTGATTATTTGTCATTGTGAACACACCACACCACAGCACACAGTGCACCACAAAGATATTTGACCTCTGCATTTGAACCATCTGCGAAGAAGCAGTGTGCAGCTAACATGGGCAGTGCCCAGGGAGCGGTGTTTGGGGACGGTACCTTGCTTATAAGTACCTTTACTGTTCCTGGGATTCAAACCGGCGACCTTCTGATCACGGGACGAACTCCCTAACCGTTACGCTACCGACTGCTACCCTTGCTCTGAGCGAAATTAGGAAATGGAAGTCGTCCTGGAGAAGAGCGTCTGCTAAATGTCGTAAATGTAAACCTATGATTCACATCCCCACAATAGCAAAGGATCACATAGTTTCACCTTCCACAGATGCCGTCATTTTCCTCGATAAATACATGACCAATTATTATGATTCTGTGTACTTTCTCTTTATTTCCTTTGATTATCTATTAATACTTTATCTAGCACCAGCCACCAAAGCAAGTTTCTCGAATGTGTGAATAAACTTGGCATTACAGTCACGGGAGATGGTGTCCCATTGAGTTAACATTCGTCACACAGAACATCTTGTCCTGGTACGGGAACTGCTGTGTTCAGGATCAGAAAGCCCTCCAGAGAGTGATCCGGGCAGCAGAGCGCTCCCTTCCCTGCAGGACATTTACACCAAGAGATGTAGGACCAGGGCAATTAGGATTGTTAAAGACTCGGCTCATCCCGGAAATGGACTTTTTCATTTATCTTTATTTTATTCCCTTATCTCCTTTTTTAAGTTTGTTAAGTTTGTATATTGTATCTCTATTTTATTTTTAATTATTTTTTTTTTTTTGCCTAAATTGCACAGGCAAAAGAGTGGATCAGGAGACATTTCACTGCATGTTCTACCTGTATAATTTGCATGTGACAAATAAAGAATCTTGAATCTTGAATTAAGTCAAAACCAATCAAATGGCACTTACTACATATCCAGTCACTTCCGACTCGGTATCCAAAGCTATAACTGGATCCCACTGCAGTCTGAGCTGGGATCCTATCAGGCTCCACTCCACGTTCTGGGGCGGCTGACCTGGAGCTGAATGAATATATATAATACACATATGCAAATATATACGCATATATAAAAGAATAACAATGACATGACATATTGAATCTGTTTCTAGCCTCTTGCACACTGTGACTACAAGTCAATTTCCACTTTTGTAGATAATACTGCATCCAAATTGTCTCTCTATCTACCTCTATTTTCTAGTTCTAGTTTAAAGTTATATTTAATACTCCATTCCTAGTATAAAATGTATATTTTGTATTCTATTTATATATTGTTTATTCCATGTGCCTTATTTGTTCTTTGTTCCCTATTTCTTAAAAACTGGAGCCATTGGGAAGCACCGAAAATTCAGGCAAAAAATTGCCAAAAATGCATTTTCGGTTTTCAGCCAAAAGACTTTTAAACACAGCAAAACAGAATATAGTGATGTGATCAGTCCAAGAAAGAATAAAATTTTAAAAAGCAAGAAATGGCTTTAAATTATGTGCGGACACTCTCAGCCTGCATCTGTCTTTACGTGATTAAAGCCAAACCGAAGCGAGGCATCATCTGCCTCTATCTCTATCACTATGACAGATTTCTGTCCATTGGAATCTAGCTGTGATGGAACTCAGCGTTTACGAAGTGATGTTACCAGTAGGCAAGGTACAGAAATTTTGGATAGCCCACTTTGATAGCTTTCTGATCAGAGTGTTTATTATGCAGCTCGACGGTCAGCTGTGTAAACGTGCGCAAGTGAGTTTGAGCACTAGCGGCTCTTACGTGGAGCGCAAGAAGTTCAGTCAGATCTTCCCCTTTATTACAGACAAAACTAATTTAAACAGAAAAAAAAACAAAAACAACCAGCGTTCTATTCACAATACAGCCATTTATAGATCATTTCTAGTGTTTATTTCGGGCGCGCATTTATCGCACACCGGGGGATTGTGGGAAATGTAGTCATTTCCCAGAAAGCCCAAAAGCAGCTCATTTTATACGCCAAAATGAGTCCAAACTGGCTCAAAGTTACCCAAGACTTAAGTATTTCTTCATTTTAAAATGATCAGAAAATATTTTTTCCATTCTAAAATGTTAGAATGTATCTGTATTTTGGTTTGGCTAAAAAACACACTACACAATTCCAAAGAAGATATCAGTTCCCAGGTGTAGCCCTAAACAGCGACTCACGCGGTTTCTTGGTGGTGGCGTTAACGGGTAGAGACTGAGGGCCGCTCCCTGCAGTGTTGAATGCACACACCGCCAGGTAGTACAGCGTGTTCCCCTGTAGTCTGCTCACATTGACTGCAGTGGAGTTGCCGCTGATTCTCACTTTACCCACAGTGTCTGGCTTGGTGTCGTCTTCCCAATACACCACCTAGACACAACAGAAAGCAAGTAAGACAGCGAGGATGAAAGAAATCCACT
Source organism: Distichodus sexfasciatus (assembly GCA_032718565.1). Classification (NCBI taxonomy): domain Eukaryota; kingdom Metazoa; phylum Chordata; class Actinopteri; order Characiformes; family Distichodontidae; genus Distichodus; species Distichodus sexfasciatus. The sequence goes on along the minus strand of JAVGVS010000034.1, from coordinate 2,891,745 downwards.
AGACCTTAAGCAAGTGATCCAACTCTGGGACATCGATTGTGCGTTCCGTTACAGCTTTGGTACGTTTCAACTTCAGTTAATAAAAAGAAAAGGGCAAAAAGCTTTGCACTTAATAGAATTTTTAAGACGCCCCATATTGTCTCAGCATGTTCACCAGCTTAAGCCACAAAGACTCGTTCCCCTTATGTTTAGATCAAGCTGTGTTTCAGAACTTTTTATGGCACTTTTGCTACGACCTGCTTCCGGGATTTTTATATTCCAGCAGGAATTCCTGCTGGGATATTTGCACTTGCATTTCCCACCACTAATGGACGAGCGACTTGTCCTTATTGCTTTTAACCCTAATCAATAGCGGCGGGGTTCAGATCTCATGGCGTCGTTCTAATCACACATCTCATCACAATCAATAATCAATTGAATTATCATCGATGTCTTTCCTACATGCGGCCACTTGGATACATTATGCTATATTGATAGCTGCAGGAAATGTGGCTTCCTGAAATGCCGTTTAATTGATTTTCTTAATCGTATAACGTTTCGCTTAACACTTAGCTGTGCTTATGAGAAAAATCAATGATTAACCCTGGGTTATATGTAATATCAGTATTTGGATATGAAGTGTCTGAAGAGTTAAGTCAATGAATAATTAGACAATAATGGGATCGGCCCCAGGCATGAAATCTTTATATTTTCTACCCTTGGTGATATTTCTGGAACGTTGAACTATATATAAAACAGAACTGCAATTCTTAAATGAAATATTTAGTCAGATTATACTCAGTAGGTTAGAGAGAGATTAAAGCTTTTATACTTTAGGGGCTGGTTTCTTGCTCAGGGATTAAGCCTAGTCCTGGACTAAGTTGGAATACCAATGGAGTTGGCCCTGTGATCGGAAGGTCACTGGTTCAAGTCCTGGACTGGTAAAGGTACCACTGAGGTACTCATGAGCAAGATACTGACCCCAAGCTCTACACGTCAGCTGCCCAATGCTCCTTCACGGATAGGTCAAATACAGAGGTCACATTTCGTTGTGGTGTGTACCTCAGTGGTACCTTTACAGGTCCAGGACTTGAACCGGCGACCTTATGATCATGTGGTCAACTCCCTAACCTCTCTAAACACTAACAGTGACCATAAGACCCAGCAAATGACTATCATGAACTCCATAAACGCTCAGTTTAGTGCGTCTCTGAATCTGCTAACAACCTTTTCATCACTTTCCATTTTTGGGTGTTACAACTATTTAAACTCTTAATATAAAGATGACATGTTATGGCACAGCAACAGTTTTAGGCCTGGAAGTGTGGAAGTTTTTTCTCTGTTAAACAGTTCAATTCGATATTTAATCTTTGTATTAATTCAGCTGAAACGGCTTTCAGTAGGTTTATTAAAGTACGCAGAGAAAACATTTATTTTTTTACACATTCAGTGCGTCAAACACATTTTTGTGACAAGGTAGAGAAGGTCAATAAGGACCAACGTATAAAAACTAAGTCTAAAACCTGACCTGTGTTTAACATTCCAAATTCTACACAAATTTTACATTCACTTCAGTTGTATTTGTCACCTTAAAAATAGCTTGTGCGATTTTGCACTCAAAACCGCTGTTTCCATAGCAATGTCGACTTTATTATTTTTTTCAGGGGCCAGAGGTGACAGAGACAGAAAGGCCGCCTGGGTAAGAAAGCTACGATGTCTTTTGCCTTCTTAAAAGCCTAGCCTGGAGCGATTTTTATCACTTCGCTAACAGCTCGGGACGTTTTGAAAACAAAACACACACACACACAATGGCGTTGGACTCTTATAAGGTCAGTTCGGGCCACACCGAGGTCGTGAAGTTTACTGCTGGATTTGAAAAAAGACGGACTCAGGAATAGGGCTGTGTGATATGATCTCAAATCAATATCACTATTAATTAAGTCTTTGCCTCGAATGGGATTAATGAATGATTATTTTGGTTTGGGATTTTTGGAGAGTTATTTTTGCTCCCATAGTTCAGTGACCAGGGGTGCGTTTCCCAAAAGCATAGCAACACTATGTTAGCTGCTCATGTACACTATGCTAGTTGCCAATGTGCACTATGTTAGCTGCTAATGTGCACTATGCTAGTTGCCAATGTGCACTATGTTAGCTGCTAATGTGCACTATGTTAGTTTCTAATGTCCACTATGTTAGCTGCTAATGTGCACTATGCTAGTTGCTAATGTCCACTATGTTAGCTGCTAATGTGCACTATGTTAGCTGCTAATGTACACTATGTTAGTTTCTAATGTCCACTATGTTAGCTGCTAATGTCCACTATGTTAGCTGCTAATGTACACTATGTTAGTTTCTAATGTCCACTATGTTAGCTGCTAATGTGCACTGTGTTAGTTTCTAATGTACACTATGTTAGGTGCTAATGTACACTATGTTAGCTGCTCATGTCCACTATGTTAGCTGCTAATGTGCACTATGCTAGTTTCTAATGTACACTATGTTAGCTGCTAATGTGCACTATGTTAGTTTCTAATGTGCACTATGTTAGCTGCTAATGTGCACTATGCTATTTGCCAATGTGCACTATGTTAGGTGCTAATGTACACTATGTTAGTTGCTAATGTGCACTATGTTAGTTTCTAATGTCCACTATGTTAGCTGCTAATGTGCACTATGTTAGTTTCTAATGTACACTATGTTAGCTGCTAATGTGCACTATGTTAGTTTCTAATGTACACTATGTTAGCTGCATGACAAGCTCCCTGACAACTAGTCCACCACCCAATGTCTTATTCCGAGAGACGTCTATGGTCCTAATTTTATGGAACTGTTTCCAAAGAGGTTGTGGGTTCAAATCCTTCCGCACTACCACCACTGGGTCTCTGAGCAAGACCCTTAACCCCAAGTTGCTCCAAGGAGACTGTTACTGATATAAGGAAACGGCTGTAAAGACGTAAATATAAATGCCATAAAGGTTAGAGGGTCGCTGGTTCAAAAGGTACCACTGAGGTACTCATAAGCAAGGTACCGTCCCCAAGCACTGTACCCAGGGTCCTGCCTAAAAAGATGTTGCACTGCTCGTTCACGGATGGGTCGTTCGTGAGGCTCCGTACCTCGTAGCCGAGGACTCTCTCGGGGAGCGAGTGTACGGCTTCCCAGGTCACCTCGATGTCGGACGCCGACAGGCTCCTGGCGACGGCTCTCTCGGGCGCCACGCTCGGCACTGCGAATGACAGAAAAAGGTAAAGGGGATTGGGTAAAAAGGGGTGGTGAGGCGTTCTCACATTCCGTTCCGGGACTTCACACGCACAAAAAGAATCCGGATTGGATTAAGGGCCGAGAATAAGACCCTGACACTCACCTGAGAGAAAGCTCTACTTCATTTTAATAGGATCTGTGAGTGACAGGGAGGAAGACAATCTGCTGGGCAAATTCAATTAACACTGTAGCTCGCAGATAGGCCCCGTAAGTGCCTGGCAGGATTTGCTGTAATCTATTGACGTAATAACTAATATCGGGTTGACATTCGAGGTGTGTGTGTGTGTGAGTGTGAGAGAGAGAGAGAGAGAGAGTTGAGGTGGGAGGGGGGTTGTCTGAATCGACTTATTTCATCATTACTATTCAAGGTCACGCCTCTGTGTGAGTCGCAGTAAGGAGCGTGTGCGAGTGTGTGTGTGTGTGTGCGCATACAGGAACACGACGAAGCGGCGCTGACCTTCTTCTGCTGAGAACACAGTGGCGATGGTGCTGAAGGGTCCCTCTCCCCGGTTATTAAAAGCGCCCACTTTGACGTCAAACGGCGAAAAGGGAGGCAGCGTGTCGTTGCGGAACACGTAGCGTGCCACGCCGGGGGCCGAGATCACTGCCCGTGTCCAGGTGACCGTGCCGGAAGGCCGGAAGGCCACGATGTAGCCGAAACCCTCGCCGTTTTGCAGCTCTTCTGGGATGGGCTGAGAGCGGAACACAAAACTATAGTGATATTAAAACACATCAAGACCAGCACACAGGTCACACTGCAGGACGGGGCGTAATTGACTAATAAACAGAGGTGTAACGATACGTCGGTATGTGTCAATACATCGATTCCACGAACATCGAGCCCAAAGCATCGATCCAAAATGTACTATTATATTGTTGCTGCTTTTTGTGGTATGAATGAAAGTGATTACGTTAGATTAGCACAGGATATGTTGTCATATCAATCGCTGGTGTAATTGAATCAAAATCGATTCATCTTTAATCGACTTGTCTATTGAATCAATACAAAATCATATCTTTATGATTTTAAAATCGTATCTTTACGATTTTAAGATGAAATTCAGAAAACTTTGCTTATACTACATCAACAACATTACATCATAACACTGTCGGTGAGGACGTTTTTTGAGAGGTCAAAACCTCACTTCCAGATCGCTTTTTCTCAGCGCTCGTTGTTGCTAAGTTACGAAAAGCGTCATCTGGCACTTTCGCGTTCGTTCCCATTTCAATGTCTTTCTTTGAGACGCCAGATCGCCGACAAGATGGAGAGAAATCGCATCTTAGCATTAGCGGCAGCGTTTAAAATAGATCCTCTCATCTCTCACAAGACGAGATCAGGCGCATGAAATAAAACGTGCAAGAAAACAGCTGGGAGAGTACCACCGATTTATACGTTCTGCCCCTTCCTCGATTTTGATTGGCTAGCTTAGAGAGAAATGACATCGACAAGCGCAGCGCTGTTTTAAAAGTTAAACTGATTTAAACTTGAAGCGCTCTGAGCCTGCTGAAGGCGCTTAGTGCTCGGAATGCAGAAACTTAAGCAAAATAGGCGCTGCAAGCGGCAAAAACGATTTTGGTGGACATTTTTTCTAGGTGTTCTGAAAATGTTTTTGAAAACATTCCAACATTTATACAATGTCGTTACAACGTTTATGAAACATTTCTACAAGGGCTGTTTAATGTTTCTACGGCTTTAAGGTTTGTATGGCTTGATGTATTCCCAAGTAACAAACATTTGTAATTTGTACGTTTCTAAAGTTTGATTTTATGAATTTTTATGTTTATCAAGTTTGATTTTTTAAATAACTGTATTTTTGTGCTCTTGGAATGTTTCTCAAGTTTGGTATTTATATACCTTTGCATTTTTGTGTTCTAAAACATTTCTAAACTTTTATTTATGTTAAAAAAAAATTTTTTTTGAGATGTTGGCATAACATTAAAAAAACAAAATTTAAAAACAACATCTATCAATAACCTAGTAGCATCAGAAACATATATACAGGGTCGCAGCAGAGTCATACATATTGGTTAATAAAAAAAAATCTTACTTTATCCAGTCATATGCTGCTGTTGTTCAATAAATACATGTAAAGACCAACAATGTCTAAAAACCACTTTATAATAGATCTCTATCTGAGCAGGGTGTGAGTTTGTGAATTCACAGTTTATTTACAAGATTTGCTTAATAAATATTGAAAGAAGAGTAAACTGAACGCCTGGATTATTAACATTATTTTGCACTGAAATCCTTGCAAACCTATTTTTACTTCTCAGGCAGCTTTTATCAAAGCATTTAGTCATATCTCAGAGATCTCAGTAAACAAAGGGAGGTCTTGACCAACCTAATTACGAGAACACAATGTTCCTAATGACTACAACTGTGTCTCAGCATGATAAGCTTTAGCTAAAGCTGCTAACTTGTGGTTATGGAATGTGGGAGAACAACTGGATAACTCAGCTTGAGCCGAGCAACCCAGGGTAGATGTTTTGTGGCATAATTCTCACCTCAAATCAGATAGAAATGTACAAGACTGAACAAAACATTTTTGACAGTGATGCTTTTTGAGCAGTCAGCACAGTGATGCAGTGGTTAGCGCTCCTGGATTCGTGCCCCGGGTCGGTCGTGGGGCCTTTCTTTGTTTGCGTGGGTTTCCTCCCACAGTCCAAAAGCATGCGCTGTAGGTTAATTGGCGACTCCAAATTGGTCCCATAAGGTGTGAATGTGAGTGTGACTGTGTGTGCCCTGTGGTGTGTTGGTGCTTGGCCAGGGTTACACAGAAAACACCTAAAGGCTTCTTTAGAGGCCGTCCTTTATAGCATCTCCCCCCTGACGGCCGCTGGTAATGAAACAGAGGACTTGTCAGCTCCCGCAACCCTTTCTCCCTGCCGTTGTGGGTTTTGCAGTGTTGGCAGCCGTTTACGGGAAAAGCAGACTTCAAAGGAACCTTCGGCCCCCAGAGTTGAATCCCATTTAGAGTGAGGGAGATGAAGTCCTGTCCGGTAAATCAGGCGGTGTAAGGGAGAACGGGGGAGGACTTGAAAAGGAAAAAAATTGGTTGGTTCGATTCGGTGCGATTAAGCGTGCGATTGTCGTACGCCAACGACAGGGGGCCAGAGAGGGTCTGGAGGGCGAGTAAAATCTGACAAACGACTTACCTCCCATGTTATCACTAATTCTGATTTGGTGCCTCCTCCACCCCCCACCTCGGTGGGAGCCGTGTCAGGAACTGAGAGAGAGAGAAAGATGACTGTTTTAAAGGGCGTTGAACGTGATCCATGTCACACGGGTGGTGGAAAATAAAATAAGGGTGGTGGAGGTGGTAGTCTAGTGGTTAGGATGCTCGCCTCTAGACCAAATGGTTGTGGGTTCAAATCCTACCTCCCACCACTGGGTCCCTGAGCATGACCCTTAACCCCAAATTGATCCAGGGAGACTGTCCCTGAAATTAGGAAATAGCGCTCTGGATAAGAGTGTCTGCTAAATGCTGCTTAGGCCAGAGGGTCGCTGGTTCAAATCCCAGACTGGAAAAGGTACCAGTAAGGTTCTCATGAGCTGTACCATGTGCTGTGGTGTGGTGTAGTGAAGTGTAGTGTGTTCACAATGACAAATAATCCCTCATTTGAATAATCACGCCATAGTTTTAGTGTTGGGCGGGATTCTTATCTGCTTGTGGACGCCAGCAGGGCTTGAGGACTGGTGTCACTAGTTGGTCGCATCCGCATTATATGTGCACAGCTCCGGAGGAAAACAAGCTGTAGTGTTTAATCTGTCACATCAGCTTCAGGATTTGCTGTGTATGAATTTGTGTTTGTGTGTTTTAGTGTAGATATTTTATTATGAACACAGTACAGCACAGCACACAGTGCACCACATGAAATGTGACCTCTGCATTTGACTCATTCCTGTGGGCAGCTTTTTTGGCAGCGCGGGAAGCAGTGCTTGGGTACGGCACCTCGCTCGTGAGTACCTTAGTGCTACTACCTTTGCCGGCCGGGGATTCGAACCAGCATCCCTCCGTTCTTGTGGCCAATAAACGTTCTAAGGAATGTATGCTCAAACACCACTCACTAGCGTCCTCCGTCCTGGTCTTGGCCGAAGGAGGGCTCGGCTCCCCCATCCCCACGCTGTTGCTGGCCACCACCCTGAACTCGTATTCCACCCAGGCATTGAGATCCACTACAGTGGTGGTCAGTGTGTTGCCGTTGATCACCTCGGGGACTGCGGAAGAGACGGAGGCTGTGGTTAGAGAAACGAGCGGCAGACATTGTGGCTTCCCCGCGGAGCGTATTAATGTCCTGCCTCTTCCTCCTCCTCGTTCTGTCAGTGCCTTTCACTGACGCATCATTAATTACCCGTGTCGACAGCCTGCCAGCCCACGGTGAAGGGCGTCCTGGCCTGGATGATGTAGCCGGTGATGGGGCTGCCGTTGTCCCTGCCAGGGGTCCAGGACAGCTGGGCCGTGCTGTCCGTGATCTCCTCCACCAGCACTGCGTCCGGAGGACCGGGGGGACCTGATGTAGACGCACACACACAAAAAGAGATTAAAATGTGTGTATGTGTGTTTGCATTGGGGGGTTTCTCAGATATTAATGTTGCGATCAACAACCTTGTATGTTAGCCTATTTGGCAGTGTTGGGGAGTAGCTAACTACGTAACTACTACGCTACTTATGTAACTACTTTTTTAAGTAGCTTAACAGTAGCAAAGCTACTTTTGAAACGCTGTAGCTTTAAAAGTAGCCACTTACTAAAACCTTTTTCTTTACAAAGACGGTATTTTCAACCACCAGCTGGTTCTGATTGGTGTAGAATTCGCCTAAACGGCATCGGATCAGCTACCGTGCAGGTTCATTGCATCACAGCGGACTCTCTAGAGGATGGAGTCCATTTTGGTGAAGATGGATGCAAAAATATTGTGAAACAATGTTGTGAAAAAGCTTCAATGTAGCTAGCTACTTTTTCTCTGTAGCTTGAGGTGTAGCTAGCTAGTATATTAAAACAGTGGCTTGACTGTAGCTACTATATATCAGAAACAGCTTGGCTGCAGTTCGCTATTTTTAACTCTGACTCCAGTTAATAGTGTAGTTAACGTCTAAATTAAAAGCTGGTGCTTAATCGTAAGTAGCTGGTTGCATGAAAAGATACTATTTAAAAATAGTTTCCCAAAAGGTTTTTTTTTAAATTTCCTGCATAAGACAAATTGTGTGTGTGTGTGTTCATGTGTTTTAGCAGTGGAGTTGTGGCGCTTGTGTTTTCTTCTCAGTACGCTGCTGACTGATGGGCATTTGTGCTCCAGATAGCCTAATTCTCTGCCATTTTCTTGTCTCTCCATTTGCGCTGAATTCTGGGACTGTCATGCTGCTCAGCTGATGTGTAAATGAGCCAATTAAAGACTTTGCCCGTGACAAACAGCTCCGCTCACAAGCACCTGGGACGACGATCATAATGTATAATGGCGGTGAATAGCAATGCGAGGTGGCGGAATAGCAGCGATAAAACGCCACTGCCAACGCATTTAATACTGTGTACAGTGCGAAAATAGGGCTTTGTGTTGGAATGCTTAGACACACTGTTTACACTGTTTATATTGTGCAAAATGTCTAACAAGAGTCTAATCAGTGTAATATGTATCTGTGTCAGGTTGGAGGTTAACGTATGCTTGCGGAAAAAAATGTGCAAATATTGCAAAAAATCAGGCTGTTTATCTTTGATGGTGCTTTTGCTATATAGCACTCCTGGACTAAAACCTACAGCAGTGAAATGGAGCAAGATTGTTTAGAAGTCGTTGCTATGTTGCTAATACACTGTAATTTCCACAAACAAAAGCAAATTTACACTAGCTAACAAATTTCTGCTCCTGGATGCCAATTTCCACTAGTATGCACTGACTTTAGTTTAAAAAACTAATGCCAATTCTTGCTAGCTGACACATTTCCACTTAACAGCTCCAACTTCCTTTACAAGACGCTAATTTCCACTATGTGTCACCAGTTTCCGCATGCTAAAACTTTATGGCTAGATAATGCTAATTTTCACAAATATTTGCAAATTTATGCTAGTTAATACAAATGTTTGCTAGCTCACACTAACATCCACTAGTTAACTCTAATTTACATAGTTTGCCAGCTAATACTAGCGAGACAAAGCCAAGTTCACAAATTTACAGTAGCTAATTTTCCCCAGCCAACCCTTATTATAGCTAGTTGACAAGAATTTCTGTTATTTCAAAGTAATTGACACTACTTCTTAATGCCAACTTTCTCTAGCTAGCTTTGGGAGTTATATTTACAGTAATTAGAACTAGCCAGCGGAAATTGTTGATTGTTAACTGAAATTAGTGCATGTTAGATCCGTCATGAAGGAGTTTCATCATTGTTCTAGTTGAGAATTCAAAAAATCCCATGAAGTTCAACCGTTTAATACCTGCACCGTATCATGGCATCAAATCATGACATTACAATCTACACTTGAAAACTTAATCACTGTATTAATGTTCTAAACTTAGAGCTATTAAGGCCACATCTTGCTATTTACTGTCATGTTAATCTGTAATTTTGTTTTGCTCAGTACTAACTTATTAAACAGTAAGTGAAATGCTGTTATTTTTAAAAAATCACAAAAGAGGAATTTTTTACCTTTTACGATCAAGACTGCATCCACAGACAAGCTCTCCACGTCTGTGTCAATAATACAGACGTATTTCCCCGCATGGTTAAGCTGGATGTTGCGTATCATTAGGTCCCCAGCAATCCTCTGTTGCAAGAAAACATAAAATAAATAGGATTTTAAAAAAGATATATGAGATTAGCACCGTCGCCTCACAACAAGAAGGTCCTGCGTTCGGTCTTCGAGTCGGCTGTGGGGACTTTCTGTGTGGAGTTTGTGTTCTCTCTTTGTTCACATTGGTTTTCTCTGGTGTCCTAGGCATTTGACCCATCAGTTAAGGAGCAGTGGGCAGTTGACCAGGAAACGGTGTTAGGGGACGGTACGTTGCTCACCTTTACCAGTCCTGGAATCAAAACAGCAACCTTTTGATTACGGGACAAACGCCATAACTCTTATGATACCAACTGCCCCAAGGATGGCATTGCTGTAGGTAAGATTCAAACCCACAACCCCTTGGTCCAGAGGTGAGTATCCTAACCACTAGACCACCATCACCACCCAATGATTCAGCATCTGCTACGACACAATTTTCTTCTATTTTAATAAAAATAGACCTCCTGTTGAGGATAAAATGAAGTTACAATATCTATGATGTCTCATTAAGGTCTCCATGTTATCAGGGATAGCGTCCACCCTCCTTTTTTAAATGTCTGCCATGCTCAGTGAGATCAGACAGATCATACAGCGATCAGACTTACCCTTAGGCTGTACTTCTCTCCAACGCTCTCTGGCGCTAAAACAAACATGCTCTGGCTAATTGGCAAGACTGTAATTAATCCATAATTACATAAGCAGTGGGTTGACAAAAAAAAAAAAACACACCTAACAAGAGCTAATACCGTTCTAAATAAAACACATTGTGCACGGAGGCTGTGGGGAACAAACGACTGTGGATACCAGAGAGGGAACAAGACGGTGGGTATCTGGAAGCGTCTTTCATCAACGGCGATGTCACAGCCGTGAGAAATATGAAACAGGGATGTGGATTTCGTGAGAATACTAATGTATTTCTACTCTGCGCTGACTAATTGATATCGATCGGATCGACTGTCTGGCTGTGGCCGGCTCGGCGTTGGCGTCCACATCTACCGGACAACAGCAGCATGGGATAGATGTTGACCTTGTGAAAACATATCAATTGCACCAAAGTATATGTCTGGGCAATTAATGAAAATAGACATTCAGAACCCTATGATGATGATTTTGATTAGTTTTACAATTCTTTTAATGCTGCGTTCACATATTTTCCCTTTAAAAACATACTCTCGTCGTCACTTGACTGCCCCGTTCACTGATGTATTAATGTATCTCAAAGTATCGTTACACCTCTACTTACAACATCATGTACAGATCTTGAGTTTGATTGCTCCCACATTTGAGAGTTACTTTCCCCAGACAAAAGAATGTCGACCACAGCGAGAGTGGTTAAAATCCCAGTTTTGACAGTCTAGTGGGGGGTCGAGGGGAGGCGAGTACTCTTTAATTATGGAAATGTATTCATGTGAAGCAGCTGAGATGGGATCCGGTAATCTCCACGAGTGGGAGGCCGACGGAGGTGTGAAAACAGCATCTCATTAAGTCCTGTCGACATATGGCACTGTCGCACGGCCAGGGTTGAGCCCTGAGTGTGAACTTCGCTTGACCGCTGTCACGTAACCAAAATCCCAGCGTGCTTCCCTACATTCGTACATTCCGGCATTGCAGGAACCTTGGAATCCATTCATTTCATAACGTTGCTCTCATTCCATTTTAATCATTGGCCAAGCGACAAGCCCAGGGTAAGTGCGTCGGAAAGGACCTGTTCAACAAATCTTGACGCCTTATCGAGATTATAATTCGACACCAGGTTTAGGAATTAAACTTGCGCTGGCTTTGCCCTTGATTCAGTTCGTGCTGGCAAACTCATTACGAAATTATTTCGGGGCTCTCGTTTTATAAATAGTTATGCAAATTCAATTACAGCACCGACGCGTGATAAGGGATGTTCTCCCTTGAGGTGCAAAAAAATAAAAGTTGAGAGGAAGGAAAAGAATCGCAGTTCTAACGGTATGTGCCCCCTTTCCCTTTTTTCCAAACTGTAACACACCAACTGTTCCCCCAATCGCGTCGCTGTATTCAGGCTCAATGTAGGTCATCAATTGAGTGACCCAGAATGGCGGAATGGAAATCATCTGGCGTGTTCGTTTTCAACAACGTGGTGGGAAAAAAATGAGGGCCAGATCTCTGTAAAGCAGGTGCTTTAGTGTGATATAGTGCTGACTGGTTAATATTCCACAGCCGTCAAAATGAGTGAATGTTAGTGAAGAGGTGATAGAAGGGTGTCAAAGGAATGAGAGTCGAATAAACGGTCTTCAATAACATGTTCAAACCAAGGCTATTATGTTCCACTTAGCATTTTACAGCTTGGAGTAGCATGACTGGCATCCATTTTTTAATGTCACTACAACTTTTTTTAAGCAACACAGACAGAACTCATCCCAAAACTCTGCCTTTCTGACTGTCACACACCCTGTTATTCTGTCCGTCCATCTCACAATCCATCTCCACACTGCACTTTTTAATAAACATAGTGGGTTTTGAGAAGAAATGTCCTCTCATGAACGATCTTGAATAACAACATCCTACAGCAGGTTTTCCATCATACCTGACTTTGGGACATTCACACCTGGTCTCAGGAAGATAGATACTCATCAGGTAGGATGAAAAACAGGACACCGGCCCTCCAGGACCGGAATTGACAACCCCTGTCCTACAGTATTCAGGTTAAATAATGATGTCCAGTTATGGCATTAATTAAAGACTCTTATCCACAGAAACTTAGTTTCCCTAATTAATGTTTCCATTTAAACCCATTGATGGTAGGGCTCAAGGTAGAATGGAGTTGGATTTGAACCTACAACCTTGTGGTCGATAGGCGAGTATCTAGAAAACCGCCAGCGTGTTTTTAGTGATTTTTAGTTGAGCTATGATTATTCCATCTACCTGAAGACAACTTGTAAGCTGTGATGTGCTCAAGGAATGATGAAGCTGGATTTGAGCCAACAACCTCCTGATCCATAGGCAAGTATCTGTACAACTGCTGGGATGTTGGTAGTTGAGCTACTGTTATTCCCATTTATCTGAACTTCTAAATATCAACTCATTTCCTGAAAACGGGCACAAACTGGCACAGAAAGAAGGCAGCACAATCTGCTAGGGAACAGTTTTGTGTTTTGCTCACCCCTCCGACTCTCTCAAAGTGGTCTGAATCCTGGTGGAAGTCGATGAGCTGGCCGTTGAAAGCCCAGGAGAAGGTCACGTCCAGGGCTGGGTCCAAGGTCACCTGGCAGGGAAGCACGATGCTCTCGCCCACGATGATCTCCAGGTTGCTGGGGCCCTGTGTGATTCTGGTCGGCTCTGCAGACGGTGCCAGCACATATCTGTCAGTTTGGCACTCTGCCACTTTGCATGCCATAACTTAGTGAAAAAATGACTGAAAAGAGAGTAATGATCAATATGGTAACCAAAAAAACGATCGGACAAGCCATCGCTTGGGGGAACATTTTAACTACGGTTCCATTACAGATCTACTATCTAACGTCGGGCAGTAAATTGAAATTAATTGCAAAGACCAATAGAATACAGATACAAATACACACCTAAATATAGACTTAAAAGTGCTTCACTCTGCATAGCAAAACGTCCCAATAGAGGAGCTTCTCTGCATCATTGGCAGGCAGGTAAAGCATCCGAGATCATTGCCAAAAGCAATCTAATTCGCATGCATCTGATCTCGCAGTGTAGGAGCATTTTTTCCAAATTGGCAAAAAGGTTAAGGCGAAGACTGTTGGTATGAGGAGAAGGAAAAAAAAACGAGGTGAAATTTAATAAGGGGAGGGTGATGCACGGATCAGTGTGTGAGCAGTGAATGTGATGCGGTGGGCTGTGGACGTATTGAGAGGGAAAGGTCATGCTAAATTAATTACAGAAGATTAAGAAGAGGTTGCAAGAAAGCTAGGAAAAAAAACAAACAAGGGTCACACACAGAAGTCGACAGGGTTTATGCACACTTGGGCATAAATATGCACACACACACATACAAACACACACACAGGCTCGCATACATCTCATAACCAGCTTAAGCAAAACAAATGCCCCAATTAAAACATGTATACTACTTAATGGAGGAAAGAAAGGGAAGACAGAGAAAAAATGGGCAAATAACAGATAAGAGCACAGGGTAATGGGCCTACCAATCACAGTAACTGTTCGATTATACTCAGCGGCCAATCTGTTACAGACACCCAGCTATTAGATATACCTTGTAAATATAGTGTTAGAGACTGAGGCTGGTTTGTCAGTAAGTCTGTAAATGCTGAATGTACCTCCCTCACTGGATAAAAGGAAGATTATGTTCAAAACGCCGTCTTTGCTACTTCTGTGATCCGTAAACTACTACACAAAAATGTGACCCTCCACGGCAAAACCAGTCGCTTGTCGCAAATGTTCAAAATTGAGTTACTGTGTTTTGAAAAGGGCATCAAAACGATACCTATATGGAATGAATCGGACGACATATGACTGAGATATCAACGTTCAAAGGAGTCGGGTTTCTCCTGTCACGCCAAGTGAGAAACGGAGAAATCTGCCTTTGAAGTTGACTATCGCCGTAGCACTCACAGACGCTTGGTGCGGTCGCGGCTACGTTTGCATTTACGGTAGCCTACGCTGCATTCACAGCCACACGGATAGCCTACCTGCGTTAGGTTAACTGAACTCGGGAGACGAAGATGGATTCCGGAGAAATATCTTCACGCTAGTCAACCAGTGGATTTACCGTAAATATTGAAGTAGAGCGGTCAAAACAGAAACTTTGAACATTCTGCTGGAATTGAATTCCTCACCTCAAGAAAGTCACGTTTTTAGGATGGAAAGGGTAAGTTTTTCAGCGAAATTTATTCACAACAGTACAGTATAGACCTTCCACTGTTTCAAAACACTAAAAACAAGAAATCCAAAATTTTACCCCACGCAAGCGACTGGTTTTGCCGTGGAGGGTCACAAATATGACTCCACGATGATATTGTTTTATAATATCCCAAGCCAGATTATGGCAGAAAAGTAAAATATTGTATATAAGATCAAACTAGTGAGCTACCGTAGCTATTAACACCAGATATTAGAGCTAGATGTTAGGAACAGAGGTGTCAAAAGTACCCACATTCTTCACTCAAGTAGACGTATAGATTCGAAGTCAAAGTACAGATATCCAAAAATTCTACTTAAGTACAGTAATGAAATATTTGTACTTCATTGCTTCCCATCTCTGCTGAGGTTAGGGGTGTAAGGGAACTTGAACCGGCGACCCTCCGATCACAGGGCCATTTAGGAGAGGCTCTAATCCAGATTAAATTACATTTCCTTTTTATAGGAACAGTCTCCTTGAAGCAATTGGGAGTTCTCTAAGGATCTGAACCCCAATCCTATGGTCCTACTTTGAGCGAAACATAGAAAAGAGATGTGAGGTTTGAGTCTGACTGAGCGTGAACAAAGTGCAGAAAAGATGAGTATCGTTATTCATCCAACATCGTTAATCCCCTCCAAAAGGTGATACTCAGAGGTTAAACACAGGGGAGAAACAAGCTAGAAATATCATTATAATATATCTTTTTACGCCAAGTTCTCAAATTATTACCTCTAATAAAAGTCACAATAAAAATGCAGGTTCAAAAGAAGGACCGGCGCTGACCATACATGCATTAAAACGAGATCTCTGCCGCCGTGAGATCAACAGAACAGCGAAGGTCTTTAAAATATTAAAATTGCAACTGGAATTTTGGAGAGGCTCACCTGTGATCAGCAGCCTGCCTGCTGTACTGGCGCTCCCAAACTGGTTTTTGGCAATGCATGTGTAAATGCCGCCGTCTCGCTTTGTGATGTTCGAAATCTTCAGCGTCCCATTGGGGTAGAGAGAGAATCTGAAGGAGAAGACGGCGGCTTAGATGAAGGTGGAGAGTAGCTAAGTAAAAATACTGTTAAAATATGTAAAAAGTGATGGTGGTCTAGCGGTTAGAACGTTCGCCTGTGGAGTAAGGGTTTGTGGGTTCCTCCCGCACTACAGTGACAGCTACTAGACTTACAGCCTATTTCTTAAAGCAAAGACGTTAGGTAACGCACTATTTAAAACTTGACATTTTAAATACACCCACTTTATTAGATGCAACTGTCTTGTGTATACACATTGTTTTGCGCCAAGTCCATCTGTTGCCATGTGCACAGCTTGCGCCGGTGCAAGCGTTCAAACGTTTTAGGATCTCACTTTCTGAGAGCAAAAGTGCTCTTGGGCATTGGGTGATTCTCAGCCCAGCGGTGAGACTGACGTGTAAAAACTCCCTCAGTGCTGCTACGCTTGAAGCAATCACCCAAACATGCCACTCACTAACACCAAGGTGCCACTGCTGTGTTGAAATCGCTCCATCACCCAAATGACAACCAGTCAACAGTGGTCTGGCGGTCAGAAGCTGACCAGTGACAGATGAGAGAGAGGATCAGACGTGAATGACAAAATAAAAGACTACTGTAACTGCGATCCTATAAAGCACATCTGCATTTTATCTTTTTTGTGAACGCAGCACAGCATACCTTGCACCACAGCAAAATATGACTTCTGCATTTAACCCATGGAGACGGTACCTTACTCGTGAGGACCTAAGTGGTAATCCGGTACTTGAACCTGCAACCGTCAGATCACGGGGCCAAGTCCTTAACTATTACTCTACCATTTCCCACCTATTCCTAAATGGAGTGCATTTTCACACACTAGCTTTAGAATAAAATTTGACCTTTCATTCTTCTGGAGCACTTCGCTCCCTCGCTTCCACAGGGCGATGGCTCTGGGTGAGGCTTGCGGACGGCACTCCAGTGTCACCTCGCTGCCGGCTCGGGCTTTCAGCACACTTTTCAGAGGATTCTGGGAGAAACTTGGCGGCGAAGCTGTGCAGGAAGACGGAACAACAACAATGAAATTGAACCTCTGGAAAAAGTTAGAGCCTGTGTCCACCAAACGAGTTTATTGCGCTGAGAGCGGTCAAAACCTCACTTCCAGAGCGCTGCCAGTGATTTTGATTGGCGATTTTGATAAAGTTTGTAGCATTTGTATTCTAAAACAGGGTCTGCAGGCTCACAAACTGCGTTTGGCCGCACCCGGACTTTCATCAAACCTCCAGCGAAAAGCCAAAAGAGACGCATTTCCGTTCTAATAGTAGCGGTGACAAGTCGGAATTTTTGAGGTCTTGAGCTGTGACCTAACTGTCTTGTTTCTGTCATCTTCTCACCATGCGGCACAGCGGGATTGAGATTGGGCTTTGGTGGGGGGGATCTGATGCGGTGATCAATATGTCACGATTTACATGCCTCGACTCCAGAAGGAACACAATTACAGCGCCGAGCTTGTCAAAGGGTCAAAATCGATATGGAGCGTAAAAATAGGAGTTTGAATTGAGGCCCCTCGGGCAGACGGATATGGTTGGTGTTGCCCAGAGTGACACTATGATTTGAGTTTTGTGGATGATATAGTGGGGGAAGAGGGTCGGGGAAAAGAGGAGGGTTGAAGTTTTATCGTTGAAACTGAAGAAAAAGATGACTGGATGGAAAAATGACTCCCATCACGTACGAAAATAAGGACGTGCATTAAAATGGTCTCTTTCAACACATGCTTGCGTACGTCGTTTGTGTAGTTGTCACTGTTAAGCTGCACATCCACTAGAGGGCAGGGTAGAACCCACATTTTCCAATATTCTGATGGCGACAGGGGAGGAGGTGGTGATAATATATTAACTAGGGGTGGGACTCGATTAAAAAAATTAATCTAATTAATTAGAGGCTTTGTAATTAATTAATCTTGATTAATCGCATTTAATCGCACAAGAAAATTTGCGCCAAAGCGCAAATGTTTTTTAATTTAAAAGGGTTTTAGTGGGCGGCAAAATCAAATAATAGACATGGACATGAATATTGTAAACTCAAGCTCTTTTCATTTCTGAAAAAAAAAAAGCATTTAAACTGCATTTCAATTCAAAACAGACACCTGCCGACACCTTTTGTTGGTACTTGAACTGGGACTGCCAGCGCTAACAGCTCCCACAGTTTCTGTGCTCGCTGCAACATGTTAGATGGTACCGTAGGGTTGAAGTGCTTCAGTGGTATGCAAACTCCTTTTCTGCACAGTTTGCACAAAACCACGCTTTTATCAAGGCTTCCGTCAGGTAGTCTTTTGAAATGAAATTTGCCTCCGATCAGGCCTAGCAATGCGCTTTCTTCCAATTCTTCCATTTTTGTAGCTCTAATGTGTGTATCAGTGTAATCGGTGTACCAGGAAATCGTGCACTGACAAAAGTTCCCCTTTGCTTGGAATGCGAAGTGTGGTTAAATGCGTTATTTTTTTTAACGCGTTTTTTTTTTTCAAATTAATTAATCGCAATTAACGCGTTAAATTCCCACCCCTAATATTAACTATTGGCTCTACATAATAATAACTGTAAAACTGATGGAGTTTCTTGAACTTTCAAGATCATTTAAATCTGAGTAAACAATGTTATATTAAACAGACTTCTCATGCGGACCACGAATATAGGGTTGATTTTCCTTTTGTATCAAGAGGCAAATTGTTCTCAAAAGCTGATTTCATTGTTTTTTCTAGGGATTGTGCTTACTGCGATGTGACTATTGTGTGAATGTTGGAGAAACTACTTTTTGATTCAAATGAGTTATCTACACTACCAGTTACAGAGAAAATGTAGCTAACTACAGTACTGTGCAAAAGTTTTAGGCAGGTGTGAAAAAATGCTGTAAACAAAGAATGCTTTCAGAAATATAAATAATGATTGTTTATTTTTATCAATTTACAAAAAGCAAAGTGAGCGAACAAAAGAAAAATCTAAATCAAATCAATATTTGGTGTTACTACCTTTTGCCTTCAAACCAGCATCAATTCTTATAGGTACACTTGCACAAAGTCAGGGATTTTGTAGGATTATAGTCATCATATTATTTTGTAGGATTATAGGATTATAGATCTGTGGGTAGTTCTCCAAGATGTTTGGAACAACCTACCAGCCGAGTTCCTTCAAAAACTTCAAAAAGTGAACCTAGAAGAATTGATGCTGTTTTGAAGGCAAAGGGTGGTCACACCAAATATTGATTTGATTTAGATTTCTCTTTGGTTCATTCACTGCATTTTGTTGATCGATGAAAATAAATGATTAACACTTCCATTTTTGAAAGCATTCTTTGTTTACAGCATTTTTTCACACCTGCCTAAAACTTTTGCACAGCACTGCATATTAAAGCAATTTCATCCTGTAATACGTAATATTTGTCCTGTAAAGTGCTCTTAAAGCAAATTTAAAAATGTGAAAAATTATATTAAAAGTAACATGAAAATCTGTTTTTCTAACAATGCAAGGTCAAATCACAATAAACTAAATACCGCATGTAACGTATTGTCACTCTTGTCTCTATTTCCAGTTTAAAGTGTATATTTTATATCTATTTGTATATTTCTTATTTTATGTGCCTTATTTGTTCTTTGTACTGTTAAAACTGGAGCCACGCCGTCTCCTCTCTCTGTATACTTGTACAATATTTAACAGAGACGACAATGAAGTTCACTTTGACTTTGACTTTGAATAAGGTTCCAGTGACATTTTGGAGGTTTTGATTTTTGGCTTGCATCATTTCCACCTTAATGTGAGGTTTTGTCCATTTCACCTTTGTAAAGTCATACATTTTGACAAACACGGTTACAGATCTTTGCTTCAGTATTGACCAAGGTGGCCTCCATCCTTCGACTCCATCTCACAGCTGCCAAGAGTGTCAGAAGAGGCATCAGATGCCACTTCGGCCAATTCAACACCAATCCGAAACTCCAGTGCAACACCAATCAGAAAATACCAATCTGTATACAGACAGAAAAATATATTTTGGGTAACGGTGTTTTGATGTTTTCCTCGGAAAAATAGTTACTGGAAAACCACGTCCTAAAAACCACACTATTTTGAACGAGACAATCCTCAACGCAGAAACGGAACACTGTGCAGCCCTAGAAGCCTCGATCTTCAGGCCGCTTCCTTAAAAGGACAAAAAGCAATTATTTAGGGGCTCGAAACAGAGAGCTGTGGCTCTTACCCAGCACCATCAGCTCGGCACTGGCGTAGACGATGCCGTGCTTGTTCTCAGCCACGCACTGATACATCCCTCCATCAGACAGGGTCAGCGAAGAGATGGTGAGGGCACCGTTTTCTATCACCACCCGACCCTGAGGAGAACAAACACACACACACACACACCCACACGCACACACACACACCCACACACACACACATTAAACCCACTCCGGGAGAAACGTCTATGTGCATGTCAACAGCACAGTTTGATCCCTTCTAGTATACATTATGCATACAGATGCAATTACTCATAAGAGCCACTATGCGCGAGAACGCTTTTCAATGCTGGTATCACTGCGGCGGCCGAGAAAGCACCAAGACAATTCACGAAAATTTGCACATAAAAGATAAAGATACATGTACATGAGCAACTAACATTCTGTTAACATAGTTAGAACTGATCCAACTATTTGAGTTATTATCGGACCGATGTCTGATCCACAAACCAGATCGGTGCCACCGCTACTTTTAATAATGCTAAAATAGTGCTTGAGGGTGGTATCTTGCTGATGAGTACCTCAGTGGTACCTTTACCGTTTATGGAGCCAACTCTTTAACCGTTACCTTACCAACTGCCCCATTAGAGGCATTTTTTTTATGTTGCATGGATCCTTGAATCGCAGCCTGCGAGAGACGAAAGAGGGGAGGTAGAGGAGGTTGAGGGGGCGGCAATGGGTATGTGAGGTCGAAAGTGGGGGCCTGAGGACAAAAAAAAAATGCTGACCCTCAGCTGGGGCCGGACAGAAAAGCGGCGTTGACAATAGCCGCGCCACACTAATGCGCAGTTCATTTGCCGCAAGCGACTGCTCGGAAAAGCGAGAGAGACAGGTCGAAAAAGTGCGCAGCTGAAGGCTCAGCTAATGGCACGGCTGAGCTTTAAGCCCATCAGCTTTTCTTAAAGCCAGAACTCAGCACAATGTGCCTGGACTCTGGCGGACACTGATGGGTAGGAGAAAGATAGAGAGTGAGAGAATGTGAGAGAGAATGAGAGCATGAAAGAGGGAGAAAGAAAGAAAGCGAGAGGTCATTCTCTCCTGATTGGTCCAAATACAGGCCACAGCTAATGCGGCACTCCGTTGCCTTGTTATGGCTCAAAGAGAGACAGACTCACCGAAGCGGGGCTTTGGACTAGTTTGGAAAAAGTTGCTGTCGTTTTGCACCACAGCGGCAGGGCCGTGTTCTAACTGAATTTAACGGCGATCGTTTACTAACTTATTTTAGAGTAAAAGATTCAATGTCTCTACAACAAACCGGACGGAATAACAATGAGAGCCACATTTTAGTGATTTTGCAAAAAATTATGTTATGCCTTTTATCAGACGCTCTTATCTGGAAGTGATTTCCATTTTCTAATTAAAAAGAGAATCTCCCAGGAGCAACTTGGGGTTGTTTGTTTTTACATTAATCACCAAAATATTTAATATTAATTTCCAAAACTTTTCAAATATAAAAATGGATTAAATTTAAATGTATTTATTTTAATGTATTCCCTTTAAAAATGGAATATGCAGAGTCATATTCCATTTATCCCTTTAGCAAGCAACATGACCCTGAAGTGACCATTAAAGAAACTACATGTAAGAAATGTATGGCAAGTAATCTTAAAATGAAGCTACTATGTTACCAGAGATTAAGGAATCATGTTAATCATGTTAATCCTGATCTCACTGACAAAATTAGTACAGCCAGAATATTCACATTTTAAAATTTTATTTGCAGGACTGAAATCGTGTTCATGTTTTGGTTTTGTATTTTGGCCTGTAGCTTCACCCACCGCTGTCTCCCAGTCACGAAGTCAGCGGCAGTTCGGCATCCGGGTTGCCAGTTAACACTGAGCTGCAGCTACAAGCGTTCTGGATTACAAATGTCTGACATTACTAAACTAAAAGGCCTTGCTGTGACTCTCAAAAACATCGTGACCAAAGCAGAAACAAAACGAGGATCAGCATAGGAGATGCGTCTGAAAGATAGAGATGACTGAAAGCAGAGAGGAATTTGAATTTGAAAGTGGCTAAATGGTCAGTCTTGGACCCCACAACCTCATGGTCCAGAGTACTGTACAACTACCGCAGATTCTATCCAGGATTTAGATCCCTGATTAGCTAATTAGCTCATGTTTAACAAGTAAATTACAAAGCCCTGGCTTTAACATTTTGAACATTACAATCACATAATAGGTTAATAATTTCTAGCAACACCTTTAGAAAAATAATTTAAAGAAATGTATTTGAAGAATATCAAAGCTGGTATGTTTTTGCCCTTTCATGCATGGTGTCATCTGTGAATCAGTGAATCTTAATTAATGCATAAAAGAGTTAGAAGCGACTTGCCGCAGACAGTGTTCACGCTGAGTTATGAGCAGCTACAGAGCAAGGCTAGCAAACACCGGACAGAAAAGAAGGAGGCAGCTTCAAATGACCGTTGGGCCTGGGGCTGGGAAAGTGACCAGCTGGAGCTTGGTCCTGAAAGGCTCTCTCTCTCTCTTAATGGATGTTTGATATTTCTTCTTGGCTCATTGCTTTCTCACAAAAGTTATTATTGATCCTTTTTTTTGGCACGAGTCATAAGAATGTTTCCATTCTCAAACTAACTGTTTCCCTTGACCTTAAACTCAAACTCAAATATCAACTCATCTTACTTTCTTCTAATACGTACCTCAGACACAAGCGTTTCTCCATTCTTCAGCCAGCTATAGGAGGGCTTGGGCTTCCCATTGGCTTTGCACTCCCAAAAGAGATGCTCCTCGATGGACAAGGCCGTGTTCGTCATTGTCTGCAGCCAGTGAGGTTTGGCTGTGGGAGAAGAAAACTTCAGATCAGGGAAACTAGAGACTAGGGATGTGATGATACTTCGATACATTGATTCACTTATCAATAAGCTCGATCCAAAATGAAAACAGATGGTCCCCCAGTTACGATGGTTAAATTCTTCGATCTTACGATGATGATAGCAATAAAATAGTAAAATCATGAGGCTTAAAATAGTAAACAATATTTAAAGTTTTGCGCGGCAGGCAAACGTAGCAGCGTGTGCGGTGCAATATGTTGGGATGCTGCTGGAATGTATGCCTTGTGTTTTTAGCGTTTCAAAGTGTCGCGACTTACAATATAAGTTACGATGGGGTCAAATCTTCATTGTAAATCGGGGGCTACCTGCATACATTCTGAACAGTATCAAATCAAAATTGTATCGTAGCATACTAGATATCGGCAGACATCGAATCGTCAACCACTGAATCGATATAATACATGAATAAAACTTGAGATTTACCACCCTACTGGAGTTTACAAATGAAGTTGATCCTAAAACAAATTCACAACCATCATCAAGCTCCAATACAATTATTGTTATTAATTTCAGACCATTAGTGTCCTTGTGTGAGAAACATCTACATAAAATCCCCTTCATGAGGTGCTTCCTTTCTTCTTCCCCCATCGTTCTGCAGCTCCCTTTCTCTTTCTGTATGGATAATGCAAGGCAGGGATGGACTGGATTCCGAATTTAAAAAGGAACCCACAAATACGGCTTCTTTCAGAGAAGCATTGGGGTATGAATCGGACTATTGAAACGAGAGCCCCACCAGCCCCTCCGCGGAATGTGACAATTCTATCGCTTCGAAGGCATGCTCTCTCTGCTCAACACAAATAAATCCTCTGACCTCTTTCCACAGCCTTATTATCCGCTTGCCTGGCAGACACACGAGTACGAAACCCTCCACCCTCCACCCCCAACCCCATGCCTGTGTACCAAATGCGAGTTCAAATTAATGCCGTGGTGTAATTGCGTTTCAAAAATAATCTTCCATTATGAAGAGCCCTAGTCTTGAAGTCTTTACACTCCCTAATGAAACCTTGCTTTTATTTGCTAATTACAGGGGAAAGTTTCTGAGGAAAAATGAACAAGATGACGATGAGAAATTACATATATATTTTTTTTAGTCTGTTGGAGCTTTTGGGGATGCAAGCTTTATATATTTAATGAAAAAGCAACTGGCATCACAAGAGTGACATTCTATGCGTCATACTGCAGTCACATTGCCCTGTGACTGCACTTATAACGTGACCTCACATTGAGTTTTCAACCTAGATGACACCTACGGCTTTCAGACTTAACCATCGTCATGAAAACAGACACATGGCGTTCTAAACGCATGAGAACGAAGATGAAAATGACTCAGAATGTCAACTAATAAGACTTTACAAATTCCCAGTTGCTCTCAAAAAACGCAGAGTACAATCAACCCTCAATTCCTCAACAGAGAGCATGTTTAACTAAGATTTTTCCCTACTTCAGCATCCATTGATACGGCATTTGCTTACAGTGATAAAACAAACCGCTCATCAAACAGTCTCCTTAGTCTTTAAACAAACTCTACCGTGGAACGAGAGACGGCCTCGGGCTGCGTTCTTCCCTCGACTGTTCTCAGCCACACACTCATAAGTCCCCGTGTCTTCCTGCTGGAATCGGGGGATCTCCAGAATGGCGTTGGAGTTTTTCAATTTGACTTTGCTGGGGAACGGCACGTCGTTGGTTCTTCTCCAGCTGATCCTTGGAACTGGACTGTTGGGTAAAAGAAAGCTTAAGCATAATTAGATGAGAAATCATGCTTAGACTAACTAACAACCATGTGCTGAGATACAATTAGGGAATCTATGGTGACAGAAACACTTAGCTAAGACCTGATCCACTTTAGCTAAGCACCCATGAGATTAGAAACAGCTAAATAAAACACATGCACTTATGCAGAACTAAATAAAAGCTCAGTCAAGCTTATCTAAAAAATGTGCTTAATAAAAACAGCTAGCAAAGAAACCACGTAAAAAGTTGGCTGAAAGCTCACAGGCTCAGAAACAGCTAGCTAAAGACTCAAAGAGTCAGCTAAGATGCCATATGCTGAGGCATAGTTAGCACTTGATGCATTCAGGAACACTCAGATAAGAAATTATGTTTAAATGTGACTAGCTAGCTTAAAACGTTTACACTTAAGCACAGTTAGCTACGAATTCAGACCTTAAAATAGCTAGCAAGGTAGAGTGAGCTAAAAATCCAGGTACTGCTAAGAAACAATCATCACTAAAATTGAGCTGGAACCCACTAGCTAAAAATCTTCCTAAGAAATCATGTGGTTAGAAACAGCTAGAAATGAACTCACGAGCTTATGTAATGTTAGTTAACAACTCATGTGCTTAGAATCTGCTGGAAACAACCTTTTACATTAAAGCAGAGCTAGCCAAGAACTTAAATCCACAGTAATAGTTCACCCATTTACTTAGGAACATTTAGCTTAGAATTTAGCTTAGCCAAGATGTTTTTAGCTTAGACAAAGCTAGTTAAAATTGTGTATGAGCTAGCTAAGAATCTATGAGCTTTGACAAAAAATGGTTAAAAGCCTCATGCTTCCAAGCAGCCAGCTAAGATCCTTTTGTCAAGCTAGCTAAGAATGCAACACAAAATGGAGCAATTCTCACATCATGGCACAGGGAAATGTGCTTCAAGGATCTATTTCTTATCCATTTTCCTGACAGATGTGCCCTGTTTAGAAGCCCCCCGTGTGAACGTATCTGATTCGCACTCACTTCTGGTGTGAAATTGCTATTCCGTCTCTCAAAGGCTGTAATCTCAGGTTCTTTGAAAGTACGCTTTTTGCTTTACTAACTAAATGAGACCTCTGCCCAGGCTCTGGAAAGACGCATCCAGCTCGTTTACCACACTATTTAAGAAGTAAATCTTCTCTGCTTATTGCTCTGTAAAAAGCAGACCATTATGGCAAGGCACCTCCCATTAAAGGAAGAAAAAAGTCACCATCGCAGATGGCTAATCACATTAGGAGAGGACCTAAAGGAACAATCTTGAATTTTGCGTCTTTCTGCGACGGTGTATCAAAAAGGAATAAACTCACGTAGTAACTAGGCAAGAGTGTGAATTCCCAAAACAACATTACTGGCACAGGACACACACACAAACACACAGATGTCGCACACATGCACAACTCACTTCCCCAAGGCAAAGCATTCCAGTTTCACAGATGATCCTTTCGCAGCAGGCACGGTGTCTGGAAAATGAAGTTCTATTTTGGGCTCGTACTCTCCCATTGCTCCTGTGATGGGCAGACATCACACGCACACACACATCATGTTTTTTCATCAATGATTTAAGGCACACGCACTTTAAACTGCTGTATACAGGCCCAGCAACAGCAAGCCGACAATCGCAAAAGGCAGGCCAAAATATGGAACGCTGAGACGATCCATAAAAAATACAGAGGACGCCACATAAAAGATTCAAAGCGTTCTCTGGGTAAAACCAGGATCCATCTCAAATGGAAATGTGACCTCTTTGTGGCATTGTCAAGGCTACAGGTTAGCTTTCCTTAAAGGCAACAGTTCAGTCTTCAAAGGTCTGGCATTTAGAGGAAGCGTCTCTAAAAAACTTGAAAAAGAAGTAAACTTTTTGAGATATCCTTTATAAAAGAGCATGCAGTAAATAAATGCGCCTTACCGTCGTTCCTCAGCACTAGAGGAGTGGGCGAACTAAGCACTTTCTCCCTGGTGATGCTGTTGTTGACGACGCAGGTGTAGTTGCCCACGTCGGATGGTTCCACCTTGGCGATGTACAGGTTCCCTGTCTCTTGAGAGACGAAGCGTCGGCTGTCTTGCTGGACAAAGTAAGGGTACTCGTTGAAGACCCAGGCGAAAGTGAGTTCTGGAACAAGAGACAAAAGGTGAGCCTTCAGGTCATTACCAAGAACCACGCCACAAAGACGCTACATCTCTGAACTTTTCAGGTCACATACAAAGTCATGAACACTGATCATATCACCGTACACTCTCCTTCCACTTTTGGCTCAATCTGAGGTAGAAACATAACCGGTTAACAGATCAGCCTCTGCATTGGAAGGCACCGTGAAAGGGAGCGAAACAAACAAGATTAAAAGCGCCTCACTGCCGCTCTCGTGACACACGCCCTGTCCGAATTTGTGAGACGGGCGGTGGGGGGAACGAGGGAAACGTTCATGCCTGGCTGACCCCCACTCCTGCCGTCCAGTTCTTCCCCCGCGTATACACCTTGTCTCAAGAATAAAAGACAGAGGCGGGTTAAGGTTGGCGAGGCCTGCCACGGTGCATTAGTGTGTCATCTACAGGAGAAGTGGGATAAGAAGGGAAGGGAAAAAACACGAGAGCGAGGTCTTTCCGAAGCGGACGAAAGCGTCAGGGAGCTACAAGGTGTATTGTATGGCTGTCACTCATCCTACTGCTTCCAAGAAAGACGCCTTTGCAGACCTCGGACTCCGGATGAGCTGGAGCCGAAAGTCATTCATTGTGATTAAGCCGGACCTTTGAGACGGGCTGGGCATCCCTGACTCAGATCTCAGACTGCCTAATAAGTGGCGATGGCACAGAAAGTCGAGAGCAAGGGAAAGAGAGTGGCAGGGAGAGAGAGAGAGTATCTTCAGTAAAAAAGTAGAAGCTTTGCAAAGGAAGAAAGGGATTGAGAAGGTCGTTCTGACATGCATGTATTATGCATGTAACATGCACAGAATGCATGTCCTATAAAGAGTCCCTTAGAACCCAGTACGCATCAAGAGACTAGGAACGGCTGTGTGCAATATGCCTCTTGATACGTTATCTGTTTGCCTTTGGCTTTTTCAAAAGAAGCGAGACAGCCACAGTGACTGAAAGCTTAGCCTGCTGCCTGGAAATAACAATGGTCAGCTAAAGAAGATAGAGGTTATTCACACAGTTTATGCTTCATGCAAGTCGCTGTCCCCAGCAACCGTATCCCGCTGACCTCTTTTAACAGGGTGTCGCAGCAAAAAATAAATAAATAAAAACACTAAATATCTGAAAAAATTATAGGTCGCAACAGGTTTGACCTCTTCACATTCCTTATAATAAGAGGAAATATTATTTGTTTGACTCTAAAAGGCCACTGCAATTTCCTGGCAAATAGCAGGTCATTCAGGACGTTCCATTTTTAAGGGATTTTCAGTGATTGAGAACGATGGCATGTCTGTATTTTTACTGCAAAATACCAAACTGTCCTACGCTTATTATGATCTGTTTTTGGTTGCCAAATCTACAGTATATTTCAAATGGCAGCTATGCACAAATTTGGAGGATTAAGATTGAGGACTTTGCATTTAATTTATTTGAGAATGTTTTAGCATTAAACACACACACACTCTCGAGCACGTATGTAGAGGAGACCGGTGACAATGCGTCCAACTAAGCGTTCTCCATTGCATTTTAAACATGATAAACTTACTATCGATTGCTCGCTCTGAGCAGGGGATGCATTCTGCTGAGAAACGTATTGCTTTCCAACTGGGCTGAGACTCCAATTCGGGGAGCGCATTTCCATTTGCCGGGAGATTTGAGTCTAATTGAAAACAAAGTGATTTAAATGAAACCATAAATGGAGGCCAGGCAGGTGAGGAGGGAGTTTTGGGTTGGGGCAGAGAGGGGGTTTGGTGTGCAAAAATCTATTTCAATGACAGTTTCTTTAGAAGGCTTAGCTGAGTGACTACACTTAGAAAATAATCACGCGTTTTTCGCTGAAATAGATCTTAGACGAACGATTAGCGTCTGAGCACATTGAAATTGTTTCACCTATTATTACAGACCCATTCAAAACTCTTGAAGGGCTTGTTAATTTGCTGATGAATTGAGTCGGGTGTGTTGGAAGTAGAACACAGCAGTCTAAAGCACGCTTTTCAAAAAGGTGCACGAAAATTAAAATCCCGTACGAGGCGAGCTTCGTGTCCTCTAACTAGGCAAAAGATTAATCACAGATTAATTACTGCCGCGAATCTTAATTGCCAGCCTATGAAACGAATCCCACGTCTTCTCATTTCTGACGTCTCATCTGTCGCCATAATGGCTGCGATCTCAAATTGAAATGAATGTTTCACATTGGCGGCTCTTCATTTCCATATTATGACTCCTCTCTAATTACTGATGCCTGAGCAATAGTCCCGGCTTTTGAGTCCTTTCAGCTGGCCGAGGAGACGCTGGAGCGGAACAGCTGTGACCTATGCCCCCATGGAGCACTATTCGCATGCCAGGAATGACATTTTTTCGTTCTGAATTGGTGAATTGGTGTTTGGTATATCAGTGTCTCAAGCTCCCATCTGGCCCCTTTTGAAGTAACATATTCAGAGTTCATGCCTGGTTTATAAGGACTTATTAATCAAGTTTTCAAATTCATAGAAGTTGCCTGTACTACGGTGCTGCAATTTTGTTTCAATACATATCTCACTAAAAAACATATTTTTAGGCCAGTTAGGGAGTTGGCCGCATGATCGGAAGGTTGTCGGTTCAAATCCCTCAATGGTAAAGGTACCACTGGGGTACTCATCAGCAAAGTATCGTCAAGCACTGCTCCCCGGGCTCTGCCAAAAGCTGCCCACTACTCCTTCACAGACTGGTCAATGCAGAGGTCACATTTCATCACTGTGTGCTGTGTTCATAATGACACATTTATATTTTGTTTGACATTCAGGAGGAGCTTCTTCTAACCCAATGTCCATATCAAACCCCAGTCTTACCTCCAGAATGCATAGGCGTCCCACATAAGAGGACAACACCTTGGCCTTCCCTCACATTCACCGCACTTCTCGGCTGGGTTTTGAAGTTTTCCAGATCTACACACACACACACACACACACACACAAGACTTAGTCAAGTTTAAAAATCAAAATGCTTTAGCATCAGACCTGATAACCAGAAGGTCAATCCAGTGCCGCTTCAAGAAGAATGGGATCATCTTCATAGCCTTGGTTTCCATGCCAGTGTCTCTCCAGGCTTGCTCACTGGCATTTTTTTCCTAATATGTGACCCTCCACAGCAAAACCAGTCGCTTGTCGC
The DNA here is from genome assembly GCA_032718565.1 of Distichodus sexfasciatus. Lineage (NCBI taxonomy): Eukaryota > Metazoa > Chordata > Actinopteri > Characiformes > Distichodontidae > Distichodus > Distichodus sexfasciatus. The sequence continues at coordinate 2,861,774 of JAVGVS010000034.1, read as the reverse complement.
AAATTTTCAAAATTGTTATTATGTATGTTTCATGAGAGAGCATAACTCAAGCTTCAAAACGATACCTATATTGAATGAATTGGACGACATATGACTGAGATATCAACGTTCAAAGGAGTCGGGTTTCTCCTGTCACCCCAAGTGAGAAACTGAGAAATCTGCCTTTGAAGTTGACTATCGTCGTAGCACTCACAGACGCTTGGTACGGTCGCGGCTACGTTTGTATTTACGGTAGCCTACGCTGCATTCACAGCCACACAGATAGCCTACCTGCGTTAGGTTAACTGAACTCGGGAGACGGAGATGGATTCTGGAGAAATATCTTCACGCTAGTCAACCAGTGGATTTACCATAAATATTGAAGTAGAGCGGTCAAAACAGAAACTTTTACCATTCTGCTGGAACTGAATTCCTCACCTCAAGAAAGTCATGTTTTTAGGATGGAAAGGGTAAGTTTTGCAGCGAAATTTATTCACAACAGTACAGTATAGACCTTCCACTGTTTCAAACACTAAAAACAAAAAATCCAAAATTTTACCCCACGCAACATAAACGCTCATTTTTCTCGGAAACCTCTGTTGCGACAAGCGACTCATGTAATGCTTTTTGTAAGATCACTGCAACTGTTCTGCTGATTTTTCTGCTACTGCTGACAATAACCAGAGCTGTGATATCAGATTTGTTGTAGGTAGGCAGACAAGACAAGGAGCTCTTCAGTTGTGGCAGGTCCTCCGCTATCCGACAACCAGAGAACGAGCGCTGCTTTTGTAAATGTGCAATGAACTTCAGCATACAGCAGGTGTATCAGAATGCAGCCAGCAATTCGAACAGGGGATTAACTCCCGGGGGAAAGTATCAGAGCTCGGCTTGGATAACCAGGGAGGGCTGCCTACAGAGTGAGAGAGAGAGAGAGACTGCGAAGTAAGCGAGAGCCAACTGTCGTCCCTTTATATCAAGCAAGCCTCAATCGTTACCCTCGGAAAAACGATATCCGCCTTGCCGACGCTGCTCCACACTGCTCATCCCCTCCGCATTCAGCAGAGGACGGCAAAGCTGGCATCACGCTCCCCGCACCTGCCCTTATGAAAGGCTTGGTTGCTGCGCTGTGGCTGAGAGTCCGGCAGCGATTTCGGCCCGCCGTTTGGCAGCTTGGCATCCTCGAGCAAACAGCCGGGCATCGGGCTCCCCAAGCCAAATACAAAAACGGGAGTCAACGTGACCGATAAGACAAATTGGCCGGAGGACGGGGCGGCGGGAGGTAGAAAAATAAGAAAAGAAAAACAGCGGGATTAGGTCAGGGGTTGGTGGAGGGACTGAGGTTAGATGTGTATAATGAGAGATTCCCCGCTGACGGAAAGAGACGTCCTAAACCATAACTGTGGAGGAGGAGAAAGATGGGGAGAAAAAGGACTCGGTCAGCTCACAGTAACAGGATGAAAGGCTTAGAGGCTCTGAGGCAGAAGCTCCGGGGCTGATTAATGAGCTCCCGACTTGGAATCTATACGGCTCGACTCGGGCGGCGCAAAGTTTGAGGCGAGGCCAGGCACCTCGATGGAGGCGCCACGTTTTTTCGGGTGCTCTGTAATGAACAACATTAATATCAGTCCAGATATAGAGGTCACACAGGTGAACCTAGAAAGCAGGGGCTATGAGATTCTATCTCTCTTTCTTTTATTGATTTCCGTATGAAGTTATGAAGTGGCCATCAAAACCAGCCAATTCAGCTTTTCCATTCACGTTTACGGCTTATTAGACACCTACGCTCCCTAATGATGTATGAGGAGGAAATGATGTTGAAAGCTTAAAAGGAGAGCTGTTCAAAAGTACCTTAATCTGTTAAACTCACTGATGAGGCACCGTGGAAAGTGCTCGTTAAGCAAACTGCTCTCGCGCTATGGCGAAAGCAATAAACACACACAAAATCTATAGGGCTCTTTGACAGGCCTGCTGATTTATTCTAAATTGCCCAAAATACAAAGGTCACACCTTAACGGTGGGTAATGGAAGTTGGCAGCAATGGTGCCCTATTAAAACCACCACTCCCCTTCAACTAACCAGTGATCAATAAGGGAAATAAATGTCAAGCGGCTCCTTTTAACCAATCCCCTGAAGTGAGATTCATTATCCTACCCACGAGGATAGTGGCAGCCTGTCTCCTAAGGGGGAGAGTGGGTTACTCTCTTTGGCCAGAGAGACGATCGATGGCAGGGCGTCATGCTGTGGAGAGAGAGAGAGAGAGAGAGAGAGAGATGGAAAGTGGTAAAGGGACCTACAATGTCCAACAGGAAAAGGTCTTCAGCAGTGCTGAGAGAGAGAGATGGAAAAGAGGGAGAACCCTAGAGAGCCTACAGAACCTGTAATGTCCAATGGAAAAAGCTATACAGCAGTGCCGGAAAGTATAGGCTGAGATTGATAACATTTCGATTTTATTTTATGCAACACAAAACCTCACCATTTAGTTTATGTAGGGCGGGCCAATTTCCCAGTTGAGGATTATGCCTAGTCCTAGACTAGCTTTGAGTTTTGAAGGGTAAATCTACAAATTTAGTCCAAGACTAGGCTTAATCCATCAGCAAGAAACCAGCCCATAGTCCTTCTAAACACTGAGTCATACTTTTCACATGTTTACAGCTGGTCCTAATAAATCTGTAACAAGCATGCAATTACAACACTACATTTTTCAAAGCTCTTATAATCATAATTTCTATGATAAAAGAAAAGAAAAGCAGATTTTCTTGGCAACTCTCCCCTCTTTTCTTCTGTTGTCATGGATGATATATTATTGACTGTCTATTTTTTAATGTATCACAAACTGCTCATTAAAAAAGGGATGTTCCCTGAAGGGCGGCACGGTGGCGCAGTGGTTAGCGCTGCTGCCTCACAGCCCAAAGCTCCTGGGTTGAACCCCGGGGACGGCCGTAGGGTCTTTCTGTGTGGAGTTTGCATACTCTCCCCGTGTTTGCATGGGTTTTCTCTGGGCGAACCGGTTTCCTCCCACAGTCCAAAGGCATGCACTATAGGTTAATTGGCGACTCTAAATTGGCCCCGTAAGGTGTGAATTGTGTGTGACCATGTGAGTATGTGTGTGTCCTGTGGTGTGTTGGCACCTGCCCAGGGTTGCTTGTCATGTTTCTACTCCTCGACCTCACTAGTGCATATGTTGCAGCTGATCACAACATACTTTTAAATCATCTAAAGGAATAGACTGGTTTAAATATGTTATAATCGTTAAAGGCATATTTACATGACAATATTTTCTTAGCTTCGGGGACCATTTGTCAAAAATATATGATATTCATTAGGGTGTACCACAAGGTTCTATGTGTAGCCCCCTCCTGTTCTTCCTGAATAGGCTGCCAATTGGTAAATTATTGTAGAAGAAATAGTCAGGTTCCATAGTTGTGCTGCTGATACTCAGTTATTGATATCTGGAGTGTCAGAGAATCTCAGTGAGGTAAACAAATTGGTGAGTTGTCCATTGAGTATCATGAGTTGGATAAACAGAATCATTCTTTAAATTGAAGGAAGACACAAATTCATTGGCAATAAGATGCAGAGGGAACTACTTTTAAATGAGGTGTTAATCTTGACTCACACCAAGCTCACATTGATGACGTGATGGAGACTTCTTACACTTTAAAAACATAGCCTGTGTAATGCCATTTCTTAACCCGAGACGTACTAAGAAGCTGACTCATGCTGTTAATTTCCCAAGTCTAGACTACTGTAATGTTCTTCACTCAGGATTGTCTTAAAAGACAATTGAAAGATTGCGACTTATACCTGTTTTAGCAGGACATGCTGTTTCTTACCTTTTTTTTAAATTTGATTTTAAAATTCCAAATGTTTTTTACCCTAGCATTTAGCTAGTTTTCTTTGTGTTACATACATGTATTTTTATTTTTACTTTTACCAATTTCACTAAAGCAGGTTGTGCATCATTCAGATGTATCAAATTTTTGGAATACAGATTTTAAGACATTGATGTACAGTTTACTACAATTACTATAAAAATGGTTAAATAAGCCAGCAGTAATAAAGTACAACTGTGGGGCTGCTGTGGAGAATCAATCATAACTTGGTAAAGGAACCCGCCGTCCTTCTCTACCTTTTTTACTTAAATAATATATTTATCTTCAATTAGCTCATATCAACTGATAATATGAAGACACTGATTTATCAATCACGCTGAAAGTTAACAGTTAACAATGGTTTTAAGCCCTCTGGTGGGCTAAGAAGAACATTTTTCTTGACTTTTACCATATCACTTTTTGTGCGACAGCAGTTATATATAAAGACGCACGTGCCTCTCCGCTTCAGTGCGTTTTTGGTACTCTGTGGGCCCCACGGTTTGGGGAAACACCATCTTTGGAGACTGGCAGCATGAGTCAATACACAGTGTTCAAAGATTCCGTTAAAGCTGGCAACCCTGTGAGTAATGGGAATCAATGATGGAGTATGAAGCCAATCAAACGCTGCTCCACCCTGGTGGGCTTGTTGGGTTTGACATCCAGCTCGATTCTGCTTTCTTCTGCTAAGAAATCTCATTTGCTGCCTTACAATCCGAACAGCCACAAGAGACGTGCGAGAAACCCGCTGCAAACGCTCCACACTCAACATAGACACAGGCCAGACACACGCTCCCACACACATATTACATATAATACAACAGATCATCGTTCTCAGAATTTAGCATTTAGCACGAATGTTTGCATAAAACGATGCTAAAGTGGCATATTAACATGACCCTTACAAAAAGAAAATGTTCGCGGCTGTGGTTAATTTGTGGTAAACGGTGGAGTTTGCCAGAATATTTTGCCACAAGTTTGCCTGTGTCAACCACTAGTGGCAAAAAAAGATTGTAAGAGGGGCTTTTTGGCTCTCATTTCTTCAGATGAACATCAAGCTTCTTGGGATAGCGCTTGAATTCTCAAAACCCTTTTACACAGTTTTCGTAAAGATTCTGACATTCACCAATGTTGGTTCCAAAAGTTTTACATGCAATTTCACTTCAGATTTTGACAATTGCAGGTTTAAGGAGTAATAAAGCAACTCCCTATCATCAAATCAAGGTGAACAAGGTTTAAGGGGTTTTATTCTACCAAGTTCCCAAACAACTGCACATGAATGCTTCAAAACAGTCTAAATATCTTCTATTATGAGCTCTGGAGTGGATTCATGGTCAAAGGACTTGAGTCATCAAGTATTCTTAAGAGGAAATGTGTTCTTAAAATCCACGTAGCTTTCACAAAGACATTCAGACAGAATCCACAAGAGCACTCTTATGTAATTGTTGAAACTGTTTACATTTGTACAAAACTAGCTTACTGGGTTTTCTTCAATTCAGCAGTTATATAATATTACACTAGTGAAATGTTTTAAACCTTTTTAGCCGGTGAATGAGCTCCAAGACTGTTAACCAAGTTTGACTTACATGCAAACTGCAGGCTGGCCCGGTGGCTGAGGACGGTGCCGCGAGGGTTGGAGGCCGAACACTGGTAGAAGCCGGTGTCCTGGTCCCGGTCCAGCCCTTTAATGATCAGGTTGCCTCCAGACGCTTGACGCCTCTCATCACCGCGCAGATCAATGAGCGTCCCGTTTAGAGACCATCTGCAGAGATGCAAACACAATCAGGCCTCCTGCCTCAGGAGAGACTCGCACGCTGCTGCATTCAACACACATCACACACCGACTCGCCTTCGTTATGCCAACACATAATTGAGGCAGGCGCATATGACGTTCAAATGTGGTCGGTGACATTCCATGACGGGATTTTTTTAACATATAGACATGAACTGGGAATCAGGCAGATTTCCATCTTTAATGAGCTAAGAATTTCATTTAATTCAAATCAACTAATATCACATTTTCTAATTTCAGTGAGATCTCGGGTCTTCGGATGCTGACATTTTCTAGTTTCATGTCATTTGTAGTTCTCCACTGCTGTTGCAATATCTGTACATACTTGACCTGACGAATGTTAGCTCAGACTTTATTAAAGATACTGTTTTATTTCATAGACTGTATAGAATTTTTCATATGCACATTCTGTGTAAAAGACAACTCCAAGACCATAATTGTAGGCTGAATACCACATCGTAACTGTCTCTATTTCTACTTCTAGTTTAAAGTGTATATTTTATATTCTATTTATATATTGTTTATTCTATGTGCCTTATTTGTTCTTTGTTCCTTGTTCTTTACACTGTTCAAACTAGATCGACGTCGTCTCTTCTCTCTGTATACTTGTACAGTATATAGCAGAGATAATAATAAAGTTTACTAGGACTTTTGACTCTGAGATCCTTTGCGCATACAGAACTGTTCTTACGCAACACCAACTAAATGGTCCTGCAGTATTTTGCTGAAAATTTCACCAAATTACCACTAGCAACATCGCTAACAGAACAGGACAGGACAGCTCAAAAAAAGTACCATAGTCTGTTCAGTTATAAATCAAGAATTATGGGTGGATGGGGGTTGCATTATAAATATGGATAATAAAATCTGTGTAGAAAACTGCCAAATAAAAGTGATGCAAGGCAAAATGGTTCATTTGGGAAATGAGAAAGAATTGAGATATGATGGTCTCAAACTAACCGACTGCAAAAAATCCAGAAATTTTGACTGAACTGCCTTGAGGAAAGACTGAAAGTCATCCCATGTCTTGTGAATGATAATTTGATATAAAACTGACATTGATTAGTTTTGACAGGCTTCAGGCTGAGTTTATAACAAAAAACAGGCTTTCTGATTGAAGGTGTGAATGTGTTTTCTCTGCAGACGGCACCGTCAGCCAGAAGAGTCCTGATGACTGATGACGAGCGCTGCGATCAATCATTTGCTTTCCCCGTCTGGCAATATGTATTTCTTCAATCACAGTTTTGTCAGTAAACCACGTTGACCAGTGAGTTCTGATTTGAGAGATTCTGATCTGACTTCACAGTTGCAAGGCTGCGTTTGATCAGCTCTGATTAGCGGGTACAAAAAAACAGGCGAATACTGCAATCGCACTATTTTTTGCACAACCGAGTTCAGCTCGGCCATTTTAAATGCTTGAAGTCCCGAACACGAGTCCTCAAGATGATGTTGAATCACGTCAAACGAGCCTCAAAAAAAGAATGACTCTAAAGCCTGGTGGGTGTTAATAAAACCTCTCTTTAGAATTCAACAAATGACAAGACGTTACAGCTCGGAGGACGTGAAATGCTGATTTCAGAAACAAAAAAGGGACAAGAGACAAAAAAAATCAATATTGTTCTTCTGTCACAGAAATCTAATGAGTGGGGAAGACGGAGCTTGGTTCTTATAAAAAGCAGAGATGACTGTCCCCAGTTTCGACTACAAAAGGAGAGGCCGTGTCTCTCTCAGTCACGCTGGTTCTCACCTCATTAGTATTTTATTCTCCGCAGTGGAGCTCGGAGTTAATCTCATTTCTTTAGTCACCGTTTGAAAGATGGATGTTACATCTGCTTTAATTGATAGCGAGCCGCGTGGCCCAGAACTCACCCCCAAGCTCGCAAATGTGGTTAAGCAAACTGTCTCTCACTTTCTTGTCACTTCAATTTATTTCACGGGTCTTGTCTGGAAATGTCAAGTCTTCTGTCTTAATTCTGCAAAATTTGGGCACATTCAGGAATTCCCCAATACGTTCTTATAAGTAAGTAAGTGGTTAGGGCAGCACATTGTATTTACAGAGTGCATAAAAAGATAAAGTGATTTACAATGTATAAAAGGTACACATTTGTGAGTATATGAAAGTATTCTAAGTATTTAGGAGTAGATTGTATTGATTGTTGAGCTGGTTATTTAACATGAAAAAGCAGGTCCAACCAAAGTTGCAAGAAAAAAACACCCTTCATCTTTAGTCGAGACCCATAGTTTTGTCCCAGACTCTCAATTTTAGATAAGACAATACCAATGTTCCCTGAAAGCTGTGCGCTTGAGTGATCACATAGACCAGTTGAAGCTCTAGTGCACTAAAATGTTCAAACTTTTTTTTTTTTTTTTTATAGAAAAACAAACCTAAGACTCATTTGAACAGCCAAATGTTGGGAAACACGTTCAATACTACAGTCTCAGAAATTCGAAGAATGCATTCACTGGAACAAATAACTAAATGAGTTGCTGGAAACAGAGAGTCTGGTAAATACATAAGATTGTTCTGTTTGTCCACAAAGTTGGTTATTTTAATCACTTTGTAGCTATAGATTAGATCTTGTAGCAAAGATTTCAATCTATAAACCACGACCTCCAGCTTTAGCCTTTGAGAGCAACAACTGTAGACCCAAGACCCTCAGCTTTAGTCTTTGACCCCATAGCTTCATTGCACCTTTCAGTTTCAGTCAAGACCTCTAGCTCTACCAAAGACCTTCAGAACATCCTGACCTTTGACATTGGTGGAAACCATTAACCTTGGGTGAGACTTACAGCTTTAGTCATTAAGATCTTAAGCTTTATCAGAGAACTTCAGATATAAATGACTCCTTCATCTTTAGTCAAGACCCTCAGCTTTAGTGAGCCTTTCACTTTTAGCCAAGACCTTTGACTGTACCGGAGACCTTCCACTACAGCTGAGTCCCTCTGCTTTAGTGGAAACCCATGAGAATCAGCTTTAGTCGTCAAGACCTTCAGATTTATTCAAGACCCTCAACTTTAGTTCTCAACACCTTAGGCTTTAGTAGAGACCTTCAGATATAAATGAGTCCTTCATCTTTAGTCAAGACCCTCAGCTTTAGTGAGACCTTCTGTTTTGGCCCAGACTGTTCACCTATAAACAAGTTACTTAGGTTAAATCATGAGGAGCACCAGTTTTAATTTAGACCTTCAGCTATAGAGAAGACCTTCCACTGTGGACAAATACTTTGGCTTTCTTTGAGACTAGAGTCATAAATAAGAAGATTCATCTTTAGTCAAGACCCATAGCTTTAAATCTTTGACCTTTAGTGAGCCTTTGCCAAGACCTTTGACTTTATCAGAGACCTTCAACTTCAGATTTATTCAAGACCATCAACTTTAGTTCTCAAGACCTTAGGCTTTAGCAGAGACCTTCAGATAAACATGTGTCCATCTTTAGCCGAGACCCTCAGCTTTAGTGAGTACTTCAGTTTTGGGCCACAGCTTTGCAGAGACATTCAGCTATAACCAAGTTCCTTAGCTTTAGTCATCAAGAGCTCCAGTTCGGACCTTCAGCTATAGACAAGTTCTTTGGCTTTACTTGAGACTAGAATTTCATCACGATACGATATCAACAGTCTCATCGTAATACAATATTAGACGGAGTTAATGGACAACGACTCAATATCTGCCGATATCACAAAGTCTGTTGAGATCTTCAGCTTTAGTCAATATCTTCTTTGCAACAAAGTTAGCAAATATCTAAGTAGTTTTGAATAAGCTCGCCTACTTCAGGCCTGACTGAAATCTTTAAACGTGCCCGCTGGTATCTTCACGATATACTGACATCCTTTGTAAATGTGCCTGTTAGTTTGGAAACACGGCAGCTTCTTCCTCATTTGCGCCGCTGCAGTTTCCGTAGAAACGTACGCAAGCGACGAGAGGAGGACCAGCCGAGCTTCACTGAAAGTAATCGAGGAGGACAGCGAGCAGACTGAGTTGATAGGCTGGCTGAGTTCTCTCTGCAGGCTGAGAAAGCTCTACCATCCGTTCAGCAGGAAGAACATACACACACATAAAGTATACACACATGCTGGGAGAGAGTATGTGCAATACACACTCAACCACAAATGCACTGCTATAAACAGCTTGGGTCTGCAAGCTGTCGTTAGCTGGTCACCTGGTCCATAAAGGTCCAGTTGGTACATTTTCATTATTTTTAAACATCTCAAATGGTGCCTTTCAACTGGCACTCAGAACCGTGCCTAAAATGTTGACAACGAGAAGAGACGGAACTGTTTGTGAGTTTATACAAAATGGAGATGTAGACAACTGGGATATCCATGAGGTGCAAGCAATTCTGTCTGCATGGGCAGAAAATAAGATTCAGTGGGAGTTATTGAACGCTGTGAGGAATACGAAGATGTACCAGGACATCGCTAACAATTCAGCTGTGTTGGGTACTTATGGCATGGCTACACACTGGCAAGAAATAAAAATGTAAAAAACTCAGACAAGAGTCCATAACAAAACACAGTAATGAGTGAACAAGTGTCTTCTTGGTTTTACGTTGCTGTTTTCTCACAAATGTGTCAGCAAGGACAGCAAGAAGACTTATGAACAACGTTTCATGCCTTATAAAATAGAAAATATAACCATGTAAAAATTGGGGCGTGACGCAGTTGGTCGCGTAATGGTTAGGGAGTGATCGGAAGTTCGCCGACCTTAAATCCCAGTCTGGTAAAGGTACCACTTAGGTACTCATGAGGAAGGTACCGTACCCAAGCAATGCACAACAATGATTTGGGCCAGTTGATTGTGTAACGGTTAGGGAGTGATCGGAAGGTCACTGTTTTAAATCCCAGACCGGTAAAGGTACCACTCAGGTACTCATGAGATAGAAACCATACCCAAGCAATGCACGTCAGTGATTTTGGGCCAGTTGATGGCATAATGATTAGGGTGTTCGCCCCATAATCAGAAGGTTGCCGTTTCGAATCCCAGACGGGTAAAGGTGCTACTCGGGTACTTAGCACTGCTTCCCGGGTGATTGCCATGTCAGCTGCCCACTGCTCCTTCACGGATGGGTCAAACGCAGAGGTCACATTTCACTGTGTGGTGCACTGTGTGCTGTGGTGTGTTCACAATGTCAAATTATCACTCACTCAAATGGGATAGAAATTGGGGAAGTTATCTCAGTATAGTTTAGATGGCAGCATGGCTCCTGTAGAAGAAAATCTGAGTAAAACCAAAAGATAAATAGAGAACGTCTTTTTATCACTCTTTGCACACAGTCTGCATCTGGTAGTGTTCATGCTGTGCACCAACAACGACATCTGTCACACTGTCTCTATAAACTAGATTTAAAATTTTCTCATTACTCAATTCTGTAAATATTAATATTCAAGTTGTTTTACAATTACACAGTTACAATTTCACATGCACAGAGTATATGGGCTTTTACCTTAAACGTTTGAAGGTCACACATCCTTTTAAAATAAACTTATCTTCAGTGTTTCGTGAAATAAATAAGCACACGTGCTGAGCGAGAATTAAACGTACAGAACTCATTTGAAAAACGTTTAACCACCCTCTGTCTTTGATTCGTCAACGTCTTGGAACAAAAAATTAAGACACGTTACGAGCTTATTTTTATTTGCTCATTCTGGACACGCATAGAGCTAGTGATTTACACCCTCGACCATTAACAAGCGGCAAATGACCCTCGTGAACCGCCTAAAGTCTGCATCTGTGTTTTTATCAGAGGAAAGAACTTTGATATGAAAGTAAATGCCAAGTAAAATAATCATTTAAAGGTCATTTATTCACGGATGACAGCTTTTGTAACATGGTCTGTGGGAGGCGACTTCATTGACCGCTCTGTCTGTAGCTGGAAAGTGAGTAATCTGTTAAGAAGCCTGTAATCCAAAGCAATGACCAATTCCGTCTCCCAACGCCCATTCGCCCTGGTGGCACAAAGCCAGGCCAGTGCTAACAAAGAAATCGAGTTATTTTCAGGTAATGAGGACTACTCGTAGAGAAGACATCGTTAATGTCTTCACTGCAACAGTGCTCTCCCAAAGATTTTATGAGATACGGATGCGGTGGAGGCGTCAGAGTTTCCTCGGATTTTAACACTGCACATGAAAAAGTCATGAATCCGGATCTGGACTGTGGTGGTGACCTAGGATGTGTAGTCTGATAACTATATTCATTCATTTCATTCATTCATTATCCGAACCGCTTAATCCCAACGGGGATCGTGGAGGGGAACAACCCTGGGCAGGCGCCAACACATCACAGGGCACACACACTCACACAATCACACTCTCACTCACAGCTTACGAGGCCAATTTAGAGTTGACAATTAACCTATATTGCATGCTTTTGGACTTTGGGAGGAAAACGGAGCACCTGGTGGAAACCCACATGAATACGGGGAGAGCATGCAAACTCCACACAAAAAGACCCTACGGCCGTCCCGGGTTTTCTTACCCAGGACGTTTTTGCTGTGAGGCGGCAGCGCTAATCACTGCGCCACCGTGTCTTTTTAACACTTCAAAAGTAGTTCCAAATGGTTTTAAATGGTCAGCGGTCAGCATGTTAGCCAGGAGGGCAGCCCAGGCTTGGCGAGATCACAGCAGAATGGTGCTAATGAGGGTCAGAGCAAAACACACCTCTGACTTTCCACATCGTACCTACAGTTTAAACAGTGTCTTCCTTTCAGGACTCGCTAGGTGTGCAGGGTCCACGCTGCAGAGCCAGACACCGATTCCTCTGCTTCTTGGCTTAAAAGTAGGAGGAGATAAAGTGAAATTTTTGGGTGAGTTCAAGCGAAAAATCGACATTCCTCACGTGGCCTTTTAAGGCTTTCCAGGGATAACACAAAGACATTATTATTGCATTTGTTGGCCCTGTGGAGTCATTATTAAATTTTATCGTTTTGAGCAATATTCGCGCAAAAGCGTAACCTCTGCATTTGACCTATCCGTGAAGGAGCAGTGGGCAACTGACATGCAGCGCCCGGGGAGCAGTACTTGGGGACGGTACTTTGCTCATGAGTTCCTCAGTGGTGGCACCTTTACCGATCCGGTACTTGGACCAACGATGTTCTGATAACAGGGTCAACTCTTTAAACGTTATGCTATCACCTACCCCCCAAAAACTGACCAAATGTTCAGGCTTTAGTCTTTTCCTTTCTAAGAGATAACTAAGTTTTAGGCTCGCCCCTGGACCAAGAGGTCGTGGGTTTGAATCCGACTTCCAGTACTAACATTGGGGCCCTGAGCAAGACCCATAACCCCGAGTTGCTCCAGGAAGACTGTCCAAAAAATTATGAAAGTGGAATTCGCTCTGGATAAGAGTATCAGCTAAACGCTATAAATGTAAATACAAAATATGTTGATATCATTATATAAGGTAACATATTGTCACTTCCGTCCACTTGACCAATATTGCTGCCTCGCTTTTATTGCCTTGTGCCACAGCCGGTCTGGCCCAAAAGCGATGGCACTCCCCATCTAAACTGCCCGGCCTCGGGGGACTGCGCGGGAAGCGATGCCGCAGTTCCTGGCTCGGTCTGAATGAACTCTGGCCGACCTTCAGGGCCACATCAATTTTGCATGAGGTTCGCCCTCTCTACATCGCCCCCTCCTCCTTCTCTCTCAGCAGCCGCTGTCATGGTGACCCTAGCCAAATTGCCTACCTGTTCCCCCTTGGGGGGATTCGCTCCACGACCCAACGATCTCCACTCAAACCGTGGTATCAGCTGGATTGGACAAAGAGTAAGGGAATAGAATAAAATACTGCTGACCTGATCTACACGCCACGGAAGGCCAGATGTGAAAAAGCTGGGTGTGGTTTAAATACACATGAGTTGAGTAAAGATTGAATCCCATTATGTAGACTCAACATAGTTTAAATTTTTAAGGCAAAGATTTTGATTCACAGATTTCAAATATTTTAACACTGATTTCTGATCCAAATCAGATATTGGAAACCCTGCTGTGGCAACCTTAAGATTGGGTTTGAATCCAAGTAGAGACTAAAATCCAAACTGGGACACGAGTAATGCCCTTAAACAGCTCAGAAATAAAAATGTCAAATGATATATTAGTTGCTTTTTGTGATTTGATGTGAATGGAAGTGATTGTGTTAAAGTGTCTGAATCAAACCAAAATCGCGTCGTATCGTAACAGACTTCGTGATATTGGCAACCACTGAATCATTGTCCATTGAATCGATATAATAACACATCATGATGAAACTGGTGATTTACACTCTACCTTTAATCCCAAGTTGCTTTTCAAATGCAAACCTATAACAATAAATAAATAAATATATTTCATTAAAATAATTCTGTGTTGTAACAATATAGATATGTACTCATCTAGCCCTAAGCTAACGCCCCCCCCCGACACTTTCAATTGAAATTAATTTAAATAAAATTTTCAGAAAATTTTAAATCTCACTCATGCCTATAGACCAAAGTTGGCAATCCTGTGGTTGACCGCTGAGCTAACTAGCAATGTAAGCTAACCTTCTAGCTACTGAAACAGCTAGTTACAAACATTACTAATAACGAATGGTATTGTCAATGATACCGGTTAATATTCTGGTCAAAAGAAACCTGCAAAGGCACAGCATTGTAACATTTGCTAAGCGTTGTCTCTTCGCATTAATGTTTGTTTTCAGCATCTGTCTGATTAAAAATGGAGCGAAAAGAAAATCAACTTAGTCAAACCCGACTGCTGTAACTGAGTTAATTTTCATTGTTGCATTTTTAATCAGGCAGATTCTGGAAGCAAAGATTAATGCGATGAGGCACCACGTCACAACTAGTGCTATGTAGTACAACAGTGTGCGTTTTTGGACATTGTAAAATCATGCAAATCTGTGTTATATCTTGTGTTGCTCTACTTTTATTACTTACAATTACCCAAGAAGAGCAAATTGACGAGTTAAATGGCCGGGGAGCAGTGCTTGGGAACGGTGCCTTGCTCATGAGTACCTTAGTGGTACCTTTACCGGTCTGGGATTTGAACCGGCGACCTTCTGATCACGAGGCCAACTTCCTAACTGTTACACTACCAACTGCTCCAGCTTTACCTAGAATTCTTTTACGTCTGTTAACTCTTAATTCTAATTTCATATTGATCAATTTTAGGCAGTAAATGCGAGCACACTAATAACACAAATAAATATGCAACAGTATGAAAACGCCTTCACCAAATCCCCTCTTTTTTTTTAAATCACACTAAACCTTTGTAAAAAGTTGGTTATCCACAATAAAAGACCACAAAGAGTCCAAGTTTCATGAAGAACCCTTTGTTGGAGATGTGAATCACGCCAAAAACGCCCCTCTTATGACTCAACGTTGCGAACACAGCTCTGCGTACATCTGAGACTGTGAAATAACAACAAAAAAAGCTGGCACTGTGTAATTCTCAGAGCTCGTGCCGGCCTCACTGGAATACGACCAGACTCCCAAACAACTTTGAAACAAGAAAGTCGCTGAGGATCGTTCGGGGACCCGAGCTGCGTTCTATTCCGGCGGCTGTAGTCAGACCTGAGCCGTCCTTGAGTCAACATTAGCCGCCTCTCGCGCTCGGTGGGAAGCGGAGTACATTAGGGAGACGGATGTGGGAGGCTTCACCTGTTGGGCGCCTGCTGTTCGCATTGGCTGGAGATGGACGACGGGCGAAGATTTCCCTGTCACAAGCAATTTCTCAAAACGGCTGCGTGATGTGATTGCAGCTTCCGATTTTATTTGCCCGCGTGTGTACTCTCGGCTTCTGAGTTGGGACGGGACGTGCACAGATTTAAGTTTTACATTTAAGTTTCACAGTTTTATAAATTTGCTAAAATGTTTATTTAATATAATTTAAAGTCAAATGAAAAAAATGTAAAATGTTGAAGTATTTTTGAACAATAAAGTTATTTTTAAAGTGTTTTTTGTTCCAAATATCGGTTATCGGCCCCGTTAACTAGCAATAATCTGTATCGGTCGACCGCTACAACCTCATCATCATGGTCTGAGGAGTTTCATTCGACCAGATTTTATACAACATATCTGACCAGAGGATGTAACATTACTATGCAAAACAAATATCGCTGTATCGTAATATGAGCACGCTTCACATCAAAAACGCGGTGGGTGCACACAGGCTCTTATTGCTGTACACTGTGAAGTAATAATAATAGTGATGGAGAGTTCAAATAAATTCAAAATCTTTTAATTTTGCAATTTGATATGAAGAGAAGTGACTGTGTGCAATCAACATACAATATTGTCTCAAATCGATCAAACTGAATCTAACCGAAATCGTATCGTAATATCGGCAAACATCGAATCGTCCTCCACTGACTTGATATGATATCATATTGTGATGGAGCTTGTGATTTCCACTCCTAGGTATAGGTTATATACTTAAACCCTGCAGCCTATTTCCGTGCCGAACACATCGTGTTGACCTTGACCTCCATAAACACAGCAAAAGCCGAGCATCCAAATTTGAGCATTAAATTCGGAGCGACTACACACGCACGAAGTGAGTCGGGCGACTTAGCGCCTGTTTTCCTTTGTTTCACGCGGCGCTGTTAGCATCACGGGTATAACTCCCCTCCTAACCCTGTCGTCTGGCACGTCAACAAGTGTAACGCTACACCCCGCTGTTGAGCCGCGACCGCGTTCTGCGACAAGGAAAAGGGGGAAATGCACGCCTTTCGACGGAATGTCACTCACAAGGTTACCGCTGCCACCACCCCCCCTCCCTTCTTCCTCCTCCTCCCGTCGCCTACCCACCAGGCGCTTTGCTTGAGGATTTGCATGATGCTGACCCAAGCTCTGAAACACAATCTACCACAGAGCCAGCACCGGCTGCTATTTTCGGGGCCAGACGTTCCCCCCTTCCCCCCCGCGGGGGACGGTATCTCCGTATCTCGGGCACAAATTACTCTTTTAGATCCTACCTATATTCAAAGTAAGCTTGGGCCGGTGTGAGATTCTCAGGGTGTGATAACCTTAAGCGAAAATATCAGGGTTTCACGGTATTACGGCATGGCCAGCGACTGGCGAGCAGTGCTTGAGGACGGCACTTTAAGTAGCTCATGAGCACCCCTGTGGTTCCTTTACAGGTAAATTATTCGAACCGGCGACCTTTTTGATTTTGTGTTTTGGCCTGTAGCGTCACCCACCACTATCTCCCAATCATGAAGTCAGTAGCATTGCGGCATCCAGGTTGCCAGTTACCACTGAGCTGCAGATACAAGCATTCTGGATTACAAATGTCTGAGGTTACTAAAACTAAAAGGCCTAAACTAAACTAAACTAAAAGGGGGAGGGGAAACAACGTGCTACAGTGTTTTAAATTTGACTGCAGTACCAGTTTTGGCCACACAATCTTACATATGTGACCCTCCACGGCAAAACCAGTCGCTTGTCGCAACGGAGGTTTCCGAGAAAAACGAGCGTTTATGTTGCGTGGGGTAAAATTTTGGATTTTTTGTTTTTAGTGTTTTGAAACAGTGGAAGGTCTATACTGTACTGTTGTGAAGAAATTTCACTGCAAAACTTACCCTTTCCATCTTAAAAACGTGACTTTCTTGAGGTGAGGAATTCAATTCCAGCGGAATGTTAAAAGTTTCTGTTTTGACCGCTCTACTTCAATATTTACGGTAAATCCACTGGTTGACTAGTGTGAAGATATTTCTCCGGAATCCATCTTCGTCTCCCGAGTTCAGTTAACCTAACGCAGGTAGGCTATCCGTGTGGCTGTGAATGCAGCGTAGGCTACCGTAAATGCAAACGTAGCCGCGACCGCACCAAGCGTCTGTGAGTGCTACAGCGATAGTCAACTTCAAAGGCAGATTTCTCCGTTTCTCACTTGGCGTGACAGGAGAAACCCGACTCCTTTGAGTGTTGATATCTCAGTCATATGTCGTCCGATTCATTCATTCGAAAACTCAATTTTGAAAATTTGCGAGAAGCGACTGGTTTTGCCGTGGAGGGTCATAAATAGCTGCTTTTAAATTACCCTATGCTGCACACCACCTGAAGAATCCTGCATTTTCTGTCTCACATAGCAGGAAAATTTAGGTTTCAGGTTTTGATGCGTTCACCTTTAAACCGCGGTAATGACAAACCCCATCGTTTTCCCCCCTCTTCTTCCTCCCTGCTCTGATAGCAATAAAAGTGTGCATTACTTTCGGGCAGAGGCTAATAAATCAAGCCGAGAGCTCGTGCTGAGGTCTGCACACTCTGGAAAATAAGAAAATAAGTCTCGGGCTGTGACGCCGCCCCTGTGTTTTAAGTGACAATCTTTTTATAATTGTGAGATTAAGCCATTTAGCCTATGGGATTGATGTACAGTAACAAAGCCTCGATCTTGACGTTCGGGGCTCGGCGAGGAGGAAATTGGGTCACGCCGCAGACGTGGCGGGAAAAGAGGCGGCTCGGCAAACTGCCAGGACAAACAAATTGGAATACCAACAGCCATCAGGAATTTTAGTTTGCTATGCGAATCCTTGAGGATCTGCCAAAACCCGAACCGCTTGACTTGGGCTGTAAATGGGCAGAGCAGCCGAGTCGGGGTGAGTCTGTGAGATGACAGCATTTACCTGTACTGGGGAGGAGGGATGCCGGACGCTTCGCATGGTAGCACGGCCTCCTGGTTCGGGGAGTGTATAGGTAGAATCAGGTTGCTGGGCTCGACTCGCCAGCTCGGACCGTGGAAAGAGGCGTCTTCTGCACAAGCTGGAAAGAAATTGGGAAGAAGACTGTTAATATACTTGCAAAACAATAGATAAACAGGTAGCAAAACTAGAAAAAGATGAGGAAGGAGGAAGAAAAGGAGGAGGAAGATGAGAGGAGGATCAAGGGAAAAGAATGAGGCAGAGGGGAGGAAGAGGAGGAATTAAGGACAAGAAGGAGAAGGAGGAGGTAGAGGAGAAGAAGGAAAGGCAAGACTGGGGGGAAAGGAGAAGCAGGAAGGGGAGGAGGAGGAAGAAGAAGAAGAATTAAAGAGTAGAAGAAGGAGGAAGGGAAGCAAAGAAAATGGAGATGTAAAGAAGAAGCAGAAGGAGGAGAAGGAAGAGGAGGAGTATGAAATTCAAAGGAAATAGGAGGAGGAGGAGGAGCAGGAGGAGAAGGTGGGGTGAAGGAAGAAGAATTAGGTAGAAGAGGGAGGAAAAGGAGAAGGGAAGAAGAGGGGGATAGGACCAGAAGAAGCAGAAGGAGAAAGATGACTGGAAAAAGTAGGAGAGAAAAGCTGGAAATGTAACAGACAGAGTGGGAGAAGGAGGATGGGAAGAAGAAGGGAGGGAGGGGAAGAAGAGCAACAACAAGAAGGAGGAGAAAGAGGGTGATGAGATGAAGACATAAGAAGGTGGTGCAGGAGGATAAGAAAAACAGGGAATAAGAAGAAGAAGAAGAGGAAGAGGAAGAAGAATGACTTTAAACACTTTAAATACAAAATCTATTTTAATCTGTCTCAAAATTAAAAAAAAAAAAAGTTTTAATTCATTTTATAAAGCATTTATTTGTTAAAATCCAAATCAAACAAACGCCTATTTGACCACTGTAGTAGCTTCACCGCTTCTCCTGCCGCTCTGCGATATAAGGTCTGTGATATATGTGGCATGTTTGGGGTTAAAGAGATTAATATTCCCAAAACACATTCAAAGCGAAAGGAAAAAGAATAACTCAATGCAAACAAAAGCTCATTCAAACTAAGTTCACAGAATTCATACCAATTTAGCCCTCGTTTTAAGGCCTTATTCTTGTCTTAGATTAAAGTATAATGTGAGTGTTGCACAACCTGAAAAACTGAACTCTGCATTAAACTAAAACGCCACTGAGCAAATCTCATGTCATTTAAAAGTTTTATCTGTGGAAGTGATGAGGTGCTGTGCTGAAGTGTCGGGGTGAAGTGCCTCACTCCCAGACACAATGCTCAATAGTGGTGCGTGTGCTTGCACCCTTCCCACAAAAGGTCAATATTCTGGAGAGGCTGCTTTGTGTAAATGACGACTTTATCTGTCTGGGATTCGAACCAGTGACCTTCCGATCATGGGGTGAACGCCCTGACCGCTACGCTCCCATCTGCCACCATTTTAAACCCCATTTCCCATTTAAAGCCCATAGTTGTCATCCCCGACCTGAACCCCGAAACGTGTCCTGCACTACCTGCTGAACTGGATTACACGTTCATTCGCCTTTTCCTCTCTTCTCTTTTTAAAGGAGGTAAAAGCATTTGTGTGACGCTCTACCTCTTCGGTGCGGGATACGTCTAATCAAGTCAATTCGGCCTTTCTTTTCGAGTGCAAAATTTTCTTCTTTTGTCGCCACATAAATAAAAGGGGAGAAATGAAATTCACTGATAATCCCTTGAGTGCAGAAGGGCATACAGAGGCGGTGGTTTCTCGGGAGATGCGGACACCGTTTCGTCCCAAGGCTCTCGATAATCATCTCTGACATGTCCACAGCCACGGATAGGACTTGAGTCCCAGCGGAGCCTCGGGAAGCCTGAATGTAAAAAGGGCCCTGGAAAGAATGGGTGAAGGGCACCGCTAAAAAAGAAAGTGCTTTTCTAATCAGTTTCCAACACCACGTTCAGAGCTCTGGTCAGAGCTGTGGATCTAAATCATGAACATGAGGCTGTTGAAGTGAAAATGGAATTGTGACATTTGTAAGGTAGTCATGATATAGTGACTTTGTTTTCTCAGAGTGGAAGCAAAGCAATTGTTCGAGGGTGTAATTGCAGTTAAAAGAAATAACGTCACAGCATGAACGTCTATACTATACTAGAGCCGTAATGGATTCTTTCATTACTATATATAAAGGTAAAACTGTTTAAATTATTGTTTTGTGTTGTTGTTTTTTTTTGTTTTTTTGTAAAAAAAATTATATATTATTAGTATATAAGTAATGGTATTTAATTTTATATTTATATATCTGTCTCATGTTATAATGATTTTTAATATAATTATAATACAATATTATATAGAGAAATAAATTATATAATACATTTATTAAAAAGTATCACATCATTTACAATATATTACTATATAAATTAATTCGTATCACAAGATGAAATAGAACATATATTTACTAAAGTAGCCGTCCATTCATATCCTGAAAAGCTGTACAGAAAATGTCATGTTATAAATAAAAGTAATGCGTTTTATTGCTGTACATTATATACAGTACATTCTGGGGCTGTTGGTAGCGTAACGGTTAGGGAGTTGGTCAAGTGCTGGACTGGTAAAGGTATCATTGAAGTACTCATGAGCAAGGTATGGTCCCCAAGCACTGCTCCCCAGGTGCTGCTCGTCAGCTGTCCGCTGTTCCTTCACAGATGGGTCAAATGCAAAGGTCACATTTCACTGTGGTGCGCACTGTGTGCTGTGGCGTGTTCACAATGGCAAATAAGCACCTACCTCTAATGTCACGTCATGTCACCTGGTTTTAAACCCAGATTTAGGTTTAGGTAACAGTCCAATTCGTGGTAATGTTGCAACATGAACATAACATTGTAAATTTGAGACTTGTGGGGTGTAACTGGGGGGAACAAATTGTGAATTTTGCAACTTCAGTTTCTGCAGATTCCAGTTTTAATGAGTTTGGCTTCAACATTAGAAAAGATGATCAGTTATGAATGCCATTAGCATAATTTTATCATTTATTTATTTGCACAAAAACATTCCTAAAAGAATAATGTTATTCAAGGAAATTCAAACACATTCTGTCATAACGGCAAATAGAGCGACTTGGTTCCACGCCCGCTTTTCAATATCCTCACCGGCGGCATAAATCAACAGGTTCAGATTACGGACCAATTTTCCTCCCGCAATTACAGTAAACATGGCATTACACAATCGTGAGCATGCATTTAACCCAAAATGAAAATGAAGGACAAGGAGAATTGTTTTAAGAAGCACTTATTTGGAAATAAAATGGCGAGTAAGACGTTTTTACCTGCGAGGCATCCCATGATTGATAGCAGCACCAGCCGTTTCCATAGTAACGTCATCTTCAGTTGCCAAGGGCAAATATGACTCTCATCCAATTGCTTGTGAATGGAATGATTTTTTCCCTTGAATGCAAGATGTATAATCTGTGGGAAAAAAAGTAATTATGGAAATAATTAAAGTGAGACATTTTGGGCCAAAAGTGACAGGCGTTTTCTTTTCCCGCTTTTATACACACGTCAATGATTACACTTCTGTTGGAGTGATCACCTTCACTCCAAACACAAAAGCTGTTAAAAAAAAATTGGGTAGGACAAAAAAAAAATCATAATAATACCTGAAACCTCTACTTCATGCTAAAAAGGAGTCTTGCATGTTCAAGAGTCTTTGAGTGCACTCCGCTCCGGTTCAAAAGGTCCTATGTAGATGGATTCGGGAAAGTGCGAACTAAAAGAGCGTGATGACATTTTGATTACGAGCCACGAAGGAGAACTCGAGCGCCGTTCCTTTAAGTGCTCCGTAATTGGGACTCCTTAACCCCTTCTTAAATATATGTTGCACAGTTTGGGAAAAGAACAAGGCTTGAGAGGCTCACCTACACCCAAATCAAGCGCTACTTGTCAAGTTGGAAAAACAAACACAACCTCGGTTTGTCACTGGAATCGGAAAATTACGACACCTACCGCCACGGCCGACTGTGTTAAAAAGTTTCAAAAAGCAAGAAGTCGTAGGTTCAGACCCTCCATAACTTATCATCACTGGCAGGGTTACACGTATCCTCTACTTGAGTCAAAGAACGGATACTTCAAATATTACTACCGTACATTTGCAGCATTTTCCAGACACTCTTTCAGGGTCTCCCTGGAGCAACTTGGGGTTAAGAGTCTTGCTAATGGACCCAGTGATGGTAGTGCTGGAGGTAGGATTCGAACCCCCGACCTCTTGGTTCAGAGACGAGTATCCTAACTACTACACCAACACCACCATTGTTACAGTTGTGGATTCAGGGTTGATTTCTTGAACAAGGATTAAGCCTAGTCCTGGACTTAAATGCCGTACCAATGGGGATTCAACATTAAAACTCAAAACTAACCTAGGCATAAACTTAAACCCTCAGGGCCAATTTCCCAGTTGAGGGTTAAACCAAGTCCTAGACTAGCTTTGAGTTTAAATAGTAAATCTCTATTGATACTACAATTTAGCCCAAGACTAGGCTTAATTCATGAGCAAGAAACCAGCCCTCAAAAGTTTTATTTGGGTTTAAATACTTACTTTTTAAAATACTTGATAATGATTCACTGTTTTCTTGTTGCCACAAATAATTTTGAGAAACCAATGACTCTGAAACAGTCTGTCTGGTGCTGTCTTGCTTGTTGAAGATGCATATATAGAAACACAAAGCACCGTCATTACTTATGCTCTTATTCAACGGTGAATTTTTGAATGCATAGATAAAGGTCGTCAGTGGCAGGCACAACAAACATTTGAAACAAAATACACTGTTACTCATCTCCAAAAATCTCAAATATAAGGTCATAGGAGCTCTGGTGGGAGAGTTTGGAGCTTGATGCTCTGCAGAAGAAGCTGCCTTTACAACCGCCAACTCGGCTGTTCAAACACGCAGCTCGCACTTTGAATTTGATTGATGAGCGTAGGAGGATCGTTCTATGATCATTTGTTTTCATATGACCAACACAATGAGTTATCGTATTCTGGAAAAGAGCATTCGTCCACTGACTTCAAAGATATGCCTTTTATATGCCTTATAAAGGCAGAATATGGCTTTCAAATGCAGTCGAGTTAAAGACATGCATTTCCAAAAATACTGTATCCTCAAGAACAGAACAGATTCTCAAAAATGTTGGTCATCAGATAGAAAGCAGAGAATAAGTTGAGTGTTTAACAGTTGTAGGTAAAGATGTGGGTGGCGATAACCTCCCCAAGGAAACCAGTGTATTCCGAAAAGAGAAGGGGTCCAAGGATTGAACCATGAGGGACGCCAGTGGTCAATTTTGACCTGCAATGTCTGGCCGTCAAGGTAAGATCCAAGGATGAAATCTCGAGGCTGGAGAGATGTATGAAGAAATGTAAGTGTTTTTATTTCATTACAGTTCACCTCTGCTATTAAGTTCCTAAGTCAGACCCTTAATCCTAAATTGCTCCAGGGAGATTGGTCCAAATTTGTTCTTAAGAAATTTATGACCGTTAAATAGTATAATACTATACACTGTTGAACAGAAAAGACCCTACATGTTTTGCACACACAGTTATGTAGCTAATAGAAGAATGCTCTTCATCAACTGTAGATTCTGTTCAAACCTATGAAACAATCTCAGATTAGAAAACATTGCTGAATGTCAGAATTGTGTAAATGAGTTTTAAGAATAAATTTCTTCTGAAGAACGCATAGTGAATGGGGCCTATTGTCCTTATATTTTGGAAATGAAAATCTCTTTGGACACAGGCCTCAGATAAAAGCCAGAGGTGTAAAATTAAGTGTGCAAATCATACCATTATGTAACAGATCAAAAATGTATGTCTTTCTCATTCAGGAGAAAGAGAACAAAACAAAGCTATAAGCGTTGAGGCAAAAAACGTGCTTTTTTATATTCCAAAATGTAATGCAATGGTCAGTGGACACAGGCAGTACCCAAGTGGTAGATATTGAGAATGGTACCTTGCTTGGATTTGAGCCGACAGCCCGTCGATCACTGGAGCAACTCCCTTAAGCATTAACCATTAAGCAACCACTGCCCCCTTTCCCCTTCACTATTCCATAAACAATACAGTTTAATACATTACGTGTGAGGATGTTGATATTTTTCAGAAAGAAACGTCAGCGTCCTCTCTGTTTCCTCTTCCTTCAGTGGGGTTCCAGCAACATATTCCCCACGGATTCTGATCTACAAATGTATAAAACAACTTGAGAAGTGACTTTACTTCCACAACACAACTTGTCCACTTATTTTCAAAGCCATGTAGAGCAACAACCTAAATAGCAAATTCCAAAAATACTAACAGCTGCTTCTTTTCCCCTGCAAAGTTTCCAGGACCAACTGTAAAGTATGAGAGCCTTTTCTTGGAACCTTGCAACTTGCTCACAAGACGAGTTTCTATATTGTCTACTGTAGCTTCTCTTTTTATTCAGGGCAGGTGGAAGTGTAAATTTTAAGGAGTTTGCCCCGTGATCGGAAGGTCGCCGGTTCAATAATTTGATAACAAATAATGCATTTTTCTATACTTATTTTTTACTCTAACATATAGAATGGAAAGTATATTTTCTGATTAGTTAAAAATGAAGAAATACTAATGTTCTGAAGGACTCATTTTTTACTCATTTATGGGACAGAACTACATTTTTGTGCATGATGGCGTTCCATATGAGACTCTTGTCACAATGATCTGCCGAGCTCTAATTATTAGGGGATAATATTAAGTTATGTAAAAATACTAACATAACATTTGCCGCACAGTTTCTTGAAGCAAACAAAGAGTGTTCACCGAAACCACCTAGACTGTCATTTCAGGGCCTTTAAGTTATATGACGAGGGGGAAAAAAGTTGCTGGATGTTTTTTTCTTTTTGCTTTTCCTTTAGAAGGCAGTAATCGCCAGCGCTGCAACCCAGAAAAAAAAAATCCTTTCATTCCATTCAGACTAGCAGACAAGCTTGTCTACTCCGAACATGAGATGAATAGTGCAGAGGCATTTAAAGATGTCACCTCCGGGGGTTTGGAGCTGTTTGTACACACAGACTGTTCTCGGGCTCTGATTTAAACAAAGAGCTCTCCTGCCTGCAACTAGACGCGCCTTCTAACCCCATAAATAGAGTTTTCGTCCTGAAATGATCTGCTGTCGCACGGTCAGGGGCGCTGAATTGTCGGCCTCACTTCTGGTGTGTGGCGCTTCCGAAATTGTTGGGTTTGAGCTGTGAGAACAGAGAGAGGGGGTGCTCAGAGTAGATTCTCCTGTTGTGCCTTTTGGGGAACTTTTTACTGGATTTGGACAAGAGACAAAGCGAGTTAGTTAAGTAATCTGAAGCATTAATTTTCATATAAAGATTTACTATTTTCCTTTAACCTACACCTTAATTATACTTAACTTTACTTTATAATTAACTATCCATTCAAATGTTGTTGGTTGCATTTATAACATTTACTGCAAGTTCCTCACCACGAAGAATACACACACACACACACACACTGGGACATTCAATCAATGCTGAATAAGTCCAGATACCTACACATTTTCCCAAACATTTAATGGCAATTTAAGGTAGCAGGTGTTGAAGAATTTATAGCTTTAATACACTCTTAAAAGTGGTTCTTCACAGTGATGCCATAGAGGAAACTTCTTTGGTTCTCCAAGACCCTTTTACCTATCGCTTCTTTGCAGAACCGTTTATCATGAAGTGATCATGACGAATTTAGTGTAAATTGTATTTGTATCTTTGTATGTGTGTTCATTGTGTGCAATATTTAATAATTTGATCAATTTGTTCAAATGTAATGTTTGGTAAAACTTTACTTTATATGAATTGGACATTAATAACTGATCTCTCTAAAAGACAATGGCAGATATCATCTGTTACAATTAAAGAATGCACCATAACAACAATTTCGACACACAGCCACAAGTAAATCAATAGGTTAGGCATAGGTTTAGTAGTAATTAAGGTCATATTTTAACATAGTGTTCTTCTAAGCACTGAAAATGATATGAGGTGTTACTTAAAGAACTTTTTTTGCATTCAGTTCTCCAAAGAACCTTAAACAGCATAAAAAGGTTCTACCAGTGTAATGAGTATTTACAAGGACAAACAATATTTAAAATCTCTGTCTTATAAGAGCAGGAATTGAAACTCAGAACCGGTTCCAATTGATCAGTTCCATCTGAACGGTACACCTCCAACGTTATCAATTCTTCATAACGATTCTCTTATTTCCCAACACAACATTTTCATTGTTCTGCATCACTGTACATTATGTCACACTCTCTGCGACTTGACGTACAAATGCTCAAGAACTGCCAAAACTTCATTATTTTTACATTTACCATTAATCAGAAACTATTTTTTTCCATTCTATAATATTAGAATGCATTATTTGTTATCTAATAATTTTATTCTATATTTAGATAGATTCCAAATGGATAAAAAAGTGTTTCCACCCGACACTAACCTTATTTAACTTTATAGTACTAAACCATAGAATGTCTCTGCATATTAACAACTCTGAATATGATTATGAATGTGTTCATGTTCACAGTCTTGTGCAGACATCATTTTGGAAAAAATTAAATGGTTGCTTTTGGTGCATAAGACTGTGTAGAACTACTCAGGAATCAATAAGAGAATTGATAAGGAATTGGCAGAATCGACAATGGCATTGATATTGATCAAATCTAGAGCTGGGCGATATGAACAAAAACATTATTACAATATTTTTTGTCATATTGATCGATTTCGATAATTATCACGATATATTGTCATATTGTGTTTTTTATGTTTTGTTTTTTTGGATTCTTATACAGACTGAAGGATCAAGTTAAAATAATCAAACAATATTAAACAAATAATTTTCAACAAATTTCTACATGAAGAGCTCTGAGAACTGGGGGACAAAAAATTGACGCTGCCAGAGAACAGCTAAAGAGAACTGTCAACACCTCACTTCCAGAGCGCTTTCTCGGTGCTTGTTGTTGCTAAGTTACGAAAAGCGTCATCTGGTACTTTCACGTTCGTATTTTATTAGTTTTTTCCCAGGCGGCATTTGTTGTCAAAGCGTCCGCCGTAACTATAAAGCTCTGCATTTTCATCGCCTTTTTTCACTCACCGCGGCATCTTTTCTAAGGGCCACGACATACTCGACGCTACGTGACGGGTGCGCTTGCGCTTAATCTTGAGGACTCCAACAGGTGGCAGTGTACACCATAAAAGCGTCAGTCTGCCGTTAATTGACAGAAGAAGAGGAAGAAGTAGAAAGCGGCAGTGAGAGAAAACATTTCGCTGTGTAATGAGGAAGATAAAAAAATATTTGCATTCGGATGTTACAAAGGTGCAAAAAAAGGGCGAAACTGTTCAGCCGCATTGATAGTAAACAACGATGCTGACGTCACGTGGCAAAACTTTAACATACAGCCGCCCCAATTTTTCAAGAGGTACTGCAACTCTCATAAATTTATGACGACATGCTCAGCGGATGTGTCAAGAGAACGCTGAGAACACATGCCAGCCATGATGCGCGTGCATAAGCGCTCTGAACGTTAAGTATATCTCGGCACGCGACCACTAATGTTTACCGCGCGGCTTTTTCGTGTGTTATGGGCAAATTTGCTTCATTGGGCGCGATTGGCTGTTGTGCTGGCGTTATGCCAAGCTACGTGATTGGCCAAAGATGCTGTCTATCTCAACGCGCTGTCGCATAGTGGACAAACAAGTGTGATCGAATTTTATAGCTCAGTTCATCATCATTATCGTCATCACATTTTTCTCGATAAAATATCGAGATCGTTTTATCGCTCAGCACTAATCAAATCTGATCAATTCCCACCCCTACTTTCTTACTAATCATAATATCTGTGTGTTTTCTCTTCAGGAGCTTGTGTATTGGTCACTGACACATTGAGAAATGTTTTTTTGCAGATTATCGGAAATATTCTGGAATATCTTTAAAAACTTTTACAATGAACCTCTTCAGCGACCGAGTCGAACTTACAAAACTTACAAAATGTTCATGATGACTGGAGCCAAGCAAAAAGAGACCAACACCCTTCATATAGCATTCATGTATGAGTATCGAAGAAATTTTGGAAATTAAGATGTTATGTTTACAAAAGTACGATAAATCAACTTAAAACATTTGATATCGACATTTCCAGCTGCTACATCATTTCCCATGTTGTTTTGGTCGCCATAGTCCAGTAACTGACCCCTTCTCCAAGAAGCCATTGCTGATGTCATCGCCATAGCGGCATTTAATTTGCAATTGATGATTTCAAGCGGGATCGAAATGTTAACGAGCTGCCAAAATCGCCGAGCTGGGGTTCTCCCGCTCTAACTGCTTGTGGCAGCCTCTAAAAAGGCCGGCTGGCGCACAAAGACTCCTGCGTGCATCGTAATTACAACCGATCTCTCATGTGTGCCCATAAGGACAGTGCGCTATTATTATCTATTGACTGCGCCAGGCAGAACGATAAGCTCAAGATTGCTTTGCCAAACGTAATGAGGAGCGCTGCCGCCTCACCTCCGCCGCGCCACCGCGGAATGAAAACTACTGGCCAGCCCTTATTTCGCAGGCAAACGAGTGGAGCTTCTCGTTTAGCGCAACACTCATATTTTTGGCACGTAGGTTCGTGGAAGGGGAGAATATCTGATGAGAGAGGAAACGGCCGAAACCACACTTGAGCCAGAGTCCGATTTGGATGATCTTAGTGCATTGGTGCAAACACAAATTTTAGGGTGTGTCTCGATCAAATTGAGCTAGTTTATGGGCAAAAATATATAAGGTGGTATAAAATGTATATATATATAAAATGGTCAACCTGCCAGGAGCATGGGCTGTTCAAGGGTCCCACTGCTAAGCGTCCTTTTATTTCAGAAACAGGCTAAATAAAGAAGGCATGATGGCCACAAAACAACAGAAAAGTCTTCACTCTTGAAATACACTGCACAGAGCATTCCAAAGTGGAGTAGACGCAACACAAAAGTGAGAGCCATGCCTAAATAGGGGACTAACTAAGCTGAAACAGATGCAAACAATAAGGAAACACATTAAACTAAACAAGATACTAAATTATTGAACCAATAGAAAGAGAACAATGTAAGCTGGAGGCGGGGACTAAAACAACTGGAACAATAAACAAAGAGGGTAGGTTAAACTAGGAAGAGGGACTTAAGCAAGAGCAGGTGAAACAGATAATTAATTAACTAACTAACTGAAGGTTGACCAATCAGAAGATACGGGGGCAGGACAAAGGGAAATGAGTGACAGGCCTCGCTTGATCCACTCAAGACAGGACAGGGGTGCCCTCCGGTGGTCGGTTGGGGAACTGTCCAGTGGAGTAGTGACTATATGTACTGTATATACAGTATCACTGAAAGACATCAAGAATCAAGATGTACTGGAAGTACAGGATGTGTTCAATAGATTGATGGATTAAACAACCTTCCAAAGCAAGCAGAGTGCCATCTCTCATTCACTTTCTTCAGTTGGTTATTCTAATAATGGTGCATTTGCTACGTCAAAGTCAACACTTCTCAGGATGAAAGAGATCTAGGGATCGATGGAGAAAACGGCATTGGAAATGTTTTCAACCAAAGTGTAATCTTTTACAGTGTTCTCTCTGAACATATTACAAGACTGACCTTTGTCGGTCGTTTGTGCTGTCTCGAAATAGCAATGCGCCCACAATATCACACTTCGCCTCTTTTTTAAAACCAACAAACCCACGGGCTGTAAAGAGGCACAAGGTCAATTTATGTTTACAGCATTTAAGCAGAGGCTCTTTTCTACGGTGACATATACTTGCTAACTGCAGGGACAGTCTTTTTGAGTAACTTGGGGATAAGGGTCTTGCTCAGGGGCCTGACTGTGGATTTTAGTCTCTCCTGGGAACTGAACAACCAAACGCATGGTTCACAACAAAGTTTTAGTCACTTAAAAACTTGGCCTTGGCACTAACGGAAAGTGCACGGATTCACAAAGTGCTACATGAAATTGACGCTAAATAACCACAAAGCCTGTTTGAACTGTGCTTCCCATCATGCTTGCTGTTGCATTCAGCATACCAGACGCTTCTTCTTGACTGTTGCTGTCCAAATATTGACAAAGCTCACATTTTTAAGCTCTCAAATCAACAAGACTCAGACTGAAGAGCATCATTCGAACGATCTCAGTTCTGCTGTCTCAGATTGCAACTTTAATATTTCGATAAAAGTTGCTTTTCACCAGACATGATTTGACAGACTCTCTTGTTTGTGTGTAAATGCTACTTTACGCTCTAATACCCCCAAATGATAAACGTATAAAATCGTGGACCCCAAAACTGCTACGGACAAATTGCTTGGTAGTTATGGTCAGGGTTTGACACTAAAAGCCCGCTACAGGGTTTGTGATGGATTTCATGCTTTCACAATGGATTCCGTGTTCTTGTCAGCCATGTTGTCTGGCGGTGCAGCGAGGCGGCATCCCGATCATTGTTTAAGCGATTGATTCTTTATCGTGCCGTATGGATGACTGACGGATTGTGACGAACTGCAAAAACAAGGGAGTGTGTGGGGAAATTGTTTACAGCAGATGCGGGCAGACTCACATAAATACACACAGACCTGTCTCTAATATTGTGGTATAAATCAAAAATGTAACCAACTATAAATGATTCTGAATGATATTTGATATTTATGGCACATAGCAGATGCTCTTCAGAGTACATCAGTGCCTTGTGGGCCACATCTTCACACCTTGAAACCAGCTGTTCAACTGAGGTACTATCAGCTGAGTTCCAGACATTAGAAATCGGTGTCAGAGTCCTGCATGAAAGCTAAAGATAAATTTGACTGATGTCTCACTGAAATGATAGACTGAACAATCCCACGTCTACAGGCTATTCGTAGGGTAATGGTTAGTAAGTTGGACCAGATCAGAAGGTCGACGGTTCAAGTCCCGGATCGGTAAAGGTACCACCGAGGTACTCCCCGGTGCAGTCCGTGTCAGATACCCGCTGCTCCTTCATGGATTTGTCAAACGCAGAGGTCACATTTGGCTGGGGTGCACTATGTGCCGTGCTGTGTATTCACTTTAGAGACCTAGTGGTAAAACACTGGGCTATGAACCAAGAGGCTGTGGGTTGGAGTCCAGCAACACCACCACTGTGAGCCCCTGAGCCAGGCTCTTAACTCCGAACTGCTTGAGGGAGACTGTCCCTGTCATTAAGAAATGGATGTCGCCGTGGATAAGATCGATGCAATAAATGACACATAAATGTTAAAAGAAGTGGTGTGTCGCCATGATGTCCTTCCAACACAGCGGTGACATTTCAAGGTGTAAAGAAATTGGCCATAAGATTGTTAGTTCCGCTCCGCATGTCAAAACTCGACAGCATGCACGGCAAATAAGGACGCGGCCTTTATACCTGTGTGGGTAAACAGAAGCTCCTTTGAAATGTATTACCCCGACCGTATTAATGAACAGCAATTATTTTATCTTTTCCACAAAACAACAAAGGAATCTGAGGAAAGAAAATAAAGTAATCCCTTCCCCGGCTGTTTGCAACCGAATAACGAAAATAAGAATGTTCTTTATTTATTTGCCAGCCATTCTACACATCGGAGGCACCTTTTGCCGACAAAGAAAACAGGGCAATAGTCTCCGACAGGACTGTTGCAGTGAAAACTCTCTTCTGCAGTCCCCTGACTGCCATATGGAAACGTGCACGCTGTGGCACCGGGGATAGCAGTGAATCTACTTTGCATGCGTTTGACACCTTGCCACGTTAATGAGCCAGAAGTCCTTAATGAAAATAAGCAGACATGGCAGTAGGTCATTAGCCTATAGTACAGTATGAATAATGTCCTCCGACTTCCCCGAGGCCTCTGAGCAGACGGTGAAAATGACTCAGCGTCCTCCTGTCTCCCGTTTTTGTCTCCGTCCGTACCGAACACATCAAAAGCTTCGGATTAAACGAGCCTCGAAACCAGAGGAGTTTAATGCTATTAGCCATCAGACGGCTTGATTTTTTTGCACTCGTTAAAAGGGCAAAACTCCTCCTAACAGGCCCGTGGGCCGTTTCATCTCAGAGGCAGCGGCACGCCGGGAGTGAGCAGGGTGAAAAGAAAAAAAAAGTTGAATACCGGCTTCAGATGGTCACGCATAAGAGTAAAAGAGGAAGAGAAAAACGGTTAACGGCTGGCACAATACTAGTTATTTTTGTCACTAAGAGAAAAGCTGAAACGAAAGGAAAACAGCAACAGATTGCATAGTCACTGCCAAAAAACCTTGGACAAAAGGTTGTATATGATCAGAAAAAATGGGATACAACAGCAAAAGCATCTCTTTTATCGGCCCTCTCTCTTCCTACAATGCACCCAACAATGGTTTGGCAAAAAAGAAAGGGAAGAAAGAACGAACAAACGTCTAAAACAGATAACGGCAGATCGTTTGGCGTGCGCAAAGAGCCCTTGGACGAAAGCGTGCACGCGATCAAAATGCATACTCCGTGTAATGCAACGTCTTATCTGTTAAAATGCTTTTTCCTCCTACTTCGCACTGAACAAAAGTGAAGGAAAGACAGAGCAGGGAAAGAGAGAAATCCTGGAGGCTGCCTTTTTAGTGTGCACCGAATGTTAGGGTGAGCTCTGGAGATAAGTGGCAGGGCCAGGGGAGTAAGTGCACTTAACAGAGGCGTGAGGCGGCAACCGGCGATCCGTTCCACCAACCCATCATCACGCCGTCCGATACCCCACTAGACCTCCTCCCATTAGCTCCACACATGCCCGTGAAGGAACAGGAGAGTGAGAGGGAGTGAGATTTTAATAGATACCCCACCGTTAATCACATAAGCATTCTATTCATCTTCAGCACGAGCCTTTCCGCATATCGCCGGAGATGAAAGGCAGCCCTAAAGAGTCCCCCAACATTCAGGCTCCCCGCTTTTAACGCTATATATATTTTGGTGCGTGTTTAAGTGGAGTCTTGCATGCTGCTGTTCCCCAGCGTTCTCACCTCTAATTTGGCTGTGCTTGTTAGCTACAAAATGAGATGAGCCAAGCATCCCAGTTGCACCTATAAATAAACATGAATACCAGAGAGAGAGGAGCCCATTCCCATCTGAATAGCGCATGATGGGAGGTAGGTCGTGGATAAAACTAAGCATTCCTGCAGCATCCCCCCGCACACACACACACACACCCCGCCCAACACCTTCCCGATCTCAAACCTCCCACTATCCAGCGCTCTTTCTTTGTCTCTCTCCTTCACTCACTTTCCGTCTCTTCTCACCTTTTGATTGTGCCTGTCTGACTCGTTCCCTTACTCCCCTCTCTCTCTCTCTCTCTCTCTCTGTCTCCTCATCCCCATCCGGCTCCTTCCTTTCTCCAGATAACTCCGTGAGCAGTTCCACCGAGCTGGAGTTCACAGATATCGGAAGACTGACAGCATATTGATCTAGCATTCGTCTGTATGACGGCTCAAGTCAGATTAGACAAACCCAGGCAGGGAATATCTTCAACAAAGGTCACACACCACAGCTTAGACATTTTATATATATATATATATATATATATATATATATATATATATATATATATATATATATATATATAGAAATATATGATAATCATGTTTATTTTTACCAACACTATGCTCACAATGATTTAAGTTACTCTTTGACTTTAATTTACTTTTCAGATTTTTTTTCTTGCAAAGCAAGCGAACAATCTAACTTTATTTCTACCTCTATTTCTGTATGATTGCACGTATTAATGCTTCTAGTGGCATAATATATTTTTTAAAAATAATTGCACAGTGTAAGCCTAAAGGCCCACCCTAGGAAAACGACTGTGCATGATTTATACTACAAGACTAACAAGAGACTCACTGTAATACAAAGCGGGGTAAAAAATATGATTTTAAGTATGATTAATTCAGTTTTTTTTAAGTTTTTTTAAACTCTATTAGGGTTTTTTAGAATTCAAAATAAAATTCGACTGTCTCTCATTATCCCAGATGAAATTCAGACAATGAATGAATGACGAATGTCTCTCATTATATCGCCATATACACATCTATTTGAGGGCATTATTGGTTGGACCTCCATTTACCATATAAAATATTATAGGGCCGCCGGAGCCTGCCGGTATGCCCCCCTCGACCCCCCTCACATTACAAATGCTTCTGGCGCCTCCGACAGGGGTATATAATATAAAGACATCTTTGAAACGAGGAGATGGATGGATAGACGGATGATGGGGATGATGTAGATGCTGCGACAGATAGATAGGCAGACATCTGGATAGATAGATAGATAGATAGATAGATAGATAGATAGATAGATAGATAGATAGATAGATAGATAGACATCTGGATAGATAGATAGACATCTGGATAGATAGATAGATAGATAGATAGATAGATAGATAGATAGATAGATAGATAGATAGATAGATAGATAGATAGACAGACATCTGGATAGATGAGCATCTGGATAGATAGATAGATAGATAGATAGATAGATAGATAGATAGATAGATAGATAGACATCTGGATAGATAGATAGACATCTGGATAGACAGACAGACAGACAGACAGACAGACACTTTCCTATTTCTTTGATCAATTACTCAATACTACTCAATTTCTTTTGCTCCAGGTTGTAGTGTTGAAGCTGAAAGACAGAAATAAATATATGAAGCACGTCTAGACTTATTTTTAAGGTTTTACACACACACACACACACACACACACACACACACACACACACACCTAGAATTGAGCTGGTGCTCAGTATAAAAGTTGTCAGTAGAGTCTCAGCACAAGCGCATATGGATCTGAAGGGCGTATGAGGAAAATGTGAAGGAATCTGACACTGGGTCATTCGTATTTTTTTTTTTACCACTATTGGTGACCCTAAACCCTCTAAAGACCCCACTTTTACCCCACAGAGTACTCAAAATCTCATGTGACCCACCGAACAAAATGTATCGAGGTTTCCACCCACAAATTCCACAATTACCAGCCTGGACGTTTAAATCCGCGACGCTGTGCTTCTTGAGGCGGTCACTACGTCTCTCTCATTCGAATGTTCATCAGCCCGGTTTGCGTAACACTCAGTAAAAACTCAACACTAAACGCTTGCAAAAAAGATAGGATAATTATTGCAGTGCTGGGCACACAGCCTTACAGCAGCTTCGCATCAATTCAACTCGTCCGCAGAAATACGCACCGATATTTAGGAGCGAAGACGCTTTTTCCTCTTCATCAATTTCCTCCCGTTTCTCTCTCCTCTTGTTTTGTTTCTTTTTAATTCCACTTTAAGGGACGGGACGGAACCCCGGCTCTTGCAGCTCTTGCCTTTACCTCCTCCTGTGCGTTTTTTAACACCATTTCTCTGGGTTACTCCAAGTCCAGGCGCGTTGTACACATGCACACGGAACAAAGCTACACACAGCAGTGGGGAAAAACGCAGGGCTAGTATTAACGTTTACTCCGCGTAAGGTCCCTGGTTTTCGGGCTTCTGGAGAGAGAGAGAGGGAGGGAGAGAGAGAGAGAGAGAGAGAGAGAGAGAGAGAGAGAGAGAGAGAGAGAGAGAGATGCGACACCGGGTTGTGGCTCATAGTCACTGGTTCTCTTTTCTCACTCCCCCCAATGTGCAAAACGCATTTTCTTTTCAATAAAAATGCATCTTCACATCGACAACATCTTACTCAATTTTAGACGTACGGGTTGCACCTCTCAACTCGTGTGCAAAAATTTACAAGAGGTTATAATGGGGGTTTTGAGGTTTTAAAGCTTCACAATTCATCCAAAATTTTAAATCTAAACAACTTGGTCGCACTCAATCATAATCAAACCCACACTTCCCCAAAATGCAGGCAAACATTCAAGTTATAGCTTTTAGAACATGTAATTATTATGTTGATTATAGTTTTAAACAGGCACTGTTAAATCCATGACATCACAATTTTCAACACAGGCAGTATTCTAAACATAATGGTCCAAATTCCCAGTCCAGGGTTAAGTCTAGTGATAGACTAGTTTAATGTTTGAGTGGTAAATCTCCATTGGTACTATAACTTAGTCCAAGACTAGGCTTAATCGATGAGCTAGAAACCAACTCATCGATTAAGCCTAGTTTCCCAGTACAAGATTAAGACTAGTCCTAGTCGAACTATGACTTTCTGTGATAAATTTCCACTGGTATCGTGACATATTAGTCCAAGACTAGGCTTATCCATGTTCAAGAAACAAGCCCTATATGAAATATTTGACCATGCAATATAATAATGAGAAATGTCTGAAAAATCTAGAAAAACTAGATCTAGAAGTGTGCGCTTTCATTGTTTTTAAACAGATTAGAACAAACAGAAGTTTTAACACAGTAGACAGCTTTACTGTCACTTACTTTACATTTAGGTTAACATTAAGAATTACATATAGATATTTTAATCCGATGTCTAAGAGAAGTTTCTTCTTAGGATGACAGTAGAAATATATCTGACTGCATATTGAGAATAAATTAACCAACGTTAATTGATCCGATTAATTGATTTGGGTTTGTTTTCAGTGCCCGTCTTACAGAACAGCGCCCCCTACTGTCGAACTTGATCATTATTTCACAGATGCCCAGATTTTCCAGGTTTACCGAGGTGGGTGTTGAATTTAAAATTACAATTTCAGACTGTGATTTATCTGTAATGATGATAATCTGACTTAAAAAAACCTTTTGCCTGAAACAAAAGTAATAATCTCGGGTTTATGTGATATTTATCTCTTTCTTTCTACTTCACTTTTTCTTTGTCTTTAAGGAAGGGCATGGCTTTGGAATGAACACTGGTTCGCTGAGGTTTTCACCCATTTTAAAAATACTGCAAATTGTGACATTTCTTTAAGACGCCAGAATGAATCTTTACCATTTTTATTCACTTGCTCACGTCCATGGTTCCCCCCTTACAGCCACAAATAAGAAAACACTTGCACACACATTCACCAACACGTTTAACCTGCCCAGAACTTCTTTGTTGCATTTAAGAATTAATACAGGTCACTAGCAATGCATATTTAAATAAACAAAACATGTTAATGTTACAAGATCACCTTGATCTCCAAAATTAGAGGTATATCACTGGGGAAACATTACATCAAAATAAAATATAAAAGCCATTTTTTTTACATTATATTACAGGAAGCCACGCATTGAGCCACGGCATAGGGATAAAAGAGCCGCATGAGGCTCTAGAGCCGTCCTAGTCTATTCTAAAATTAGTTATTCTTAATTATATTACTTCGTCCTTCTTGCATTATTTTATATTACATTATATTTTATTATGTGGCATTTGATATTTAACACTAAGTATATGTGCAATAGAGAATATATCATGTTGCATTGCCTGACCACAATGATCATTAGCTAACAGTATCTTGTCTAGAATAAATCCCTAATAGCCTTTATCTGGGGGAAAATATTCTGAATAAAACTAAAGAACAGCAAGTACAAGAATCTACAGACCCGTAATAAATGTATTTAGAGATAAGATCCACAGCAGAGTTCAGTGGCCTCAGGACACAGGCCCTCTCTTTGACCCTGTGTCTAAACACAGTGTACTCCTCGTGAAACAGGGCAGGAGACGGTGCACACATGGTAAAAAAACAGCAAAGGGAGGGTCTGAGAAAACTGTAGTAAATAATTTCTTACATTTGACAGCACTAACATGCTGTATGCCTTAAGAAGAAAATCGTTTTCCGGGTCAACGACATGGCCGAGCTCCATCCAGAAACGCTGAGCGCATTGGAAGGGGTCGGTAAAAATGGTCAGAAATAGCTGTTCCATTTGGCTGAAGGCTAACCGATCCCCACCGAAGAAATGATGCCACCCTACAACTGAAAAAAATACATCCGGATGAGAAGTTTGCACAATAAAGCAAACAACTATAATGCGTTTTATGGATTCGCTTTGGATGATGTGCTTGAAAGGAAATGAATGTGTGCAAAAAAACCACTAATTAAAGTAATTACAGCTTATTTTCTGTCTTTGGAAAATATGTATGTGGGTTTGTTTGTTGCAAACTCCTTGCACATTGATCCTTTTTTCTGTGTCTGCACCTAGTTTTTGTTTTCTTCATTGCAAAATGCAGGCATATCACATCTCATGTGTTGGAGAATACTCTTCCAGTCCTTGGAATGCTGTTTTATGTGGCTTTGGGGGTGAAGCAGCGAGGAGAAAAAAAAAAACATGCATCAAACAGAATTTGATGCCCCTCATTTGGTGAGTATCCTGCTGGGGGGTTGGGAGTTCAAAAGGGAGGCAGGTGAAGGAGAGCCACCTTCATCTTCATTTTCAGCAGGGCTCCATGGAAGATAAAGACTGTGGTTGTTTTTTACTTCCTGATTCCATGACTTTTTCACACCATGCATGCTCTCGAGTTCTTTATTTCCAGACTGGTCTGAGACAAGCGTGTTTTAATCATGCTCGGGGTTGCTTTAAACCCCTCCCCAACACTGTGTAGGTTCGTCTCACTCTCTCGGCTTACTTCTAGCTGCGTGCATCCTGAGAAATATCAGATACACTTGTCTTAATAGAGCCACGGCTGCAAATTTCAAAGCTATTCGTTAGTTTTTTTTCCAGTGTGCCATGCATTTGTTACGCAAGTAGCAATTCTGACGCCCTCGATCTTGTCAAAGTGTCTGCACTCGTCCATTGTGTAGGTTCGGATTGAGTGACGTTGAGTTCTAAGTACTTCAATGCATGCTCAGGCCAGGCCCAAAATAGTCTCTTTATAAAAACGCGACTAGGCCTGTATCATCATCATCATCATCATTTACACATCTCTAAGTAAAGCTACTGATCTAGGATCAGCTACTTTTGATCAAATAAATGCATTGGTTAAAAGAGACAAGCAAACATACTGATCCAAGATCAGCATATGTATATGTAGTAGGAGTGTGGAAATGAATCACATAATTGATGCATAACGATGCAGACGTGGACGATTCTGCACTGATGCAGTGTCAACCCATAATTGGTGATATTGGGGGTTTTCAGACCCCTGGTGGTCCGCGACGGCATTCAACATTCAATCCAGTTTAAAATCACTTTTTAAAAAATTATCTAATTTTAATTATTTTTCAAAAAAATTTCTGATGATTTGGGCATCTTTATGAATAATGAATTTAATGCAAATATCAAAATATATATATATATAGAAAAACACACACGGACACACAGTGGACAGCTCCAGACTACTGCTTAGTCTGAGAGGTGGTCCCTGGGACACAACCAGTTGGAAACCCCTGGATTATATCATAATGACAATTATTGGTGATTTTCTGGCTATAGCATAAAAATTCTAGTTAAAAAGAACTTCCCAGTAGTAACTCTGGCTGTCGAATCTGCGATCTATGATCCGAAGCAATGTGGAAAATATTATGGGATGCATCGTGATGCATCGAGATATTGTATCCAATGGAATCGTTGACCTGATAATTGTAATCGAATAGAATCGTGAGACCAGTGAAGGTTCACACGTCTAATATGTAATGGTCAGTATGTTGAGATGTGTCATTAATTTTACAACACAACCGAACATTAAAGGGCTTTTGATAGTAATTATTTGTATCTGTGGATGAATTCACTCGGCCACTAAATGACAGTGAGAGTGGACTAACTGGAGTGGTGAACTCTGTGTGAACTCGTCAAGAAATTCAACTCTTTGTGATTTGTAAGAGTACAGTCAGGCATCTTCTTAATTAAAGCATGCGGCGAGACGAATATTAACACGCGCACACACCAAAAGCCACAAAGACAAAGCTTATTGTCTTGGCAACACCCTAATTACATCTCCTTCAAAAGCTTGATATTTCACGTCTCGGCTTTCCTTGCTTACAACAGAATAAAGCAGAAAATAAATATTTCAGTTTAGTTAACAGACATTAATGAGCACAAACCGCTTGATGATACATTCACCCCCAGCTGGTCTTGAGATGTTTAATTACACTCATAAACCAATATTCCTCAAACCGATTCCACTGCTTTTTCAGTTCGATCGCTCCATCTCGATTGTGTAACAGCTTCATCATTGCCACTTATTACTTCCTCCTTCGAGACAGACAATTCCGCAGTTCGCTAACGTTTCGCAGGCACGACGTCAGGCCACCTTCCAATTAACGAGCGTGTGACAAATATTTTCGCCCAGCTAAACTCGGTGGGCATTAACGGTCGATTTTACCCGCCGCTCTTCATCCCAGCGTATGATTACACGCTTTGACCCGCGCAGGTGGCGCACGCAGAGAGCGGCGGCCTACACGCGCCGCGCCGGAAAGCAACCCAAACAGTGACGGATGCAAATGCCCTCCCTCTCAGTTGCCTGGTGGCATGGTTGACTGAACGCCTCGCTTTCCATTGCTCCTCGTCCGGCCCACTGGTACTAATTAAAGAGAGAAAAGATCTTTGCGGCACAGCCCTGACCCGATACACACATCCATGCCAATTAGCTGCACTCCCCGAGTCACTCTCTCTCTCTCTCTCCGAGGTTTTCTCAGCAACACAGCATTCACACACACACAATGTAACCTGTCTTGCTGATGTGGAACCAAGGTTGGCTTCGAATCCCTTTCGGTGATATTCATGTCATTTAGTCTATGGCTGTAACAATGGTGTTTTTTGAGCTGGTTGCTGGTTTGAGCAGGTTTAACAGCGTCGCTACGACAATGAAAAAGCTTTGATGTTCTTGTAGGCCTAAGCTGGCAAAACGCGAACAGATGAGAGCCATTAGGAGTTACCTTCATTTCTAAAGATTTGTGCGAAAATGCAGCAAGTATTGTGTAAAGATAAGATCCATTGTGCTTATCGTTGAAAGCCTAAACTGTCAATACTGAGCTTGTCTTTGTCTAGGTGTTTAGACTAGGGTTTGATAGAAAAAGGACTTGTTCTTATAAATGACCACAAATAGCACACAAAGATATGAGGGTTTTAGACCAAAATAATCTTTGGGTTGAACATGAAAGCAAACAAGTTGATAGATACATTTTAAACAATTACGGAAAATGTTTTATTACGGGTGACATGATGACACAGTGGTTAGTACAGCGAAAAAGGGGCTCCGTTTTCCTCCCGCAGTCCAACGGCATTCGATATAGGTTAATTGGCTACTCTAAATTGGCCTTGTAAGGTGTGTGTGAGAGTGTGTGTGCCCTGCGGTGTGTTGCCACCTGCCCAGGGTTGGTCCCCACCTTGCGTCCGTGACAATGTTTTATTATGATCTTCGCCAAACCATTCAACACTAGGAATTTAGAATCTGTTTTTCTAAAACGTTAATGATGGCTTGAAGTTTTAATCTGATACTTCGAGTTTCTAAAATAGAAATTTTTTTCTTTAAATATAGACATAAAAAAGCAAATTTGAAGTGTTGTTGTACAGGTCAGTACCAGATTGCCTTTGATTTGATGACACTTGCTTATTTATAGTGTGCTTAATGCGCAGTCCGGGATGCCTCATTCCTCAAGGGGATCTTTAAATCTAGTTCATATCCCCTGAGATGCCCACTAGCCTGTGTGTGTGACAGCCAAAAGGCCACTATTTATACCTTCTGTAATGAACATCATGTGTTCACACCTCTAAAATGACTCGGAAATTCACTGCAGAACTTGTATCGTTGTGTGAAAAAGATGGTAACACTGTCATCTTCACCGCTTTCCTTTGGGATGTGGTGCTAGTGAGATGATGATGGTAGTGGGGGAGAGTGAATTCTTGC
This sequence comes from Distichodus sexfasciatus, assembly GCA_032718565.1. Taxonomy (NCBI): domain Eukaryota; kingdom Metazoa; phylum Chordata; class Actinopteri; order Characiformes; family Distichodontidae; genus Distichodus; species Distichodus sexfasciatus. The sequence goes on along the minus strand of JAVGVS010000034.1, from coordinate 2,819,730 downwards.
TTTAGTATTAATGCCGCTCTGGAAAAAAGCTTCTGAGCGTTTTCTAGTTAAGACTCACATGAAATCTGTTTTGGGATTGGGACACAGCCTTCCGTAGGTGCTCTACCTTCATTACAAAGAGCTTACGAATACTGATGAAAAAAGAGAAGACCAATGGAAATTGTTGGAATATAAAATGAGATATTAGTTGTCAATCGTGCGTATTGCTAACTATGTTAGCTGAAAATTTACACTATGTTAGTTGCTAACATAGTTAGCAACTATGCTTTTGGGAAACACACTCCAGAACAATCCCTGAACAAATGCAATGTATGCAGTGGAAGAAGAACTGAAAGATTGTATTGGTGACCATGCATGGACCAGTGAAGGTACCACTGAGGTACCTGAGATAAATCTGTGGCAGTGAAATAGCCTTAATGAAGCTTAACTTTTTGTCATAATGAGTAGCTTGAAAAGTTTATCATTTAAACGGTAGTTTCCCAAACACTGATTGTTGCTTGGTGTAGTACATTCAAAACTCATTGTAAGCTAGTTTGACACTACCTTCCAAGTAAAGCTGTTATTTGGCTAAATGCAGGTTACTGGGCTTTAGTAGCTTCCTGTAAACATCTGCTTTCTATCCACTGAGGCCAGGTGTGGCAGGAGATACTACCAAGCAGCTTTAGCCAGCAAATCTGCTAAGCTAGCATGCAGAAAACGGAGGGGATGTTCACCATCCCGAGTTCTCAGCATCACATAGAAAGATCAAAACCCTTAACTTCGGCTTATGGGCATTCATGCCGGAGAACGACACTCTGCTAGCATCAAAAAACAGGGGGGAAACACGGGAAGTTTGATCTCTCTATTCGTTCCACCCTTCCCCCATGCTGACAGTTCTAATTACAGCTCATGTTTGGTGCCTTTCTGATACGGCTTCCTCAGCAGGCTGGATCGCTTGCTGGGAAATCTGACTCATCCAGCTCTCGTCCTTTTCCACGCGCTGTGCCTTAAATTTTTGTACGTCGTGAAGTGGAACCCCAGCTACAAGCTCTACACCTGTACCCGAAGAAAGCCCAAATCCTCAATCCGGTTTTCACACCAAAGTGCCTCATTTCCAGCTTTGTCAGCGCGGGTTATAGGCAGCGTGCCACCTGTACAATCAGGAACTCCTCCAAAATTGGAGTGCGCTGGCTCCTTTGATGGGGAGCTTCCCTCAAAAGGTTTGCGTGTACACAGACGAGGCACAAAGGGAATACCAGAGCGATCCTACGTTCCTCTCGCTGTCTGTCGAAACGCCTCCGTGACGCTGGAGCCATACCGTACCAGTCAGCCTCGATAGCACTCTTTTCCTGAACACCACCACAACCACCCCCCTTTTTTTTCTGGAGACAGGGCGCAGTCGTTCGCCTATTTATTTAAACGGCATCAATATTTCATTGGCGAATGTGTTGCCGGAGATCACACAAGCACTCACAAAGGGACCCTCGGCTGAATATGCAAGGCTCTGATAAATATTTCAAGTGCTCCATTGCGCCAGCACCCCCACCGGTCGGCCGTGTGCCTTCGAGCTGAACCGTGCAAGAATTAAACATATGTGCTTGCAGTATTTATTCAGTAACAAAAAAAGAAAAAGAGACAGGACACCGCAGGGGTGGGTGCTAGACGGCAGCGTGCCAGAGGGTTGGCTGTTTAGCTTATTTACCCTATATGTGATAATAGAGATGTTATTAAGGAACATGCACGAACACTGAGAGAGATTTGAGGGAGACTGTCTCGCTCACAGACACACACTTACATTCGGGTTGATCTATCTTTGTGGGGACCATACTATATTCTAGAAATTTCTAAGGGCAATCAGGACCTCAATACCACATAAAATTTAGAACATAGAGCAAGGTTTTGATAAGCGTCCTCGTAAAAGTGTCCCCGCAAAAACCCTGATAAATCTCAGGTTTTTCTATCTTCCAGTATTGGTCATGTCCTCACATCCACCAAATACACACACACACACACACACACAGACAAATATTCAGTGCCCTTAACTCACATAATACGTGTAATCCTTCCATTCATGCATATAATCTCCTCACTCCAGCTCAGCACCTCACGTCTCCTCATCTCACATCCAGAGCAATTACACTGCTGCTTAACACTCCACTACTCTCACTGCATTACAATAAAGCCACAGGCCAAGTCAACAATGGTCTTATACACTCAATACTTTTCTACCTCAGGTGTATGCACTTTTTGAAGACTGAACATTCATTCATTCATTATCCGAACTGCTCAATCCCAACCAGAGCCTATCCCGGCAACTTACGGGCGTGGATCAACCCTGGGCAGGTGCCAACACAAAGCAGAGCATACCCACTTACACAATCACATTCTCACCCGCACCATATGGGCCAATTTAGAGTCACCAATTAACCTACAGTGAATGTTTTTGGAGTGTGGGAGGAAACCAGAGACCCCCCGGAGGAAACCCACGAGAACACGGGGAGAGCATGCAAACTCCCCACAGAAAGGCCCTACGGCTGACCCGGGGATCGAACCCAGGACCTTCTTGCTGTGAGGTGGCAGTGCTAACCATCGCGCCGCCCCACAAAAATAAACATGTACATAGGAATTCATTCATCTTTCAATAATTAAATTGCATGTATTAATTAAAGTGTGACGATCGCATGATAGATGGCTAAGTTAGCAGGTATTGTTTACGTTTGCACTCTCCTCTGACATTTCCCATATGCTTCTGCAATATGAGTCTGCTAAGACTGCACAGTGTCGTGATTCTGGTAGATGCAGTGAGTTGGGACTGGGGACAGTGGCAGAGAAAAATCGTCTAAACTTTTTCTTACCGCTCTCCATAGCAGGAAAAACTGCTTATGCATCATCCTGTGCATCCACCTTTACATATAAGCAATGCCCACACAATGCCTCAACCACCCATCAATCCCCGCACAGCCCACATGCCCTCACAGGCAACAGTCATACAGCCAGTTCTGCCTTTTTCAAAACTTTGCAAGCAATGGAGCTTTCTATAAAGTCTGGTAATATTTCTATTGTTGCTTAGTTCCAAATGCACATTCAGAAACATATTTATGCCGACTGAAATCTTAGGTCAATTTGTCGAGGTGAAATCAGTTCAGCATGAAAGTGCACGCTCCTAATTAGTGGATGGACACACTGGTGAATTGCTTTGTTGTCTTGATTGGCAGACATTGTGAAAATTCTTTTGTCGTCGTTAGCAAAGCGAAGTCTTGGGAAAGACTTACTTGTAAGGTTCTTGAAGGATGTGTTTGTCATCGTAATGAAAACGTACCATTTCTATATTTCACAATGACAGTTAATGAATGGCTTCTCAACCACAGATATAGCAAAAGTGGCAACAAGAGACAAAGTGGCAGGAATTGCAAGAAATATGCTGAGAAAATAAATTGCAGTCCATCCTGGTGGAAGAAGCAAGACTGGGCTAGAAAGGGAGATTTGAGATTTTGCCAGGGATGTGTACCGAGACTGGGGCGGCTATAAGCAGGGCTGTGGGGTAATGAAGGAAAACACAAAGTGCAAACAAAAAGTTAAGTGAAGCTGGATGCTAACAGAAGTGTATGAAAGCATGAAAACAGTGGACAGTAGCAATGACCAGGTGAGACTTAGTGATGAACGTAAAGAGGAACAATCTGAGTCAGGCAGCTGCAGGGTTTGTAGGACATAAGGTGAAATATAGGACAAATGTATGGTATAGGGCTGCAAAAGACAAAGTGTGACGGAGTAAAAGTATGACAGGTTACAACCAAAGGCAAGGACAGAGTCAGAGATGAAGGGCCTGCAACATTCTGCACTAGGTTGTGGACATTGCCTTGGGCCAAAGTTGGCCAGAATCACTTTCTCATGGGCAACAGTGGCTGGGACTGTGGACAAATATAGCTTTAGCAAACAATACCATTCATACTGACCATTTGTTTTGCCAGAAGAGTCCTGTACACTTTCCAATTCCTCGTTACGCTAGTAGGTTTTTGCATCTTTAACTTTAAACACAGGGCGATACAGTGGAGCAGTGGTTAGTGCTGCAGCCTCACAGCGAGGAGGTCCTGGGTTCGATCCCTGGGTCGGCCGTAGGGCCTTTCTGTGTGGAGTCTGCATGCTCTCCCTGTATTTGCGTGGGCTTCCTCTGGGTGCTCCAGTTTCCTCCCACCGTCCAAAAAAGGTCCATTGTGCTGAATTTATCACTCCTTTTCTTTCAAAGCTTTTGTCAAAGTTTTTGAACACTTAAGACCAGCATGAGAGCACAAGAAATCCACCAGAACTGCATGATTCTCGTGGGTGGCGACATCTCATGTGTCACTTTCACGTGCAGAGCTACAACACACACATTGCCTCTGTCGCGTGGAAGCTGCAGTCAACCAATTTTGTGTGGTGTGCTATCCCAGTCCCAAATCACAGCTCTTCTTTAAGTTGCCAAAACCTGTTTGAAGTTGGAAGTGCAACCGCACTGTGATCAATTCCATCTTTTGAAATATGAATGGACAGTAGATACCCTGAGATTTCAAACTATTGATTGATTTTGTCCTTTTAATTCTCTGCACTCTGTACAAGAAATAATGAATATATTGTCAAAAAGTTCTCACACATACTGCAACTCCAAAGGATTAATTCTTGTAATTATTCCTGACATTTTTACTTTCTTTTTTGTTACAACTACTTAACCCCAGCAGCGCTTAGCCCTTTGATCCTCCTTTTTTTATTGCTGCTAAACAGCACTAACATTTTTATTATGGTTGTTCTGCGTCATCTTCATTAGAATGTTATGAACCCTTCAGTCTAATTTTTCTTCATTTAATCTCATCTTTAGGGAACTGTTTGTTCTAAACTAAAATGACAAATTATATGCAAAAGAATCTGAACATGAAGGAGTGACCTTTTATGCTTGATTTGTATGACTTTTATATTTTCCTGTCGTTCTAAAAATTCTCCAATATCCCACCCACTTTTAAAGAGAAGAACAAAGCAACTTGTGTATATATATAGCAAGGGCAGAAGCTTCTATAAGTTCCCTTGTGTGATTTTCCTTCGCATGTGTGCGCATCCATCAATAAAACAGTTAAGCTCTCGGTAGACTTCAGTTCTTGCTTGCAAAGTTTTACGAGAGGAAAAATGAACAGATGAGTGGGTAGATGAATGGAAAGAGAGAGAGAGAGGGTGCCCCTCAGGCAGATGGAGCAAAAGTCCTCAGCAATAACAACACAATCAATCAGATCCCGTGTCCATCACGCTTAGCTTCAACATGGCTCCCTGGTGCCTTCACACCTCCTCCATGTTCTGCAGCTCCTCGCTGTGCTGAGAGGATGTTGGATATGAGTGATAGGAGAGCAAGCTGTTCATCACACCGGAGTGTTACAGAGTAACAGAGGCAAATCTGATGCTTCGTGTTATCGCTGCCAACTAAAACCAGTTTGGGGTTTCAAAGGTGGCACTGTTGGCTGGCAAAATGAAACGATAGTCTCTTAAGGCACTATTCCAACACACTATGCACAGTAGGAAACGGTACAGTGAGGCTCAGTATGAGCGGAAAATATTGTGGTACTGTGAGATTTTTGAAACAGTTTTGAAGGAAAGAACAGCAACCCAAACTTATGGAATGGCTGTAAAACATATAGAAAGCAATGCAGGACAGATAATAATGTAAAGCAAGCTAGTTTTTGCATAACATGGTGAGCTAACATAGCTAGTTATGCTACACAAAGCCAACAATCATGCATTGCAATAAAATTTGCATTACTTTGCTCTTCTGTGTTCAAAGATTCTGTTCCAATCTATGAACAAATCTCAAGTAAGTAAACAGGCAAATGTTAGAATCTTTGTGGGTTGTAAGAACAAATTTCTCCTTGAGAACAGTTGGTGAATGAGGCCTTGCAATGCAAAAAGGATGGCAATACTTAGCAAAGAACATAAGCAAACACCAGTCCTTATGGCGCAGTTGGTGGTGTAACGGTAGGTTGCTCACCCTGTGATCAGAAGGTCGCCGGTTCAAATCCACGAATGGTAAAGGTACCACTGAGGTACTCATGAGCAAGGTACCGTCCACAAGCACTGCTTCCCAGGCTCTGCCCTTGTTAGCAGCTCACTGCTCCTTCACGGATGGGTCAAAGGCAGAGGTCACATTTCATTGTGGTGCACTGTGTGCTGTGCTGTGGTGTGTTCACTCACACTTTTTTATACAGTATATATAGTGGAAGGCATTTCTGGCCCCTAAGCTACAGGGCGACCGCAGTGGCATGGAGGATGCATAGCACCCTGAGATGTTTTGCAGCTTTCTGCAGGCTTCTGGTTCTGCATTTATGACTTTACAGCACTCTTGGGACTCCAAATAAAATGGTAACCAAAGGTACAGCTGTTACCAGTACGCTGTGCAATGGCAAAATTTATTACCCATGATTACACTTTTGACCATGATCACACTTCTGTACAGAACCATACAGCAAAACATTAGCTATAGATTGAACCTTTGAAGGGTAAATTATTGCAGCCTCTGAGCTGATTGGGTCAAGGGACTTAACATATGTTGATAGACCTCTAAAAAATGAATGACAAGCATCAATATTTGGTTTGGTTCACCATTAATTTTTAACCGAGTAGTATGAATCTATTAGCTTCAAGACCTGTCTCTGAGAGAATGTCTACGCTGTGATCTAAATTGACACTTGAAGGCAGCTGTCCCTTCTGAATGATTGCCTTTTCCCATTGCATGCTCGCTTTGCCATGCACAAACCCGGTGGAAAATAGCAGCATCTTTATAAAAAGCCGCCGCCACCACTCCCATGCTCTTTGCCAAGCGTAAGGACTGTCAGTTTGGGTTTAATTAAGCTCACTTACTAACTGGGTCCCACTGTGCTAGTCCAAAGGCTGTGAAAGTCTCTCCTTTCCCCTATCATTCACGCATGGGAGATCTCGTGGGGAGCTGCGTAGCCTCTGGCGTGCTAACGGCAAGCGGATGGGATCTCTCGCTCGGCATGCTACCCCCGTGCTCCCAAATGCCAGGCTGAAGATGAGCTTTGCCCCGACCACTAAGTGCTGCTGAGGCAAGGGAGGGGCTGTCATGACTATGTGGGGAGCAGTGACAACTCTTGGCTATAGCAGTAGAGGGAATAGAGCTGGAAGAAGCTACAGAAACTGCACTGTGATCTGAGTTTCCATTTAGATCCCATTAGAATAGTGTCTGTGGGATTTTTTCCAATGTGAAATACATCACAGAGCTAAAGTGCTGAAAAGGTAACGCAGTGTACTTGGGAATCAGCATAAAGAAATTTTGTCAAAAGGGTCCTGGTATTCAACATTACATATATAAAACACATAAAACAAACAGTTAATGTAACCTGGTGAAGGGGAAAGAAACCTTCCACTACTAAAACATGGGTCACACTAATCATTTATAGAAGAAGAGTCTTCTAAAGCAACAGAATTTCTTACATTAAAAGTTTACTCGTCAAAATTATACTCAAACCCTTTATTGGGGCAGTTGGTAGTGTAACGATTAGGCAGTTGGGCCTATGATCGGAAGGTCTCCGGTTGAAGTTCTGGGCCTGTAACGGTACCACTGAGGTACTCATGATCAAGAGACCATTCCCAAGCATTGCTCCCCACGCATTGCCTGTCAGCAGTCCACTGCTCCTTGGATGGATGGGGTCACATTTCATTATGGTGGATTGCATGCTGTGTTCACAATGACAAATAATCACTCACTTCACTTCACTTTTAGAAAGGCAAGCACACAAGACAAGATAAAGTGATGCCTCTGCAGTTCATTTAAATTGGGCTATCATAGGAGCATGTGAGCATATGAGTGTCCCTATAAAAAGTAGTTCAATTTGTCTCTTGGCACTTTTATAAAAAGAAATCACTATGGGGGTTAGAAAGGTCCCTAAATCTAGCAACAAAGTTTCCAAGACATTTTTTAATCGGTGTGTGGTGGTGCCGTCATCTTTGACTGCAACACTATGCCGGTGAATGTATTATTGCAGGTTCCAATCATGGCAGATGCTCAACTCAAGTGAAAGTCAGTGATTATTTGACATTGTGAATACAACTCAGCACAGCACACAGCGCACCACAACCTAATGTGACCTCTGCATTTGACCCATCCGTGAAGTAGCAGTGGGCAGCTGAAATGGGCAGCCGAACCTTGCACATGAGTACCTTAGTGGTACATTTACCGGCCCTGGGATTCAAACAGACGACCTTCTGATTATGGGGTGAACACCCTAACCGTTACGCTACCTACTGCCCCAACAGAACCTGGCAGAACCTAGAACCACTATCGAGCCCCTGAGCAAGGCCCTTAACCCCTAGTTGCTCAAGGGAGACTTTCATGTCCCTGTAATTAGGAAATGTAAGAGCTTCCAGTTAAGAAGGCCTTCAAAGACTTAATTTGAGGAAGATTTTCAACTTTTTCTCCCAACTAAACGATTCCTTGGTTTAGTAGAAAGAAAAACTTGGTTGGAGAGTCTTGTTCTGTGACTTGGGAGTTTGGAGAATTTTTGTGTTGAATACTGAGCTGAATCATTTCATTCACCATGCAATAATGAAGGAGTGAGGCCTCATCAATTCATCGGTTTGCCCTGTAGGCAGTTGCTGTTGGTTGAGGGAGATGTGGATGGTGGCTTTGATGTCAGCAAGAAGCATCTTTCAGATTTTAGATGAGTTTGGTCTACAGAGAGAATATCTGGTTATTACAATGTCACATACATGACATTTAGGATTGCTATAGCAAACATTTAATTTCAATATTCAATCTAGTCACCAATTTGACTTAAAACTTAACCTCACTAGATAAAAATACATATTTAAAAAGGCACACACACACACACACACACACACACACACTGGCATGTAAGTCTCAGAATCTTTTAAAGTTTGATTGCTTTGGCACATTCTTTAGTATTCAGCTCCCACCATCCTGAAACCAGTCTGTGAAGAGGAGCATCGAGTCTCTCACCTGCTTGGTAAGCATGACAGAACAGCAGATTTGGAGCAGAAAGCACCGAGCTGTGGGACTTCATTATTATCCTGACCGGAAACTTCTGGATCATCACCGAGAACTTGTTTAGTCATTTACTTTTCTTTTCTTTTTTTTATCTCTGCCTTGCTCACGGCCTCTTGAGTGCATCTCTCTCTTTTTCTCTCTCGCTCTCCCTTCCTTTGTCTATATTTCTCACTCCCACAGACCCACTATTACACTCCATTTCAGAACTCTTGCTGTAAGAACATCAGCAGAATGCCCAAAATGTCGAATTTAGGTAAGAACCTTTGAGTATTGCCCTTTCCCCCAGCAACAGAATCACTGAACGTAAAAACAGCTGGCACAACTAAAAGAAAAGTTGTGCATGAATGCTGCTACAAAGCCTTCACCCAGCTCATTTGTCCGTAGTCAGGGTTGACTAGTCACACTGCGCTCTGAGGTACACACAATGTATGAAAAATTAAAACATTGTCATCCTTTTACCTCAAGGCGCAAATCTGTTGACAGCGAACATGACAAGTGAAATGCTTCCTCGTTTCCCCTTTTTGTTCATAAAAACGAATCGTTTTAAGGACAACTGAGGCCTGCCCAGGGGTATGGTGGTAATAATTTGTCTCTCTCGTCTGTATGCTTTTAAAATGAAATCTCTCGTGGGTTGCTACAGATGGGCTCGGCTAAGGTTGCAAATTAGTTTAAGTGTGAGACATATTTTATGAAACATGAGTATAAGTGTGTCTATAAATCCATCTTAGAGGGCCACAGAAGTCCTTGCTTCGATAAATCATTACTGCAAGCTGCATATGTTCCTCACAACATATTATATTGAGAGAGCAGGAAAAAGGTTGATCACCGGGCTTTGTCTTGCTCTAGGTCAGTGTAGTCTCAAAAGCATTTGCGCAAGCCAACTGAAATGAAAAGATAACAAAAACTCAGTTTAAGGTCAGGGTTAGTGGTCATAATATTTATCAGCACTTCCTTCACATGCAGAATGGTTCTTCACATGCAAAATTGGTTCTACTTGGTGTGAAAGCAGGTTGACTAAGCCAAGCATAACATCAATCAGACCTAATGGCAAATATGAGAGCCCTTAAGTGTTAAAGGAAACGGTTTCTTTCAGAGATAGAAAATGTTAAGTTCATAATGTTGGTCTGGAATAGAAAAGAAGGATGGAGATGTGGTTCATGCCTAGTCATAGAAGTGTCACATTCAGGCCAAAATGCATTCGATGTGGAGGAGGACCAAAAAAACACCTCTTCTGAAACACTTAACGCAACGCAAAAACGCCTACTCGGCCACCTAAAAGGGGAGCCTCCCTCACAGAGAGTGTTTTTAGCTCGGGGGGAAAAAGTGCAGCCAAAGCAAATTATAGCGGCAAAAAAATCAGTTTGTGTTCCAACTTTAAGGCCTCCATGCTTTTAAACACACGGGACATTTCCATACAATATTGATCACCCGGGGGACACGCAAAACTTTTTAAAAGAAAATATGACTATGCATATTTGCTGATAAATGCATAACCCAGTCCTGTGTAATGCATTCTGTTTGGAAATGCTGTAACGTCTCTTGACATGCATTATGAATGAAAAAAAAATGTACAGCATGGTCTTTCCGTATTGCTGCAACACTATCCCGAATACAAACATGACAACACATTAGAGTGCAGAAAAGTAAGTCAGAGAGGCAAAAAGTTTCCTGACTGTTCTTGAGTCAACAGAAGCTCCTTCACCCTGGACACTGTAGCAAATTCCCATGTGATCAGCGTAAATAATGAGACATGGGAATTTACGCCCTCTGTCGCAATTATCCTGATTGTGTTTGCACTTTAATTCGGCTTAGTTGGGAGTGGCAAATAAAATGCTTTCTGAAAGGTCATGCTGATTTTGCCCCCCAACAGGAATGCTTGATCCAAGGATCAAAAGAGGCAACATGTGAATATTTAATTCCACATCTTTATTCAAGGTTACGTCTTGACATAAGCAGGGAAATAAAAGCACAGGGCTACGTTGTGAAAAAGAACTGATGTCACAAAAAAAGGCAGAGACTAGAATCCCGAGCTGCAGGAAAGTGTGACAGCACCTGATAAAAAGAAGGCCGGACAAAAGCCTAATAATTAGCTGAGGGAACAAATGAAACACATTAGGAAAATGAGTGAAGACAAAATGAGGGAATCTGAACAGAAGGAAAGGCCGGTCAGAACTCCAGGGAATGGGATGGCTGGCTGGAAAGGTTGGGCAAGGACGTGACAGTAATTCTCACTGTGATGACGGTCAGCTCTGTCTCAGAGCTTTTCGTATGAATGGTGGTGCTGTGTCATTGCCAGTTGAGTAGTTTGAGATGATGGTTGTCAAAATAGCTCGCAGTGTTCCTAAAATTAAATTTTCCACATGTTGAGGTCCACACAGTGCCTCTTGAGGACATATGTCAAAGTGACAAATCAAGATATCTGTGAAGAACGTTCAAAAACGTTGGATTATGACCAGGAAGAAAAGAGCTAAATGAAAAGCATATATGTGTGTGTTATGCAAAAACAGCCACTCTATTTTAGAAGCTCAGAGGGGGAAAAATCACTGCCATTGGTTCCAGTAGGAATGAAGCTTTCCGAATGTACGGAGGAACATTCCAGGCAGAGATCACTGGCTTGTGTAATCCTGTATAGAGACAAAGGGCTTGTCTTCAGCGCTTCACTGATGCCTGGCTCTCCATAAGCCTCTTGTAAGTACAATTTCAGTGGAAAAAAAAAACCCGGAAGGATTTCGCCAAGCACTTGGAACGGGTGGGGGCTTTCGCTGTCATTACAGGGCCTGTGCGAGCAGGACTGAGGATTACTCTGCTCTGTTGGTTAAATAACAGCACTGTGAAATGTCCCTGATTGGGTTTCTGTAATGGACGGTTTGTATGCAGCACCTCAGCGTACGAAGAGTTGCAATTCAGCAGCAGTTTGCGGGTTGGACATTGCTCATGAATGTGAACAAGGTGGTTTGTCTGGAAGTCAATAGAGGCCACACTTTAACATAATTTTATTTTCTCAATATCAGTTGGTAGCGTGACAGTTAGGGAGTTGGTCCCATGATTGGAGGGTCGCTGGATCAAATCCCGGACCAGTAAAGGTATCACTTAGATACCCATGAGCAAGGTGCCGCCCTGAAGCACGACTTCCTGGAGCACTGCCAAAGGCTGCCCACTGCTCCTCCATGGATGGCTGTTGTGGTGTGTTCACAATGACAATCTCTCACGTAGTTGTGTCGAGAAAATGTAATGAAATAATTTGCCCTTGTGAACACAGCACAGCACACAGTGCACCACAGTGAAATGTGACCTCTGCGTTTGACCCATCCGTGAAGGAGCAGTGGACAGCTGACAGAGGCAGCACTCAGGGAGCAGTGCTTGGGGACGGTACCTAGCTCATGAGTACCTCAGTGGTACCTTTACGCGTCCTGGGATTTGAACCGGCAGCCTTTCGATCTAATGTGATCCTGACATAACTAAAGTTGTTTACTTGAGGCAGTGACTAATTTTCACCTGTGATCTGACTCTCGAGGTTGTTTCATGGGCATCATGGATGAACGCATCAGATTTTACTTTAATCACGGACAGACACAAGTGGAAATAGCAGAAAAATAACATGATCTTGGCAAAACAACTCTCGTTATCTCAAGATCACGTTTTTCTTCTTGTGACCTTGTGATAACGACACAAAAAATAATGTCAACGTATTCTCTAACATTTTCTGCAGATCTGGAAAGAAGCAAACCTTCCCATTTTAAGGGGTAAACAATCTCATGAATGTTTCTGCTATACCTTACTGCCAGACTTACTTGCCAGACTTGCCCAAGAAACCACATCCAAACAAAAGCAGATACAATTTGTAGAAAAAGAAGTGGAATCAAAACAAACCCAATTTAACAGCGCCTCTCTGAGAAGCAATATCACACGTTCCTTGTTAGCACAGTATGAGCATTCGTTGTCGTAGCTGAAGTTTGACCGGCATGTACATAATTACCTTCTGCAGAAAGTACAGCACTCATCGCTCGTTCTCGAGCTGCCGACAGTAGACTTTTGATGAGATCTTGAATTGCTTTCTTGTCTTGTATCGTTCTCTGATGCTTGCAGCAGAGTGGAGTCTTTTGGAGGAAGCTGGATCTCAGCATGAGGAGGAGGAGACAACTGCTTCCCTTATATAATCACAAGGTAGTGGAAATTTGACATGGATTCACCATAGACAGGATAAATCTGAGGTGTATGCACATACTTTTTGCTTGTTGTAGAACAACTTTATTTAGCTCATTCGTTCTTCCATTTCTCTTCACCAAGTGGTTTATTTGCACTTTTCAGTCACTCAATCTGCTTCCCAAAACTACACAGTGTTAAAAGAGTTACTTTTTTGCATAATAAATGTTTACAACGTATATTAAGTATTAACACATCAAATATACATGAGTACCAATCCTGTAGAATAAACACATCCGTTGAAAGGTTAACATTCCCAGTGCTACTTTTCAACGGATATTCTTAAGATTTGCACAAAAATGGATTTAAAACTTGACCAACCAAACATTTATAACCTGGACATTCATTTATCTGGCCCTAAAGGGGGCACCCCAAGAATATTAGTCCATTTGTATACTTTGCAAAACTGGATTGGTTCTAATTATTTGTCATTGTAAACAGTCACAGTGCACCACAACCAAATGTGACCTCTGCATTTGATCTATTGGTGAAGGAGAAGTGGGCAGCTCTATCAACACCCAGGGCAGTTGGTGAGGGAGTTCGCCTCGTCACCTCAAATCCAGGAACGGTAAGAGTGCCACTAAGTACTCATGAGCAAGGAACCGTCACCGAGCACTGCTCCCTGTCAACTGCCCACTGTTCCTACGTAGATGGGTCATGAGCAGTTCTTGGAGAACAGTACTTTGAACCAGGGGACCCTCCGATCATGTGGTCAACTCCCTAACCATTACGCTACCAACTGCCCCAAAAAGAATTGTTCACTCATCACCCAGTAGCAATGCTTAGAACACTGAGCCATGGGAGTTGCTTGCTCTTTGCAGGAAGCAAGATAAATGATTGTAATGCATGTGGTTAATATAATGATTACAGTAGCTTTGAGGGGGTTCTTTCAATTCTGTGGATGTTTAAAGCAACAGCGATTATCCTGCACAATCTTTGGGTTAAGTGTTTGTATCATGGGTATTGTTCTTGGCTTTGTGTAACACGATGACGAGGCCTGTTGATTGATTCACGGTTAAAAGCTCATTGACTGTCTCCGCTAAAAGTGCTAAGTCAGAAGGATTGCCCTCTGCCAGGCGGAACTCACATATGCAGGCTATTGTTGGACCACTGAATAGCTTAATGAAGAATAATTTAATTTGGAACATTGTGTATGCAGGGAAGTTAGTGAGTGTAAGTGTGTGAGTGTGAGTGTGTGGTTGGGCAGGATTTTAGGAGGCTGGTGAGAAGGCCTGATTGTCTCCAAAAATGATGATTATAACTGAGATTGGTCTGATTTTTGTGAAGGACATTTTTGCATTTATGTATTAACATTTTATAGTGTGTTTGAAGGTGGGAGGCTGTTTGTGTGAGGACCTTCCTGTCCCCTAAAACATAGAAAAAAACGGATATTTGTCTGATATTTGTGGCTTTGCACATGAGAAATGTTTTTATAGGAAAATTGCAAATCTCAAATTTCGCTTGCTGGAATAAGGTAACAGATAACTGTAAAATATTTAGATGTAGTAAGTATGGATGTAAAAGTACCTCACAAGAAAGACAATTTTCTGTGTGACAATCTTATTTGCACTCTTTAGCAGCTAATATTCAGACTTGGTTTGTACAGTAATTTAGCAAAAGTATTCTTCTACTTTCTCTTTAAATATTCCATCTTAAAAGGCTTTGCTACAGTTAAAAGAATATATGAGCTATGATACAACCCTACCAATCCACAGCCTGGAATAGCTGGAGATTTTAATCCCTTCCAATCCAAAATCACAAGAGTGCCATTATATTTCAGTTCAAAGCAAAGAGAGTTTCATTGTATCCCATTGTATCACATGCCTTGGAGTAACTCTACAGCACACTTTATGTACTTTCTAATCCTACAGAACCTTACATGTATTCACAGGGAGCCGAATTATTACATGAATAGTTGAATAAGATGCTGGGAAGCTGGAAGGAGCAGTAGTGTGGAAGTGGAAACACTGACCTATAACATTTATCACATTTATCAGAAATTTTTATTCCAATTATAGATTACATTTCCTATTTACAAGAACAGTTCCTTGGAACGGGGCGGCACGGTGGCACAGTGGTTAGCGCTGGCGGCTCACAGCGTAAAAGTCCTGGGTTCGTTCCCCAGGTCGGAGTTTGCGTGCCGCCCACTGCTGAATTTATCATCTCAGAATCTGCATCATCATCGTAATGTCAGTATCAAGTAAGGTAAGTTATATTCCACTCATTAAGATACCGTACAGCTTGTAGTGGTAGGTCTAGACATATGATGGAGACTCAAACCCACAACCACTTGGTCCATAACCAAGTATCATAGTGAAATTTGAAGCACTCCAAATGTGATGTTTGAGCATTTCTACTACTGTGTATCTATATTTGTTGAAATTCAAATGTCATCATTTACAACCGTTTTGAGGATGTGGAAAGAGGCATACCAAGCTTTAATAGGACGGGCGGATTAACAATGAAGACCTTATCGCTGGATTGGAATGAAAGTGAAACAGCATGCATAATGCATCGGCCAGAGTCCTGCAGCTGTTCAACATCACCCAGGACAGAGTGAAGTGCCACCAAATGAATATGAAATATGCCTTCCATTATGAATGAGGGCCAGGTGTGCCTCGTTAAAACTGGGCCCGCTGTCAGGAACATGGCAAGCACTCTGGCTTCTCAACACACACACACACGGACACACACGCAATCCACATAAGCAGCTCTTGTTCTGAAGTGTGCCATCACACAATGTCCACGAGTTGGTAGTGACAGACACGGCAGCTGGCTAGAAGACAGCGAACACCGTCGTCTCTGCATGGGTCTGAGTTTATGTGGTTGGGTGTGTATGTGTGTGTGTGGTCGGTCGAGACATAGCTCGACCTCGGCGTGCTGTTCAAAAAGTGTTCAGGCCACATACTCCCCCGAGAGAGGTGGAGCTGAGAAAAAAAAATTTCCCCCACACATCACAAGCATCTCTCATGCTGTCTGATTTGTTTATCTTGCCCACCAGGATTTCATCTGTCCTTGCACATTTCTAAGTCCACCCGGTTCATCAGAAGATTCATCTGCTGCCCCAGAGGAAAAATGCGTCCAGAAACTCGGGAGTCCAGCCTCAGCCGGACAGACCGAATCTTACGCTTCCTGGCCTGATACGGAGGTGCCAATTTGACCTGTTCCTGGCTCTGAGCCAGGTGTTTCTGCTGGGAGCTGAGGCTGAAAATATCCCTCCAATTCATCTCAGAGAATGCCAGCTGGGCACAAATGTGGTGTGTGGCGCCTTGTAGCTAGCTATTTCTCACCCACTGAAGTGAGACCTTTTACAAGTAAGATATACATTATTTAGATCTCCTTTCTTCTACACAACTCAAAGTGTCATGTCCAGTTACAAGGTCGCAACATAAGAACGGCATGAATATAACATACACGAGAGATTTCATTCGGTGACAGAAAGCATGTCTGAAGTCTCTCGTAAGATGTTTTACAATAGAGATGAGCCACACATGGATCCCTCTGCCCCATCCCTTGCAGAAGTGATGAGAAAATTCACCGGCTATTCTTCACCCTATTCTTTGTCCAGCTGAACCTGATGTCTGTTCTTGAGACTTTGCCTGAATTTGAGTTGGACTTTCACTTCTGCAATTGTGTCGCCCATTTCTAAACCTGCTCCAGACATCTGGAATACTGTGTTTGGGGATAGCCAGGTGTTCATGCCATTCAGTGCATCTGGATGAACATTCAGTCAACACAGGGTTTCTGATGAAGCAAGGTGTCAGGGACCTTCACTGGCTCTTGCATGGAGTCTGCTGATGCAAGGTGTCTGCATTTCCAACCCAAGAAGCCATGAGTACCTTGCTCATGAGTACCTCAGTGGTGACCGGCCCTGGATTTGAACCCACGATCTTCCGATCACAGGGTGAACACCCTACCGTTACGCCACCAGCTGCCCCAAATGTACACCTTGATACACCTTGAAGCAAAGATGCAAACAGTAGTCAGAGTGGCAGGTATAGCTTGGGAAAGAGAAATATCGGCTACATCAGCCTGCCAAAAAAAACTGGGAAAACTGGAAGGAAGCACAAACTTGAAGGCATCCAGAGACACTGGCACCCCTCCACTTGACCGTCAACAAACCTGAATGATGGGACAATAGCACCAATTTATTATCTCTCCACAACATTCTCACCGAAGAAAGTAAAGTCAGAAGAACTGACTAAACCTGTTAACCAGTTAGTAAAACAGTAAGTTCTGGCATTTCCTGTTTGAGTTCTCATTTTTAGTCACTTGTGTCCAGATTTTTGCCTATCACTTTATATTTGGTTGCTGTCCTAGTGGCTTGTTATCTGGACATATTTGCTGCTTCTGTCCTTCATTTTTTGGAACTGCATACTCACATTTCTGGACCTCTGCCTGTTGTTTTGTGTCTAGCCCCATTGACATTATTAAGTCTATTCATTTCCTCTGCAATTGGACATGCTACAACCAACTGGCGTATCATCTTCCCTTGATATTATCTAACCCAGTCTCTTTAAATTCACGGAAAGGCCTCTGCTTTCCAGTGCTGCACAGTTTTGCTTATGAGGAATAATTCGTGTGCGGCTAGATGCATGGCTAGGTATTATTATTCTCCAGCAAGCGGGCGAAAGGCTAAACAGCTGCCAGATCAGTTCTCCATGAAGGGAGGAAGGTGAAGTAGATAAATGAGGAAATAAACATTGCAGAACTACTTTGTGCAAAATGACAGATGAGGCTGTGAAATATGACTGTAATGAGATAATAAGGTGTTAAGATGTCAGGTTTTTTTGCTACAGAAGTGGTGAAGCCGCAGTTGATGTAAAATTTGCTGTTATATTACATCTACAGCGGGGTTTCTCAACTCAGAGACAAGCCAGTTTCATATCTTCCCCTTCGCTAACACACCTGATTCAAGTCACCGAGGGATCGATAATTAGCTTCTGAGTTATGACTAACATCAGCTGCAGTAAAACAGGGGAAATCTGAAATTGTGCTGGGCAACGGCTTCCGGAGACGGCAGCTGAGAGCCGCTGTGCCAGATAGATAAAGGCGCTGAGTCCAAGAGTAGTTTCATCCTCGGTAGATTCAAACCAGTTATACCACAGAGGGGGACTGATGGAGCAAAATGTGTTTTCACTCCTATCAGAGCACTCGGCAACAGCCGTAAATGGACTTCTTCTGGTGAAAACACACTTGGGAAATATTCCCCCAACTCCGGAAAGTCTCCTAAGTTATCCACACACACACACACACACGTATATATATATTTTATTAATTTTTTTCACATTAACTGCATTGCAGAACATTGCAGTGTGTGTGTGTTGATTTGGGTTAGATTTAAAGGTGTGTGTGAGGATGAATGAAGTTGGGAAAACTTGATATTTGTAAGATTTTTCTTCAATCAAAAGATTTCTCATTTTCAGCTCATTTCAGACATTTATTCTTGAATTATATGAGCTTAAATTAAGCATAATTAAATTTCTGAACACACTCAGCTGAATAAAAAATCTCAAAATTAGAGAAACCTGTCTCTTTATATTAAAAATTCTCTTACTTCTTAAGAGATCATTTCCTGTTGTTTGTCAGCAAACAGGTCAGTGACAGCGCGGTACACAGAGGATTCTGTACCTCTGCTTTTACCTACAAATCCTCAGTGCTTTCAGGCTGAGGTCAGCAAGGTCCTTAAACAGCCGAGCCATGAATAAGCACCGCTGTTCCCCGGGAACACCTTGGATCCCATTACATATTCCGTGTGTTCTCCTCACTCAAGCCACTGTGGAGTGGCTGAGGATGTACCTCTGCACTTTACAGACCGACAACATCCGCGGTATGATTCCACTTTCTCTGAAGAGCCTACCAAATGGTATTATTGATGACGGAAAAGTCGATTGGGAAATGATGATGATGACGATGATGTAGTATAAAAGCGGATGCTCTAATGTTCCATACACAGAGTAACACTTGCGACCCTCAACGCTATTCTCACTCAATATTTACAGAATTAGAAAAGTCTTTTGACACATTTACTAACTTCTAGACACATTTTAAAGTTACTTAAGTCTGATTGAGGAGGCCAAATTTTCATGCATTATGAATAAAAATGCCTCTGTGAGACCTAACAAGGTTGATCAATTTCTGTCGTTATGTAGCTTCGAAAAATGCGAAAATTGACACAAGGATTGAGCTTCAAAACTGTATCTGAATCTAAACCCCTGAGCTGCATCGAGCACATTTCAGTCTAATGTTCAAACTGAAGTGATGCTGATGCCTTGAGACTTTATCCGCAAGGTAGCTCTTGTGACACAAAAATTCGTCAAAAGGTGCCACTTTTATGAGGATGAGCTTTCACACAATCTCTGCTTTTACTGTACGAGTGCACATTCTGTACAGACGACCCCGTCTAAAGAAAACGCCTTGCTCCCCTCCTGCTAGTGTATCAGCCAAGTGTGTCTCGCATACTCAGGACTGCACTCTCGAGCCATTTGGCTGTGAAAAGCTAATGGCCCTGATTTAGCTCTGCATTGAGATCAAGCAACACAATTATAAGCTGAAGGTCATTCATCAAAAGGTGTGCAGTGAATAAGTCATCACACCCTTCAAAACAGTGGCTGTCCTTAAGGCAGGGCCCAAGTCATTTCAACGATAAATGAGCATGTAGGGAGAGCTGGATAACAACAGCACATTTTCAGTAAATAACAATGATAAACATACATTTTGTTTATAATAGACACACATATGAACACATGTAGATAGATAGATAGATAGATAGATAGATAGATAGATAGATAGATAGATAGATAGATAGATAGATAGACAGATAGATAGATAGATAGATAGATAGATAGATAGACAGATAGATAGATAGATAGATAGATAGATAGATAGACCCCTTGACTTGAATCTGTAAGGGTGATAGACAATTTTGTGTGTGTGTATGAGTGTGTGAAGTACCCCTACTCTTTTTTTCAATAGACACTATAAAGTCGCTTTATAAATCCTACATGACCATGCAATCAATATTTGGTGACTGCATCATTCTGGAACACTGCAGTGTGTGTCTTGAGGGAGCGGCGCGTTGTGAGATTTCTCTATGCGATGGTCAATTCTCCACGATGAAAAAAGCAACCCTAACTCCAACTTTTAAACCAGCTTTTGGTTTCTTACGTTAAGGTTAGGATTATACGCAGTGCTATTTAAAACTAATTATGGACATTCCTCAAAAATATAGCAAGACCTGATATTTTACCATCCTCCATTTTTGCCAGAAAAGTCCCTCTATAAAGACCATGCAGCCAGTTTTCGGTGACTGTGTTAGTCTGAAACATTGCATTGTAGGTGTGTTCTGTATACTGTACACACACGTTTCAAGTTAAAGCATTACGACCTGTTCTGAAGCAGAGCACACTGGTAATTAGCTCTCAGTAGAGTCACACAGCACCTGGTCCCATCACAGGGAACTCTGCTGCTTTTCTGGGAGGCTCTGCTGGATGAGAGCGAGAGCCTGAAATAGCCTGGCTCTTCCTCCAGGTGGATGAGAGATGGGCACAGTTCCAACAACCTGGCTACAGTGGTGCTTTGTCATGGCACATATTCCTTTTACCTCAGAGGAGGTGTTGCCGCATAGAAGGGTTTGTCAAGTGAGGGTATGTGTTGTTTAGAGCAGTGTGAGAAGTGTGTTTTTCCATGGCTGACTGAAATGCTCGAGTTGGATGAACATGAGATTGGGGCTTGGAATCCAGGGAGAGACTAAAATCAACATTGGGCAAGAGCAATACCCTTAACCCCAAGTCGCTCAAGGTAGACGCTGCCCCGACGCTCAGTTTTTTTGTGTTGAAAATATAGAACCTGTTATTACCACTTGTACAATGTTGTCCACTAAGAGTACAACGATGTATCATAGCTTTAATGTAAACATCTCCAAATTTTCCTTGTAGCCTTAACATGAGGCTTTTGGGGCAGTTGGCAGTGTAACGGGTAGGGCGATTACCCCATGATCAGAATGTTGCCGGTTTGAGTCCCGGACCAGTTAAGGTACCACTGAGGTACCACTCACGGGCAAGGTACCATCCCCAAGCACTGCTCCACAGGTGCTGCCAAAAGATGCCCACTGCTCTTTCACTGATGGGTCACATTTCGTTGTGGTAAAAGTGTGAGTGATTATTTGTCATTGTAAACACAGCACAGCACAGCTCATTCACCAATATCTTCTCAAGACTCCGTTCTCTGACTTCATCTCACAGCTGCAAAGAGCGTGCTGTGATGCAATGACCACTGATCGTCTACCAAATGCCACTTCTGCCAATTCAACACCAATACAGAAACACCAGGTAGTTGAAAGTACCAGTCTTTGTAAGGAGAGAAGAACAGTCCCGTCCCCTGCATGTCTAACTTAAGTTTCAGGCTGAAAGATTGGGGTCGAGGGCTTTTCCTGCTCCCCCATCTGTTACCCAGGATGCACTCTCTTCCCCTCATGTCCCAGGGCCTGTGCTAAAATGTTATTCTGTGACAATTTGCTCTTTGATTACCTGGGATACATCACAGCAGTGATGGCTTGCTCCTCCTTCTCTTCCTCCCCGCTGCAGTACCAGAGCAGGTAAAGAGGCTGATTGGGGTGCCGCCGGCATCTGCCCGAGCTCCTCAGTGATGCAAATCACCCCGGCCCACCTCCATCCATCTGCTCTCCACTTCCTTCTCTGCCCTTTAGAGCACTTGCTTCCACACTTCCTTCCCTTTCAAGTTTCTGCAAACATGTATTTCGATCAAACATTTCTCCCTGTCTCTTGTATCTTACATTGGTTGTCTCTCTTATGAATCTCCCTCTCTCTTCAGGCTCATGTCAGCAATCTGACTCTCATCCGTCTCCCTCTCTCATCTGTCTTGACCAGCGCCTTCCTCTCTCTTCTGTCATATGTTGGCTGTCTTTCTCTTCTGTCTAACATTTGAAGTCTCTCTGTTCTGTCTCAAGTTCGCTGTCTCTCTTCTGTCTCACAGCAGCCATCTCTTTTGTCTCATGTTGGCATCTCTCTTCTGTCTCTTTTTGGCCATCTCTCTCTTTTGTCTTACGCTGGTTGTCCCTCCCTCTTTTGTCTCATGGTGGCTCTCTCTCTCTTCTATCTCACATGGTCCATCTTTCTTCTGTCTCATGTGAGCTCTTTTGTTTCACCTCGGCAGTCTATCTCTTCTTTCTCGTGTTGGCGTCTCTCTCTTCTGTTTCATGTTAGCCGTCTCTCTCTTCCACACGCTCTCTCTCACAGCAGCTGTCTCTCCTGCTCCCCTCTGTCTTCTGTCTCCTGTTATCATATCTCTTCTCTGTCTCATATTGGTGTCTCTCTCTTCTGTCTCACATTGCCCATCTTTCTCTTCTGTCCCACGTCTCTCTCTCTCTCTCTCTCACTCTCTTACATGGGCTGTCTCTCTCTTCTGTCTCTTGTTGGCTGGTTCTCTCATATATCTTCCTCTCTTCTGTCTTAGCCACCATCTCCCTCTCTTGTTGGTCTCATGTCTCACGTTAGTTATTTCTCTCCCTCTTTCTTCAATCTCACATTGGCCGCCTCTTGGCATCTCCTTTCCTCCATCCTGTTTCAGATTCTCCATCACTCTTATGCATCTTCCTCTCTGCTCTCTTACGTTGGCCGTCTCTATGCATCTCTCCCTATCCCTGCTGTCTCATTGGTCGTCTCTCTTATGCATCTTTTCTGGTCATGATCTTGACCAGCCACATTAAAAAGGGGTCATCTCCCTGCTGTTAAAAAGCTACAATTTTTTTATACGGTTTACTTGCTAACAATTGAATATCTGGGGGAAACATTTTGTGTAAAATCTCTTGGACAAGCATTTCCTGGTGTGTGCCGTCTTGCTTTTATGCCTAACTACAGATGATAAACATAGCTAGAGGTGGGGAGAGAGGGGAGAGATGGATACAAAAAAATGGAGACAAAGTTGCTGGGGGAAGTTTTGGCAGCAGTGGACTGTGCAGATAATTAATGTCAAAACAGCGAGGCGGAACGGCGGGACCGTGGCTTGGCTCGGCTCGGCTCGGCGCCTGACACAGCCGACGAGAGGCAGCCAACAGGCTTCAGAGGGGCTTCGAGTGCTGCAGGAGAGACACATTCCGGCAGAATGCACCAGCAAGCCCCCGCCACTGCCCCTCTAATGAGGAAGAGAGACTGTCAACGGCCACCTCCCCTGCTCTCTGGCTGAGCCTCGCTCTCCCTCATCCCTCCCTCGCTTTTCCTCTCCATCCTCGCAGCTCCCTGGGGGCTCGCCTGGGTCTTTCACACTGACCGTGCAGATTAATCACACAGGCCCTTTCTGCCAGTCTCGCTTTCACCCGGCTTTAAAAAAAAGAAAACAAAAAAAATCCCCGTCCCGGACCGGGCCCCTCATCATGCACTGCGTAATTGGACAGCTCTGCTGATCTCGTGAGGAAGCCCACCTCCTCCACCCCCGTCGAAAAAAGAGGGAAGGACGCAGCTCAGATGTTGCGTTAGAAGCGTCTCTCTATGCCGGTTTCATGTATTCTTCATGTGCCGCAAAGGCCTTACGGGAGAACACGGGTGCTACGAATACTGAAAAGAAAGCCAGCAATTCGGTGGAGGAGGCGTCTCACGAAAAAAAGAATGTGGCCTGCGAGCGAAAAAAGGAGTTTTTTCGTGGAATGTTTTTGAAGCTGCTTGGAAGTGTTTAAAACAGTTAAAAAGTCAAGGTCAAAGTCAAAGTAAATTTTGTCATCTCTTCTATATATTGTACAGATATACAGAGAGACGAGAAGACATGGCTCCAGTTTACACAGTGCAACAAGAAATAGAGAACAAAGAACAGATAGGGCACATGGAATAAACAATATATAAATAGGACACAAAATATACATTTTAAGCTAGAAGTGGAAATTGAAAAAGTTAAAAGCTAAATTCAAGCTACTGCTTTAATAAGCTACTGGAAAATTTAAGTTTAAGTTAAGTTTAACTTAAAACTACACCTAGGTTTTTTGATGATCTCTCTGCCAAGGTGGACTTCATCCTCCAACTCCAGCTTGCAGCTGCCAAGAGGGTGCTGTGACGCAACGAGCATGCATGAACATGCACAGGTATCACTTCAGGAAATTTACCAACAACCAGAAATTCCTGGTGGTTGAAAATATCTGACCTTATCACTATTTGCAACAAATGTAGAGTCACTGTAGAGTCAATGTAGAGTAGAGTTAAGGATCTTTCTTGATTATCCAGTCGTGCTTTTGTCAATATTTGAAAAAACTATTTTCAGGTTTTTAAAATTTCAGGTTCTCCTGAGATTTAAGCCTTCAATCGTGTGGTCACCACCAAAGAAGTCGTGCACCACCATGCATTTATTGTCATAATCAAAATGCTATTGCAAATGTAATTAAATTAGCTATTTGTGCCTCTGCATTATGTGGTCCAGTCTCCGAAAGCTTGTTCAAACTTATTCCATTTACCCCACTGCTTCACAACACCTCCCTCCTTATTATAATTACTGCACAATGCAAACCTCGCTTAACAACGCATGCACGCTATGGAAATTCAAGTCGAATCCTTTTATTGCATTCGCATGAATATTGCATGAGAGATTGATTCCTCGTTTGCTTTGTTTGCAAGCACTTTCACCCTTAACACCCGAACACACACATTTCCTAAGCAAACCTCACTTTGCTTCTGTTCTTTTCCAGCATGCATAAATCTTCTCTTTTAAAACAGACGGCCGTCTTTTAAGACCGATGTGGAAGTTTCGGGTTTACCCAGTCATCCTGAGGACGGAGTAACCTGAAACAGTGCAGCACATTTGAAAGCCCTGGCTCCAGCAGTAAGCATGGCTTTGCAGAAGTGCAAATTTCTTCTTATTGCCCTCGTGCCGGGCCGCAGCCAAATTTTGCGCATTGTTAGCAGATGGTGCCGGGCACGAGATGGAGTTGGCAGCGGCGCGCGGCATCGCGTTGCACTCGCGTGAGTCACCACGGGATCAAACACCGCTAGGCCGCCTCCTCTTTATTCCGAACCGGCGGCGGTTGTGACACGTTTGTGCACGTCTGAAGCGGCGCGAACGGTAATTGCTCTGAAGGATCAGGTTACCGGGTCCTCGTGCGACACTCGGTAAAACTTAAATTGGACCCTGCACTTTCTAGGAAAATAAAAAATCAGGCACGTCAGACCCACTAATGGCCAAGCACAACCCAGTTCTTTCATTCGTGATCATGTTTTTCTTTTACCCCACATTTATTCAGCGCTCAAATCCCAAGGCAACTTGTATCACTTCTATCTGATTAAAAACAGCAAATTTCTTACAGTTGTGTTGTGCAGATAATTTTAATGACAACCGTTGTAGAGATGCTACCGCTGGGACACATTCATTAAAAAAACATTCCAAATTATATATACATATTTTTTCATTTTTTATTTGTTAAGAATATTAAGGCATTCATATAATATGATAAAACTATAGCAGCTAAAAAAAACCAATGAACTGTACAAACCAGGGGGTTTCAGCTGGTGTTCCAGTAATGCAGGTGTTCTGTGACATGCAATCCAATTCCACTGCCAAATGACTTGTTAAAAATTCATTCATTCATTCATTCATTCATTATCCGAACCACTTAATCCCAACTGGGGACGCGGGGGGACCGGAGCCTACTCTGGGAACTTACGGGTGCAAGGCGGGGACCAATCCTGGGCAGGCGCCAACATACCGCCGGGCACACACACTCACACAATCAGACTCTCATTCACACCTTACAGGGCCAATTTAGAGTGGTGGTCCCTGGAACCAGCTGGAACAAATCTGGAACAAATCTTAAAGATGACATGAGTGCCAGAACCTTCATTTTAAGAACTAATTTCTTTCTAAGCACGGTTGGTGAGTGAGTCCCACTGCATTCAACGTCTTTTACAATAAAAAGAAAAACCAACAAATGAAGTTGGCATGATTAAAAAATATTTACATGCACAGTGGGCTGGTTATTCTTAGCAGCTGCAAGGGGAAAAAATGGTGACAGCGGAGCTTGCAACAGAAAATTAATGAGGTTATCTTTACAGAAGGACCTTATTAAACCCATTTGCATCTTAGACAATATTTTATAAAGCAGACATTATATACTATTTCACATTTGTCCCGCAGAGCCTTAACCAACATAATTAAGGACACAATCCTCGCTCAAGGGCACGACAAATATCCCTCTTGGGGGAAAACACCCGCGATTAAAGCAGTAGCCCAATGTGTCTTTGCTCTACCCCATGCTGGCAGAGTCAGGAAAGGTCCTTAATCATAAATGCATGGAAAGAATTAGTCGTGACTATATGGTGAGGGAGATTAAAGTCAAGGGGACTTGAAAGTCAAGAGGAAATTACTGGCTTGTTTGACAGTTTTGTAGGATATTGTAGACTGACCCGCATGTATAGGAAGTCATTTATTTTCTGAACAGAGGCATTTTTTATTTTCAAATTTTCATTATTGGAGATTACAAGATTATTGGACCTTCAACTCAACATTTAAGGGACAACAGCTGAATTTGTGTTAATTCCACAGATTTATTTCAAATAGAACAACGGAAAAAGAGCTAAGCCACCAGGTAAATAATGTGAAATAGAAAGGGATAAAATATGCTTTATAGATGTTTCTGCAGATTATAGTTGACCTTAATGCTAAATTATGAGCCATCAGGCATGAACTAATCACACAAAAAGTAACAGCACAGTTCTCATTGTGGCCTAAATAGGGAACTAGTTTGACCTGAAAATGTGAAGAAATGATCGTTTGACCAGATATACAACGATTGACAACCCTGGATTTCCTAAATGAGCAGAAATTTTAAGCCATGAACAGTGTTTCCACAACAAAACTGAGAGAAGTTAAAAAGAACAAAAGATGGAAAGAAGAAATAATGAAGAAAACATGATTACGGCATGGAAACAAGGTGATTAACACCCATTAATCAAAATGAATAAATAAATAAAAACAAAGAGTACCTGGTGTTTGCAAACACAATAAACTAAAAATAGTCAAAAAATCAAAGTCAAAGTAAACTTTGTCGTCATCTCTTCTATATATTGTACAGATATACAGAGAGACAAGAAGACGTGGCTCCAGTTTACACAGTGCAACCAGAAATAGAGAACAAAGAACAGATAGGGCACATGGAAAAAACAAAATATAAATAGGACACAAAATATACATTTTAAGCCAGAAATAATGTGGAGAACAAGGTGTTTGCTGATACCTAGCATCACAACTATTAACAAGAGGTGAAACAAACCAAAACCATGACCAAAAAAGTCAATCCAAAGACAAACAGAAAACAGAGGCAAAACCCAGACAAAGGGAGAGGCAGACTTATATTGGGACAGACACAGGTGAGGCAGATTAGTGCAAACGAGCCACAGACCATGACAGGAAAGGCAGGACAAGAAATGGAGGCCACTAGTGGCCTTACAGGGGAACTACAGGCCGAAATGTAGTTAATTCTAGTACAAATACTATACTATTATTATATTAAATTTAATCTTAAGAAAGATTAGTATAATATTATACAACGTTAAACCTGAAAATATGCTAATGTTTTGCACAAAGAGGCTTGCCTAGAATTTGTGTATGACAAGTTGTAAATTCTGTTCTTACTTCAAATTGGTGTCAGAAGTTTTGAGAAAACTGTTTAAATTTGATTTCAAATTTTGCCCTAAGAAGCATTGATTATTGAGCCTCGCTGTCATTTTCACATTTAGGAATTCTAAGATAAACCCCTTAAATTCAAGATGTTTTTGCTAAGATACTGTATATTTCATCTGCAGAACTGCTTATTTAAAAACCCGACCATGTCATTTAATGTTTCTGCTGCGAGCGTGTCAGCAACATGACGTGCCTTTTGATCACAAGGCTGAATAGCTGCCATAACGCTGCTAATGTTAAGAAATACAACTGCCACTCAACGACGTGACAGATCGTTATGAAGCTCCATCTTTCACTCGGAACCAACAAGCTGAGACAGTCAGAACGCTCGCCAGCCTTTATAAAGATGAAACCCAGCACAGACCTTCAGTGGGAAATGATCAACTGTTTGCTTCTGACAGCTGAGGTTGAACTAAATAGACCCTGCAATCACAAGCAACATCTAAGCAGCAGAACATGAGTGAAATGCTCAAACTGGCTTAAATAAAAGTGTGATAGCGTGAGTAATCTGGCACTGTTAAGCATAAATAAACACAGAGACCCGCTGCACTACACTCATAATGCTGAGTGGTTTGTAGATAATGTTGTCTCCCATGGACTCCACTTAAGGCTTTGATTCTTTGACAGTAAAAAACACTGCAATGTTATTCCCTGATTCCCGACTCTCTTTAGGCATTCAGGGCCAGTATAAAGCTATCGCAGCATGTAAGGCAACATTGCCTAATAACATCTCTCCCAAGCAATATAAAATGAGTGATTGTCATTTTGAAGGTACTATACACTGGTACTATATACAAGTCTAGTACTATACACTAGTACTACACACTACCGGTACCATACACTAGCACTATATACCAGTATAGTACTATACACTAGTACTACACACTACTGGTACTGTACACTAGAATTATACACTACTGGTACTATATACTAGTCTAGTAATATACACTAGTACTACACACTACCGGTACCATACACTAGTACTATATACCAGTATAGTACTATACACTAGTACTACACATTACTGGTACCATACACTTGTACTTTACACTACTGGTACTGTACACTGGTACTATATACTAATTTAGTTCTATACACTAGTACTACAAACTACCAGTACTATACACTAGTACTATACACCACCGGTAATATACACTAGTATAGTACTACACACTAGTACTACACACTACTGGAACTGTGCAACAGTACTACACACTACTGGTTTTTATATGCCTTAATCTCAATTGTATTGTGAGTCGTTAAAATGTGGCATTTCTAGATTTATGGCACTTTAGAGGATTCCAATAGTTGTGCTGTTAAAATACAGAAGTTCTGCCGAAAGGTTCTTTTGAGGTTAAAACGCTGTCAGGAGTCGACTAATAAAGCAACTGTCAAATATGTGAAAAATATCTCCTTATGGACTAGAGGTTGATGGATTTTCCAGAATCTTTTAAAACTTTCTGGTATTGAACTTTGCAGAATCACACACAGTAAGCACTCACAGTGCAACAGTGCCCCTTAAGGCTACTGTCAGAGCCTGAGACTGCTGCCTGTTTCTTTCTGTAGAGCCAAAAATAGCAGCAACCTCATTACCTAACTCGGCTGTAAAAGGGCTGATAAATAAAGACGGCAATTCAGTATGGTAGCAGTGAATTGTTAGAAGACTACAGTGACTTTGTTCCCTAATGTACAGTTAAAAAAGTGCAACAATGTTATTAAAATGCAAAATATTGCCTATATGTACCAAACTGCACCTTCAGTCACTGAGCACGAACTATTAAAGGCGTAAGACAATTTTATTCCTCTGGCTTCCTTTGAGGCCTCCACCCCAGTAACAAGATGACACAACTTTGTCCGTTTCTTTTTGTGGAAGTATTTTCTTGGAAGAAACTGAACTGTAAAAGCGGTTAGTAGCGTACCTTGGTATCAATTCACACTGACAAGGGGAGAGATGGAAACCAGGGTATAGCTTTAAGCTTCTGGGATGGCATCTGTCAGTGTGACACGGATGGAGAGACCTTTTATATAATAGGGGACATCGAAGCTGGTACGTGCCGTCTGTCAGAGTGTAACTGAGAGTGTATAAATAATGTCTCACCGTGACACAAAGAGATCATGCGGGGAGCTGCGAAGCTGCACAGAAAGATCACTGGTTGGGAACCTTCGCAGACAGAACAGCCCTAAAAAAGGACTTTTCTCACTACGAAGCGTCCATTGTCATAAATGACAGCCGAGCTGTCAAAACCATTCATCTCACCGCGGTCCAAAAGCTGACACACTCTCTAGCTACTAGAAGAGTAGCTACGGCTTGGCCATCAGCTAGTTGTTATTAACAAGCTCCTTTACCCATGTCTGGCTATGGATAGGCCTTGGTGCTGAGCTGAGTTTTCTCTTGCAAAGAGATTAGTGCTGCTTTCTTCAAAAATCAAAAGTCACGCTTTCCTCATAGATATAGTTGTAGGGCCAGTTGGTAGAATTACAACAAGGGACTTGATCGGAGGGTCACCGGTTCAAGTAGTGGACCGGTAAAGACACCACTGAGATACTCACAAGCAAGGTACAATCACCAAGCACTGCTCCCTGGGCGCTGCTCCTTAATGGATGGGTCAAATGCAGAGGTCACAATTTGCTGTGGTGCTCTCTCGTCCAGAGCAACTTCCAAATTACAGGGACAGTCTCCCTGGAGCATTTTGGCGTTAAGGGTCTTGGTCAAAGGTCCAAAGGTGGAAGTGCTGTTGGTAGGTTAGAGTTAGATTTGAACTTATCTGTAGGTGAGTATCCTACCACTAGCCCACCACCACCCACACGACGTGCTAGAGTTTTATTGCTGTTTTGGGCTGAAGTAAAACTCTCCTAGTTCCCATTTTTGAAAGACTAATGTACAAGAGTGTTTTTTTTGATATAATACATCTGGTTGCAGATGTATTATATATCATTGTGAACACACCACAGCATAGTACACCACAACGAAATGTGACCTCATTTGACCCATCCGTGAAGGAGCAGTGGGCAGCTAACACGGGCAGCGCCTGGGGAGCAGTGCTTGGGGACACTACCTTGCTCATGAGTAATTCAGTGGTAACTTTATCCGTCCTGGATTCAAACCTGCGACCTTCTGATCACGGGACCAACACCAAACACCGTTACGCCACCAACTGCCCCAAACCCACCAATTGCCCCAATTAACTAATTTGGCATTAAGAATTAATTTTATGTAACTGCAAAATAAATAAAAATGTAGTTGCATGCTCTGTTAAGAAGATCCTGTCTTAATACATACCCCTAACCCTGTTTACCCATTGATTGCTGCTTGGTTGATATTTGGCATAACTGTATTTTCATATGAAATGTATAGTTCATCACCAGTATACAGTATGTATGAACCATTTAAGTCTGAAACATTAAAAAATTCTTCTTGTTTTACGCCTGCTCGTTGCTCAGCATTTAAGCCAACTATGCCACATGTTGTCTGTGTACTGCATATGCTTGCATTCTGATTGATGTTTGATTTGTGGACAGAATTGCAGCACATCTGTATAGTGATGGGATGACAGATGGACAGTCCTGGCAAAGGTCACTCTGCAGAAGGAGCTCATATTTTGTGGTTAGAACATGTCGTAATGGGAATGAATGTAGAACATTTATCATGATTTCATTTTAATTGGACAAAACAACGGAAAAGTGATGTATGTGTGTGCGTGTGTGTGTGGCTGAGACAATACTGCCTTAACAACTGCAACCCTCAAATCTCTCATTTTAATCACACAGCTGTTGCTGTTGTGTACGCTTTCCAGAACTCTCTTTCAGAAATCCACTGTATTTTTCCACCAACAGAGGGAGACCTAGACCACAAGAAGCATACACACGGTCCCATCGAACCAAGGACTTGAAGTGATAAATTGTTATTACTTTTATTTTTTTGACAATGTCTTTAACTTATTCTTAGAAATAAGCTTTTTATTGGTATTGCTTTGATAATGAAAAACAAGAAAATATCATTATCCTAAAATTAAAAAAAACGCACAAACCAGCCAGGAATTGTGCATGCCGTTATCCACCAGTAGAGGGAAGCTCAAACCTAATTTCAAAACAAGAAAAAGACTTAATTTGGAACAGTGTATGCAACACAAGTTCTCTCCCTTGCAGCAGTCATTAGTTGAACATATTTAGACAGCATTATCATATATAGATAGGAATGCATTTAATACTGCTTAGAAATACACTATATTAACATTTCACAGTGGTTAGAAATGGGGAAAAATCCATTTATCTTTGGCTCTGGCATTGTGGACCCTGGGTGAGGCCTAATGTCATTATCAGTCTAAACCAAAGTGTAAAACATCAGAAAGGTTGGACAAATTGCTCAAAAACATTTGTTTTGTAGTTACTTCATGGATATGGAAGATAAATTATGCAAATTATGTAAAAGGCACCAAAAATGTAAGTGCACTACATACAAAATGTGTATATTACAGGACATATAGTATATAGAAATACTCTAGATTTTTTTTTTTTATTCATACAAGCGCAAAAATCCCTTATATACTGCATGTGGGATTTGGCCATATTCACATCATTACTGGTTACTGTTACTTCAAAATAATTTGTTACATTACATTATTACTGTCTCTGAATTGTAATTCGTTACGCGACTCCTTACTGAGTTACTTTCACCATAATAACTGCGAAAGTAGCAATTCTAAAATGCTAAAATGTACAGTAGTTTACTGCAGTTCATTCTACATCCAGTGGATTGCGATGTGAAGTAGCATAATCACTGCGGGCATGCAGTCTGTAGGAAAAAGCTATTTTACTCGCTGAATTTTTCAAACAAAAAAAGGAATACAATATATATATTATTATCATCTAAAGCCAGCTCTGCTTCTAGCTTAAGACATTAGTCATAATGAACTCATTAACCGCCATTAACACATGGACCTTTCCTTTTTTTTAATTCCACGTGGGCATGAGCTCGTCTAATAAGGCCAGCGTGCCACACATGGAGGAAAGATATTCCACAGCAGCCCAAAAAAATATTCATATACAGTCTAGACCTCACCCCCTCCCCACACACACACACACACACTCCTCAGCCTCAACACACACGCACAGACCTACACGTGCACATTACACACCCCGCCACCTGATTAGTGGGAAATGTGAGTGTGACAGCGAGCGAGGGTCTTGTCTCCTGGGTGACATCATCAAAGCACTTCTGTATTTGTCTTGATGAGGAGGAAATGCCGGTTGCTTTCCAGCTCGGGGGGGGAAGTCACGCTGATGTCATCAACCTGCCACTTCTGACTATCTCCCCCAGGTGCCAACTGCTGCACGGCAGGAATTAGACTGGCACGGGTAGAGCAGCTTATCACGGCTCAATGCGGCTAAGGAGAAAATTACATTTTGGGTTTGTTTCTAATATGTTGCGTTGAGGGATGTGGACTAGATTTCCCCCTCCTCCTCCCCAGCTCGGGTGTTGGAGAAGCTCTGGATTTTTATTTATTTATTTAAAATCACCCCCTCCCCTAATTTCTGATTTTATCCATATGAAAGATTATTAATTTTGAAAGCTGTGTACACAATACCTGGGGGGTCTAGTGGTCACATCTTGACCCGTCCTACCGCCAGCACTACCATCATTGGGTCCCTGAGTAAGACCCTTAACCCGAAGTCGCTCTACCTGAAATTAGGAAAATGCAAGTTGCTCGGTATAAGAGTGTCTGCTAAATGCCGTAAATTTAAATGAAAGGATGAAGGTGGTCTAGTGCTAGGATTCTAATAATAGACCAAGAGATTCTGAGTTTAAATCTGCCTCTATGCTACCACCATTAGACCCCCGAGCCTTAACTCCCAAGTTGCTCCACTGAGACTGTCCTTGTAATTAGGAAATGTAAGTCACTTTAGATAACAGTGTTTCAAAAATAATGTAAATATAGAGGGTTATACTCATTGAATTGTTTGTCAGTTAACTAGTGAGTTGAAATGGCTAAATTGGGCCAAGGTGAAAGTCTAACAAGTGCATAATGTCAGAAAAACAGCAGGAACAGAATTCCAAATAACTGATTTGTTATATATTCAATTCAGAAAGGTACATGCCTCATATATAAATTATGATCTTCGACTTTACCTGTCGTACTGGACAGCACTTGAACTGAAAAATATCCCCTGCATTCTTCTCATTCAAAAAAAAAAAAAAAAAAGAAGTGGATGCAAAAGATGGTGAAGAATGAAAAAGTACAGACAACACTTGTTTCTAAGCCTAGCTAGTTAGTAAAAACATAAGCAAAAGAACTGGTTAACTGTTGTAATGTTGACACTAACATCTAATATTAGTTAGCAGTAACACCTCAATCTGGCTAGTTAACCCAGACAAAAATAAAATGTTAGCATTAACACCTCAATCTAGTTAGATAATGAACCTGGAAAATGTAAGTGTTAGAACAAACCTCTCAATCTACTTACACAGCTAACCCCGCGGATGCTAATGTTAGCACTTACACCTCAATCAAGTTAGGTAATTGACTCAGAAAATGTTAATGTGAGCAGTAAACGTCTCAATCTAGTAAGACAGCTAACCTTGCTAATGCTAATGTTAGCACTAACGCCTCAATCTAGTTAAATAATGAACCCAGGAAATGTTAATGTGAGCACTAAATGTGTTAATCTATGTAGGTAGTTAACACGGAAAATCCTAATGTTAGCACTAACATCTTAAGCTAGTTTAGCTATCTAATGTAGGAAAGATTAAAGTTAACATTTATATATGAAGCAAATTAGATGATACACTTTGCAAAAACACATGCTAATGAGAACTTAAGTTCTGTAATGAAGACTTTAAAACTGACTAATCATCCCAGTCGAGTTTCCACTGTTATGGAAATTAAAGAAGCAATGGAATGCCGCTATTAGCTTTGTAAACATATGTGCATCCATCATGTTTACAAAGTTTTATAGAAGTCCTGTCTGCCGTAATGCATCATGGGCTCGCCTCCATTGTGAAGGATGCATGCGATGCATTCAGATGCGTCTGAATTATGCTGCTTTCAAAACTGGACAGCCATTATCTCGAGAGCAGGCAAAAAAGCTGTCCAGAAATGCTGTTAACTTAGACAGCTGCCTAGAATAATATTTTCTAACCTACAGTGGCCTAACATAGCATTTCTGATTTCATTTACAAATTCACCAGAGTAAATTTGCAGAAGTTTTGTCTTTATTGTTTGAGTGTATTTTTATGACATGAAAAATATAAAAGCAATTGTACGTTTTGCGCTGCAACTCTGTAATAAAGTTGTTTATGGTAAGCAGACCGCGCTGTTAACCTTGAGTAATGTCCCTTCCGTTTTGACGAACCTCGCAGAAATTTCACGCAACACTGGCTGCCTTTGTGCTGGCGAGCAGACGTCTTGAAGCACCAGAGCCTGGGCCACTTTGTTCTTTCTGACAGATTTATCAGTCACTCTTTTGTAAGCCCATTTCCCGCCCCCCTTTTCGCCTTCTACATCCAGACTGGAAACAAACACATGTGGCCCATCAAGATTATCCCTCAGCTGAGATGTACAATAGCCATATTTAAGGTCTTAAAAAGGAGCCCTGAATCTTAAAACCCTTTTGGGCTGTCAGGCTCACAAACACAGATCGTCAGCTCACGATTGTTAGCCAGCTTGCACTAACAGAGGCAAAAGAAACCTATGAATTTGTTTAAGCAAAGAGCTTGGAGTAAAAACAAAATAAAGGACGGGCATTAAAGGCGGCATTCATTCTCCCAGGCTTGCATGGTGGACAATATCTAATGATATGCAATTGGATAGTTAATGAACTTCCTGCATGCCACGTAGCTTCAATCTCCATGGCAACCGCTGGCCATGGCAAAGAAGCGGTTCTATCCAGCAGCAATTGATTGGGGAAGAAAAGAATACCAACAACAAGCAAACCAGGCCGGCCTAATTTGGTGCCAGAGACCTTTAGAGATGATCGTTTTCTCATTTGATATTTCTATGAAGATGGTGGTTTCCTCATGAATTCACCATTTACATCTACTGCTTTCAGCTGGTGCACTTATCCAGAGTGGCACAGAGGAAGCTTTTTAGTCTAGTAAGGGAACTTCATACTGGAAATCCTGAACTTAAATCAACAAGTCAATTATGTTTCTGCCAGTTAATTTACAAACTGTTGCAAATCTTTTCCAGGAGCACAAATCACTGTCTATATTTTTACATTTACTGCATTAAGAGATGCACTTATCCAAAGTGACTTTCATTCACTTATTATCTGAACCACTTAATTCCCATCCCTATCCCTCCGGGGACCGGAGCCTATCCTGGGAACAACGGGCGCAAGGTGGGGGACCAACCCTGGGCAGGCACCAACACATTGTAGGACACACTCACTCACATTCTCATACACCTTACAGAGACAATTTAGAGTTGCCAATTAACCTACATTGCATACCATTTTAATCCCAGTCGGGGTCCCGAGGACTGGAGACTATCCTGGGTGCGATATGGGGGCCAACCCTGGGCAGGTGCCAACACAGTCACATACACACCTTACGGGGCCAATCAACCAGTCACCCATCAACCTGCAGAGCATGCTTTTGGACTGTGGCAGGAAACCAGAGCACTTAGAAAACCCGTGTGAACACAGGGAGAGCATGCAAACTCCATACAGAAAGACCCCATGACCAACACAGGGAACAAACCCAGGGCCTTTTTGCTGTGAGGCTACAGAGCTAACTACTGTGTCAACCCCACTCAAGGGAATCTGTCCCTGTAACTAGGAAACGTGAGTGCAGCCAATGCAGAAAAAAGTGGCTGGAGGTGGTCTAGTGGTAGGATTCATTCCAACAGTGTGTAGGTATGAACCTGGCTCTACCCTACCTTCATCAGAACCACTATTGAGCAAGACTCTTAGTCCAAAGTTTAAATAATAAGTAGGAAGTGCGTTAGGTAAAGGTAAGCACTGCTCCCTGGGCAGTGCAGATGTCAGCTGCTCACTGCTCCTTCATGGACGGGTCAAATACAAAGCTCACATTTCATTGTGGTTTACTGTGTGCTGTGCTCACAATGACAAACAATCACTCACTTTCAACCCTGAGGTACCAGAACAGACATCAAATTTCCACATGATGGTCAGAAAGAGACGTACATTGACACTCTTTTCCAGAGATTTAGAGAAACTTCAAAGATTTTGTTCAGGGGTGCAATGGTGGTAGTGCTGGATGTGTGATTGATGGTGGATGTGTGGCCTTTCCACTAGGCCACCACTCAACATGTTGTATCATTTTACAGATCAAAAATGATGTAAATATGATAAACCACTTTACCTGATGCTCTATAAATATGAGAATATGGCCCATGTCTAATTGGCTGCTAGACAGGACTGTACAACAACAATCGTTCACGGTAGTCTCTCACACACGTAGTCGTGTCATATTTTCCAGATGGAGTCTCAACAATGCCCTGTGTAAACGGCCTTCAAATGGCAGGCACATCCGATCTTCTGACTGAATAGAGTTACACTGAGGGGCCTTTGTGTCTCTACAAGGCGAGAGACGGGGGGTGGGCAAAGTTTTCGAGGGAAAGTCTGTGTCAGACAGAAGCGTCTGACCATGATTCTCTGTCTGATGTGTGTTTCATTGTGAGATCATGTGTCTGATTAAGAGTGTTTCCCACAAGTAGTGGTTGCTTGCTGAGTCACACAAGCATCCATCAGTGTATTGATCACCGTAGCTCAAGCTGTGCTTTTCACATCTTCCTTCCCTTGATCAAAGCAAACACAGGTCTAAAATCGTTATATGCTTCCCTGAAACACCAGTTGACTCCTAGCCCCACGGAACGACTCGTGCCATTTCGCATTGCAGAGCGGTTTGATCCCGCAGATGCAAGGTCTCAGAGATAAGCCCTGACGCAGGGTTTAAAAGGCCATTAAAATAATTTCAGTTTGGCTTGTCACTTCATAAACGTCAGAGTGGCAGATTGAGATATTGCAGCAGGAGCCAGAGGCCACATTTGATGGCTTACTGTCACCCACAATAAATGACTCCGCCGTGTAGCAAACTGAGATGTCTTATGACTGTGGGTGACACTGGAGAGGTGTGAAGACTGGGGTCAAAGCATGGGCTTGTCACTCAGGTTGGAAAATATGTAGCCCACGTTTTGACTGTGTTTTAGAGGCAGTGGGTGGGTTTGAAGAGAAAGGTTCATCTTTGGTTTTCTTGATAACTTAGGTATCTTCATCCTGTTTCCATTAATGGCTTATCTTTATTATGGTGGTGGGACACTCCCATACAAATCAGGAACTACCACTATTGAACCAATGAGTAAGACCTTTTACCTCAAGTTGATCAGGGGAGAAATTAGGAAATGTAGATAAGAGTTCCTGAATATGCTGCAAATACGGATTATGTTATATGTTCCATCATATCTTGAGAAATCCTTAACTAGTAAACCAGTCCCAAAATTCTGATTGTTTGCCTTCATGTGACAAGAACTGGGTATGGTACCAACTAACTATTTGCTACTGTAATTGTAGTATTAGCCTTTAGACGAAAATGCATAATAGTTTTAGTCATTATTAGCCATTTCATGGTTTTAGTCTAGTTTTAGACATTTGAATCATCATTTCAGTCATCATTTTTAGATAAATGTTAATGTCAAACTCTGGATGCTTCACTTACACTTGGAGTTAGCAAACTACAGCTAGCCAAATTAAAGTTACTACTGAGGTACTCATGAGCAAGATACCATCCCCAAGCACAGCTCCCCAGGTGCTGCCTAAAAGCTGTAAGATCAAGATGGTTCTAGGTTTAGGGTAAACCACTAACAGACTACGTAAACCAACATGGCAACTAAGAGACACTAAGGGCCAGTTTCCTGGACATTGATTAAACCTAATCCTATAGACAATCTTTGAATTTCAGTGGTGAATCGCCATTGTTCCTGCAGTTTAGTCCAAGACTAGGCTTAATCCATGTTCAAGAAACCAGCACAAAGGGCTGATTTTCCGGGCAAGGATTAAGCCTAGTCCTAGACTAGCTTTGAGTTTGAATGGTAAATCTCCATTTGTACTACAATTTAATCCAAGACTAGGCTCAATCCATGAGCCCCAAGAGACTAACAGCACCTCCTAATCAAGACAACACATGCAAAAGATGTAGGCAGTCTTAAGTAGGCAAATGCAGGTGTAACACATTAGGGCAAACAAATCTTAATGAGGCCCGGGAAGCCAGGGCGTAGCAGCGTCTGGTGTCAGAGAGGCACTATATGAATTAAATAAGAATTATATAAATTAACTATTTGTTGAAAGCCAGAATAAGAAATTACAATTCAGGTACAATAGAAAATAAATGGTTTTGGAAGGTCTGAACATGTATTATAATGCACTGTAACATGTAGGTCTGAACATGGATTAAGGCCCTAATGGATTAAGCCTAGTCTTGTGTTGGTTATTGTACGAATGGAAATTTAGGACTAGGCTTAATCCTTGACTGGGAAATTGGCCCATAATGTATTGCTGCTTTTTTATGGTCTGGCATGAATTTTTAGATAAAATACCTTCATTAAAGGTTAACATTGGGACCGTGGGAGTGTTTACGGAAGGATTACAGCGAAGGGCATATTTCCTGTATTTTTTCCTGGCAAAACGGTGGTGAAAATGGCACAAGCAAATGATGAGAAAGAAGTTGAGTGACTGCTAAAGACAGCAGGATTAAAGAACTGGTAAATCTCCTCCCTCTCTTACTCCCACTCTCACTCCCACTCTCATATCCATCATACTCCTCCACTCGCTCCCCATCCACCCATCCTCCTTCCTCCTACTCACACTTATCTCCCAATTATGCTGCATTTTGTGGAGCCCAACCATGGAGAGCAAATATACTCAAGACCATTGCTATTGATTTTTCACTTTTTTTTCTTTTTAATTAGCATGGCGGCTTAAATTGTAGCCCGGGCTTCTGCGCTACTGCTATCGATTTCCTGCAGTCTTCTGTAAACCGCCCTCGTCTGTATCCACATCCACCGTGTTTCCCCCAGGGTCCACTGTTTGCCTTGTTACTAAACATCTAGCCAGTGTGTTTGACAGGTCAAGCAAGCTTTTGACTGAAATGTGACAAAATCCAATTCGGCTCGTCCTCGTGGGACGACGATTCCGTTTCCAGATTTCGTGTCTCCTCCGGGATTTTCTTGGAGCGGACTGCAAAAACATTCCAATTTCATCAGGTAGGCTATACAAGTATGGCAAGCCTGGGGGACTTTTCTGAATTTCTGAGGAATGGCAATTGGTAAAAACATCTTTCAACATAAAGGTTATTGCGCTATATTATGGAGTGCAAACAGTTCTTTGACAATAAGCCTTAACGTAGATCAATATGCACAGGTTGCCTTTACGAACACCGAAGCTCCTTTGTGTTCCAATGAGATCTGACGAGGAGATGCAAGCCCCTTTTTTCGATGTAGCAGGCCATGAAAGAACACTCAATTATTTGCATGATCACACCATCATTGTGTGGCAGTCATCCATTGAGCAATGCAATTATGTTATGTTAAATTCTCACAGTGCCGCAGCAGACAACGCTTCCTCATACCAGAGCAGAACGTCTCTCTCTTTCTCTCTCTCTCTCTCTCTCTCTCTCTCTCTTTCTCTCTCCTATACCCTCCCGAGACATGTTAACGCATTACACGGCCACGAATCACCAAACGGACTTAAATGTGGTTCTGCGCTCCCTTTGAACCCCACTTTTTTCATTACGTTAAATCACTGTCAAATGCGCTATCTCCAAAAATAATCATAAATGTTCCACATCAAACGCCTTGCTTTGATCGCAACCTGTTGCCGAGACCTTTCCATCAAACCTTCAGTTAATTGGGCGATCATTAGTTGTAAATGACGTTGTAGAAGCTCCTGTAATGATTTCCCTGGGGACTGATTGTCCTTCTTCCACCATGAGCGGTGGAAAATAAGTGTTTCCGTCTGACATCGACTGATATTAATTTTGGACCAATTTGATGACCCCGAATCTTTTGCCTCCTTCTCTCTCTCTCTCTGTTTTTGACGAGGGCTTTCTACAGGATTTAGGCTGACATATGCACCTTCTGTGATATTTGCTTCTTCTAGAGGAAAAAAAACACATTAATGCCTAGATCACCCGGTGGGGGGATTATAGAGAGGCAGCATATGAAAGCGTGATATTGGAATTACATGGGGTATCAAAGGAGTTGCCCAGTCAATAGGCTGTCACAGAGCGATCATGGTATTAGATATGAATGGTGAGGCACGGTGGCTGGAGATAAAGCAATATTCCATGCTGGGGGTTTGGACTGCTGCACCGCATGGATAGTGATATTTCTCGTTTTCTCATTTTCATTTCGAGACAATTTAGTGGGAATGCTTGGAAAGGAAAAAATGTACAGGAAAGCCACTTGTCTATATTTGACAATATTTGTCAAAAAATAAATTGTTTTTTTGGTAAAAAAGAAAAAGGAAACACTGTAGAGGATTGTTTTTTTACACGGAATAATGTGTGTGTGTGTATGTGTGTATGTGTTCTCTCCTTTCTTTCTGTCTGCAGGCAATGTGAGAGTTACGACTTCACCCTAGGGACCGGCATGCTTTCAGTCTGATGAATCAAAATCCACCCATGTTTCACCACCATGGAGAGACAGAGAGAGAGAGAGAGAGAGAGAGGGAGAACGAAGGCAGTTTTCCAGGCTCTTGCTATTCTATTAGTCTTCTTTAAACCCACTTCAAACACTGCCTAATGGTAGATGACACACACCGCACAATAATCCCATCTGTGTTTTGGCATTATAAAGGGCCCGGATCGAGATATAATAAATATGTTTAAATGAGTGGGTGCCAACCCAGCGACCAGTAGACCTTTGAGACGTTCACGTTAGATCCTGAATATAAGAGGGAAAAATATGTTCGATCTTGCCTAATTAACTTTGGGTTTTGCAAGCGCCTCCCTCTCTATTGCCGCATTTTCATAGTAGCGTGAAAGCGACCAATGAGATAAGAGAAAAATGCTTTTAATTGACCAATGAGAAGTGTTGTTGCTGCAGATATTAGTGATGGGAATTCTGGCTCTTTTAAGGGAACCACTTCTTATGGTTCGTCTCATTAAAAAGAGACGGCTCTTCAGATTTTTTTGTTGCTTAAATTAATTTATTATCAAAAGTAATGTAAAATTATGTGAAAAATGAATTGCTAATGTACAAAAGATCTTTTTTTCTGTTTTTGCTGTCTTCTCCTCTCAGCGTTTCAATCGGTAGATCTTGTCTTTATACCAGGGCCAAAAGATATGATAAATTGATGAGACTTCACATATTTTCATATACATTTATACATAGGTTTTTATTAACCAATCATCAAATGCCGATCTTCCTTGAACTGCTATATATTACATCTTACAGCCAGATGCTTTTTTTCTGGTAAAATTTCCATGGGGGAAAATGCGTACAAAGAGCTGCTACAGGCTGAAAACAGGCTGCGTTTTTACTTCCACGTCATTTGTTCTCATTATGCAGCACTTACTATGTCAATGGAAGGATCTCTGGCCTGTGGAGATACCAAAGAGTGGAAAATATAGAGAGGGTGGGGGAGGTGAGGAACGGAACGGCGTGATTCAATTCAAGGAGAACGGTTGAACTTTGACACTTCAGACAGAATTAGTTACTGTTTACCAGAAGAACATTGACACCATTGGTTCATTCCTGCACTGAGTAT
The DNA here is from genome assembly GCA_032718565.1 of Distichodus sexfasciatus. Lineage (NCBI taxonomy): Eukaryota > Metazoa > Chordata > Actinopteri > Characiformes > Distichodontidae > Distichodus > Distichodus sexfasciatus. The sequence goes on along the minus strand of JAVGVS010000034.1, from coordinate 2,777,114 downwards.
CTGAATTCGTAGGAAGCGTCTGTGTGAAATGATTTTATGGGGTGAACTGATATTGGAGCGTGTTATAAAAGGAGGCATTGTTAGATAAAAGGACACTCGTACCAATGTGTTTTCGGAACTGAAGCGTTTGAAATGTTTTAGAGGACATTCCCGAGGTTAACACTGCATCCAGAACACTGCAGAGATTAATGACACTGCTATCACCAGGAACTTTAGCTTCAGGCTTTCAGAGATCTACATTTATTTATTTAATAATGTATTTATTTGATCTGTGAACCACCATTCAGATGTGATTTGAATATAAATATAGCAGTGATGCTGATATAATAATTTAAACCAAAAAATGACTATTGTAGGAGTGTTAGAATAAATCCCATAATCAATCAAATTGGTTCGGATGAGCTCGAATCCCAGATCGGTAAAGGTACCACTGTGGTACTCATAAGCCAGGTACCGTCCCCAAGCGCTGCTCCCTGGGTGCTGCCAAAAAGCTGTAGGATTAAGATGGTTCTAGGTTTAGGGTAAACCACTAATACACTAAGCAAACCAACATGGCAACAAAATGACACTAAGTGTCCCAACATTTGAGATGCATTCTCAGTGGGACTGCTTCCAGGTAAGTTTAATTCTACTTTCCCTTGTGTATTGTAGTTGTTTCTTTGAGGGTACCGTACTGATGCAAGGGCAGTTATTTAGTCATTTCGGGTTAACATTTCAAAATTCATTGTGCCACCACATGCAGGAGTTATCCAGACAGAAGATCATTGAGCCACTTTTACTGGCAGCCAAGCGTACCAAAGCCATGCAACTATCTCTGCCACATTCCACAGATACGCCCCAAGGCTGTAACTGCTTTTTCCCCTCCAGGCTTTCCTCTTTCCATTACTCCGGTTAAGGCTAATCCCCATCTTATCTACTTTTGCACTTTTCAGCAAAATGTCGCCTGACCTTTATTTTCGCAAGGTTCACAAAGACTTGCAACACTAGTATATTCGGTTCAATTGAACCGGGGCTCTTTAATGAGCATTAAATCAGAGACTCCATCATCTGGAACCAGCTGGACCTTTTTTGGACTCTATGGACTTAACCCGAATCCTAATTTAATACTGAACTAATATTAGCGTAAATGTTGCTGAGTGGATCTTAGCAAGCGGCTCCAGCAATGACTCGGGATTCAAAAGCGACCGCCAGACTATTTTTTAAACCTTCACGTCTTTTAAAGATAATGGCCTGGTTTCTTTATATATATATATATATATATATATATATATATATATATAATATATATATATATATATATATATATATAGTATTTTTAAACTTTTTACATAAGAACAAGAACACAATATACACAGAGAGAAAAACATAGTATTGTAGTAGTAATCATATGAACATTATTATATTGTGTGATACTGCACTGCTTTAAAATAAAATAAATAAATAAAAAACATTAAAAAATATTATTAATAATAATAAATAAAAGGAGGAGGGTTACAAATTAACACTGTTGGAAGTAATAATTTAGATCACTTACACACAGCAGCCGGACTCATGCCTTGCTAAGTAGAGTGAAAAAGATTACAGACCACTGAAAAATTGTGTTCTTTGCTTTTTGATCTCAAGTGTGTTGAGGCATGAGTTGTTCCATCTCGATAACGAGAAGCAATTTGTTGGTTACCCTTAAAGCATGGAGGTTTCTTAAAGACTTCATTCCAATAATATTAACTTTTTAGCAGCAACTATGCTCGCTATGAGGATTTGTCTTCGATGGAAGGAAAGGGTCTCTGTTCTATCCTAACAACCAAAGATCGCCAGAGTGCAATCAGGCTGGATACTGGTCCCAAAGAGTTCTGAAAACCAATCAAATATATGACCCCAAAAATAATGCAGGACTGGACAAACCAAACAGATGTGATAAGGAACCTTTCTGCAATACCACATCTGTCACACAGTGAGAAATTGTATTAAACATTTTGCTAAGTTTGATTTTAGGACACGTAGTCTATGCAAACCTCTATATTGAATTAACTCATATTCAAATTAGTAGAGCATTCTTTATGCTCGCCAATCCTTCTTCCCATAGCCTGCCAGACACATGGGTGTGTAATCATGCCCAAGTCTCCTTAAGATAGTTAGTGTTCGGAGAAACTGAAAAGACAGTTATAAATTTCGAGATGATATGTTTAGAGTTTGGCTGAACCTGTAGAGTGTCATTAAATACACTGCTTTGTCGTTTCCCAAGTCCGGTATACTATCAGACACATAGTGCTCCAAACCAAATAGTGATAAAAATGTAGAAGAAGGAAGATGGAATTCTTCTCTTGAGTTGGGAGAAAAAGAGTACCCTACTCCTCTATGTAGGCATCACTGATGCAACACAACCTCTTTCCTTCCAAAATCTGGAAATACTCCCATCCATCAATGAGGGTTTAAAGAGGGTGATTATGTGTTACAGGTATGTACTTGAAACATTTGGTAAACTTAAACAGGTTTTTATCTGGTTTAGTATCTTCAGTGAATTCTTAATAATAAAATTATGCCGAAAGGGGACTCAAAAGATGGCTTTATTTTGGAGAAAAGAAAGCACTGAAGTGAAGTCTGTGGCACTGACATGATTCACCTCAATCACAGGGCAGGCAGCAGAATGGCCTGGTTTTTGAATAGATTGCTTCAGTCTTGACTGCTGCAATGTCAATGAGATTTAACACTGAAAGCCAAAGTTGGTCTAGACTAGGCTGAATCTCAGACTGTAAAATTGGCCCAATGTGTCTTATGACTATTCAATCAGAGACTCCATCATCTGGTATCAGCTGGACCTCTGTCGGACTCCCGGGACTTGAACCGAATCCAATTAACACACTCAACTAATTTTAGCTAAATGTTGTTAAAATGAGTGGGATCTAGCAAGCGGCCCCAGCAAATCTATGAATCTTTTGGTCCAGTGTTAACTGGTGTGTATTAAATGTCTGCGCACCCCCGGTCGCCCAGAGGAGGAGGGGTTCCTCATCATAGCTTCTTCTTCTTCTTGCCAGAGGGAGTTCTTCCTGCTACTGTCGCTTTAGGGCTTGTTGCTAGGGTTTGGGCCGTTATATAAAGTGCTTTGTGACAATGACTGTTGTTAAGATGTCATATAAATAAAATGGAATTTAATTGAATTGTTGAGACGTTTTATAGCTTGCCAGCTTCTGCTACACTGTTCCCAATCACAATGCGACCAATTGGTTTTTGACACACCTTCTGACACACTGAATACCCTGATTACAGATGTTGCTGGATCTCGTATGGAGACGCTAAATAGCAGACACCAGATGCAAACAATAGCAGACTGCAGATGCAAAGCTCATCGATGAAGTCACCTATGCACCCACTTCATCAATTCATGCATCATCACACGGCTGTTCAAGAAACCTTAACGGTTCATTTCAATTATGAAACCCTGAATTGCAGTTGTTCTTGTGTAGCAGTAAATGCGTGAGTACATGAGTAGCTCAGATACTTGTATATACTTTATTAAAAGTATTGGTAAATATTAGTAACGCTCACTCTTTTGTGATGTAATTAAGGTACTTTTCAATTTTCAATCACATTCTGTAAGCAGTGAGTAAACAAATTTTGTGATATTGCCACCTCAAGGATTTTATGTAAATCTTATAACTTGAGTACCTTTGTGTTACCGTGATTGTGATTTGTGCCACAATTAGTTCCTCACTCAAATAGCAATCCAATGAGTGACTTTCTAGAACTATTTTCTTTTAAAAGGTATCTTACATTTAAATAAATTATTTTGAATATTAATATAAATACTCTTTTAACACGGATTTGGTAAATTATCCATCTACTATTAAACGGTTGCATGAGAATAACCGCAGTATGAGAATTCGACCGAAAGTCCACCTGGATAATGACTTCATCCATCCCATTCCAGCATTTTTAATTTCATAGACACATTTTAATTCAAATTCAGCATGTAAGAACAGTCAAGAATACATTGGAAAGATCAATCTTAATTTAAGGATATCTTATATTTTCATCATTTTTCAATAGCTTCAAAAACAAATGACAGATGCTTTGGATAGTATGGATTATCCACGGCTGCACTGAATCCCTGTTATCTGCATCGGCCCAGCTGTGACACAGCGCAGCATAGTCGGATCGCACCCCACTCACTTTTTTTCTCTGCTATCGATGCCTATCTGATCACTGCTACTTACAGTGTGGATGGGGGAAATCATTCCTTCTGCTCAGGAGGGATCCTCGCGTGTGACAGGTGTCCCCAAAGGACAATAAATCAATTTAGATTTGAGAGTTTCTGAGGAGTAGATAGTTCTCATAAAAAGATCCAATTGCTCGGGTGGTCAGGCAAATGTCATCTAGGAAGCCCTGCAATACGATTTAAATGCTGGTCCAAATTAGATTATTTTTTGATTATCTCTATGTTGCCTCGACATGGGAGGGAAAAAAAACCAAAAAGAACATAAAGGATGACCTATTTTGCTCAGTGCTGTATCCCAGCTGACTTCTTTATGTTGCATTAAAACTTCCTTTCATTCTGAAGAAGAGAAGAAAGAGACCTGTCTCACATACATCAGATCTTCTGATCCAGCACAAAGTCTTCTTGAATTTACGAGCTAATGAGTCCGTGACTGTTTCTTTTGGCACGCTAGGGCATCTGAAGAAGACCTCTTCACGGCTGCTTGTGGTCCATTACCATAATAATGCATGGAGTAAACTAAACGCAAGGTTGCAAGGTTAGATTTAGGTTCAATTTTAGCCTCAGGCAGGATCCTAGAATGTGTGGAAAACTGTGCCAGCGCTGCTGTCTGAGGTGCTGAAATCCAGTTCAATAAGAACTAAACGCATAGAGCTGCAATATATTGGAAAAGTTCATGTTATATTTGTTGGAATATTTTTTATGCAATGTTTTAAACCAGACATTTAAATGAAAAGACAATCCTATCTTTTAATAAAAAATAGACCTCCTGTTCAAAATAAAGTGACATTACAAATGTACAATATATATATACTGTCTGATCGAGCCTCAGATTCTGGGATCAACTCGGCGGGCTGGTTGATCACTTAATCAATGTATCAATGTAGAATGATGTATCATTACACCCCTAGTACTATTGAGCACTATTACGATGTCAAAACTGAAACTATGTACCAATAATAACCCCAATGATCGGTCGAAATACGCTACCTATCAAATTGTGCTATTTAGAGGACATTTGCATGTGCACTCCAGCAATCTGTATCCACGCCTATAAATCTATGCTACCTTTGTGTTGAGACTTTGCTGACGAAAACTAAAATATTTGAAATCCTTATTTATTGCACCTTTTGACCAGCAAACATTTGAATATTGAGGTGATATGCTGGTGTGAGTATTCAGTGTGGAAATGAGATAATGTCGTTCAACATTTGTTATCTTTACAAAATCTCAACTTGCAATAGCTGGGGCCGGTTCGAATCCCAGACGGGCAACGGTACTCATGAGCAAGGTGCCATCCCTAAGCACTGCTCACTGAGCGCTGCCAAATACTAATTACCTCTTCAATGGTCGGGTTAATGCAGGTCAGCATTTGGTCAGGGACACTGTGTGCTGTGCTGTGTTTACAATGACAAATAATGACTCACTTTTGCTTTTTTCTTTTTAAGGATTTACAGATCAGCTTCCTCCATCAATCGAAGTCAAGATTTCACAGATTACTGATATATATGAGGTTTGAGGGGCAGTTTAACAGGAGGTGACATCACAGGTACTGTATGCCTTGGTTGTGTTCATACGACAAATAATCACTTTTGCATGTTATCACCTATCACCAGAGTTAGGAAACACCTTTTTTGAGAAAGAGTATTGAGCAGTATTTGAGAGGCTATGGTCTATCAATGAATGCTACCCCTAACATTTCAAATAAAGGCAACATTATCTAGTATCAAACTATTCTGCCCATATTCATACCCCTTTGTTATTGATAATACACTAACAAACATGTCATAATACTGAGAGTTCTATGTTTATAATAAATGGAAACCCATAAGGCAGCATTGATTGTAGGATTTGGCGCCTAAAGCTGCCAGAACACTGGCACAACCCGCGTGCGTTGCAGAGAAAACCCTTGAGACTCCAGCTTGGGCATGAACAACAAAATGAGCAGCTTCTGCTTAGTTCCAGCCTATAATATTCCTCAGCCTCCTTCCCCCAGCCCGCGGTCCTGTACCACGGCGCGCTGCCTTTTCTTTTCTGTTGTTTTGTACGGCGGAATAATGTCGCTGTCATTGGGGGTGTGTTAACCCGGTCACAGCGCGGTGGGAGTTGTGGAAGGCTTCTCCGTTACCATGGATTTCTAAGAGCTATTGACTGCGATCGGATCTCTTTCACTGGGCGCCTTAGTTAGAAGAAACCTATTACTTTTTCTCTCTCTCTCTCTCTCCCCCTCTCCTCCCTCCTTAAAGGAAACACGTTTGCATCCACGCAGAGAGCTCCACGCGTAGATCTCCACGCATAGACCGCAACGCGTTGGAAAAGGTACGTCAGGATTTATTCGCGCTGAACGTCGTTTTAAATTTGTGACATTTACTAAGGCTCTTAGGACTTTTTTTTGTAAGTACAAATGTTTTTTAAAGTACTCTGGATATGAATAATACTGGTGTGGTTTTGCAGAAGGTCGTGCGTCGGATGGAGATCGTGAGGCGCAATTTGGATAAAAGTAGGTTAGCGCGGAATGCGACGATGCAAGTTGTGAGAAGACTAACCAGAAGAGTTTTTGTGGTGTAATTTTCGCTTTTGTGTGTAAATTGTTGAGTTTTTTGGTTGAAGGTTGGCACTGACATAAGGTGTTGATACCGGTTCGTCCCTGGCTTACGCAGTGAAGCGGAGTTACTTGCCGGGGTCCGCATATATTGCACATAAAAACGCATTATATCATACATTATTAGATTTATATGCCCCAAATTAGGTTTTTTATATTCGTTGTTAGGAGCTTTAATTTAATCACTTTCATACCTCATCCAGCAAAGGAACCCATCAAGCCAAGCTATCTACATAGTCGTATCAGTTTAGGGTTTTATATGTTTCGCCATCTTTTAGTGATTAGAAAATAAACAAATAAATAAATAAAAAAGTATTTAAGGCCATTATATATACACACACACACACACACACACACATATATATATATATATATATATATATATATATATATATATATATATATATATATATATGTTATTATATATATATATATATATATAGTATATATATATATATATATGTGTGTGTGTATACATATATATAAATGTTTTAATGTCAATGTAATGTAAATGTAAATATAATCATTTATTATTCTAGAATGACTGTGGGGATTAATTTAACAAAGCTTTCTGAGTGGAGTGTAAACTATTCTTTCTTGAACCCTTAAATCGGAGTAACAGATGTCCTATCAGGACTTCTTTTGCATATTAGTCATGAAAAATGAGAACTGGATGAATTTTTCTTTGTAACAAGCAGTAAAAAAGTTTTTGCATGAAATATGAGGTTATGCTGCAATGTGACAAATCTGAGACGATGCATCGTGCAGCGCTACTCTCTACAGGAATAGTTTCTCATTGCTTCTTGAAAATGAGTCACCTTGAAAGCTCTGTCCTTGAATAGCCCGAGATACACACAAAACACCCAGAGCACAGGTTTTTTCTTGATGCTGGATCATTCCTCATTTCTTCTTATTGGTGAAGTGAGAGAAGGATAGTTTTTATAGAGACGGTTGTAGAACAGCAACTGTTTGCACGGCGTTTAGCACCAACACTTCACTTTTCACGCTGCAGCCCGATTTCCCGACCGCTACAGAAACTTGATCAGCGTGGCCACAATCTGACGACACAGAATTACATCTTGCCTGCGCCACTGTGTCGGTACAGCGAGATGAGCTAAATCAATTTAGCCACAACAATTAAAGTCGCATTAGAGACAGAAGGCAGAAGGCTAGTGGCTGTCAGACCTCTCCAGCGCTACCCGAGTTTATAATTGAATTGGGCAAGCAAGAGGCGTGGACGGCGGATCTGAGGAACACACCACATATACACATACGTGAACTCCCCCATTAACATCACACACACCGAGAAAGAGAGAGACAGAGAGAGAGAGAGATGAAGAAAAGCAGAAATACACAGAAAGAAACGAGAAGAGAGATACAAAGAGTAAGAGAGAGATAGAGAGACGAGAAGAGATATGGAGAGAAGGAGAAACACAGAGAGAAAGTAATAGGGAGGCAGTCAAGAAGGGAGATGGAGAGAAGAAGAAATACAGAGAGAGAGAGAGAGAGAGAGAGAGAGAGAGAGAGAGACTAGAAGAGAGACTAGAAGAGAGATGCAGAGAGGGAGAAATGCAGAGAAAGACGGGAAGAGAGATGGAGAAGAGGCAGAGAGGCAGACACAGAGAGAGAGGTGGAGAGATAGACAGGCACGGAGAAAGGGAGAGACAGAAGCAAACACAAGGGAACGAAGAGAGAGAAGGAGAGAGAGAGAAGTGGTGATGGATGGGGATAAGGATGGTGAGAGAGAGAAAAAAAGAAAGAAATAGTAAGAGAGTCGGAGAGGCAGATCCAGAGAGACAGACAAAAGGAGGTGGAGAGAGGAGAAATGGAGAGACAGATAGAAAGATTTAAAGATAGACTGAGAAAGAGAGGAAGACAAGGAGAGGTAGAGGTGGAGAGAGAGTGAGACAAATAGACACAGAAAGATAGAAAGAAACAGACAAGGATAGATGGAAAAGAGAAAAGGAAAGACATAAATTAGAGAAATAGACGGTCAATGAGAGAGTTGCAGAGGTGGAAACAGGAAGAAAAACAGTGAGAAATACACACTGAAAGAGAGATTGAGTTATGAGTCAGACTCTCCTGCGCTGAGTGTTCTCGATTGTAAAAATGGAATGAGGACGTCAGGTAGATTCGGTTAAACATTTATAAACCCAGAGCAGATTTTCTGTTTAAAATCTGTTAAAATCTTCACTTTATACCGTAAAATAGACCAATAACAGCTTTATTACAGCCATCAAATCGCCTTGCGGAGTAAAACATGAAAACTTCGCTAAAAAGAACAAGAAGTGGAAAAGATGAAAATTAGGTTAATCAGAAGTTGTCACCAACATATTTTACCTTTCGGGCCTTTTTGGAAACAGGCTGCTGTATTTTTAGCTGCCCTCACATCACACTAATGGCTTAAATCTTAAGCCCCCCCTCCAGTCTTATTTCAGCTTTATTCTGCGATCATCCCAAAGCCTTCCTGTGAAATCCGTCCGTTTTAAATCCCGATATTTGCTTATATTTTTAGTCGAGTTTAATGTCAGTCTCAAGTCTTGGCTCTCACGCGACCCTGGCGAATATCGGTGTGCCTATTCAGACCGCTAACATCCTATAAAGAAAATTAGGGCAAATTCTTCCCCCAAATAATGGAACTCAGTAATTGGATGAGCCACGACGCCACCAGTTCATGTCCGGTCCATTCAGCGTGGAGCAACACGGTGGGTCGTGCAAAATGCAGTTTTGTAAAGCTTCATTCACTCGTTTTATATGACCCTAATGCAAAGTGATAACTTGCGGAGCTTGTTATCTGTTCTCACAAAGTTTGCATTTACACCAGGGATGTGCGATATATTGTTTCCACATCAATGCCTGATATACCAATATAATCATCATGATTTTTGGTCACATTTCAAGAATAGAAAATCATTTTGATACAGGTTTAGTACATGGATCTTATTTTCTATGACCTTCAATGTCTATGACCTACAACCTTTCAGTGATCTACAAGAGAGACCCTAATTTTTCCAGTTTTACCTTTCTTGAACAATATTTAATGAAGGATGATCTACTCTTGTTCTAGGCTTTTTATTTATTTATTTATTTATTTATATAAAAGATATACCCCTTAACAAAATCAACCTAATGACTCTAGTAGTATTCTTTTTAAGTACAGTGGTACCTCGGTTCTCGAACTGCTTAGACTACGAACATTTTGGTGTATGAGTGATTTTTTTGGCCAAATTCAAGCTTGGACGAACAAAATCTCGGACCAAACCAAGCCCCGCGTCATGTTTTTCAATTTAAAAAAAAATATTTTTTCAAATTTGTCGTATCGCTATGTAAAACCATAGTAACTCTGAGACCATCTTTATATATATTACAATGTGCGCATTCATAAATTTGTGAGATATATATTCCATTTAAAAAAAAAAGATGCACTAAAATATAGTGTAATACACTCCCCTAAAATATCACTGAACAATTCTGGAATGATTCATTTTCCATGATTCATACAGTATCATTTTATTCAGTCTTTTTCTTACCTGCTTTATTTCTAAAATATATAACATCACACGTTTGGATAGATAATGCAGTCATTTAATATTTCTTCCCTGTTTTATTCTGTTCTAATATTGAGCTCTACATTGCAAATAAAACAAAATATTTTCATTTGCTTCCTGCCTGATCATATGCATTGAAATCCTCTGTATTTTTATCTTCCAATTATTACCCAAATACCACATCCAGAGCTGACAGCCACGTCTCTCATCTTCAACTCCAGACTCAGTCAGTCATCCAGACCGACTTTTGCAAACACCTGCGCCCTCGCCCCAAAATATGCATCTTTCTTCTTTCCTCTAACGCCACCGCCTCTCCCTCCCCACCTCACTTCCTTCTTTTTCCACGCCAAGCCTAATGTAAGCAGGCAAAAGTCTTCCGAGGCGGGTATGACATTAACCGGAAAAGATGAGAGCCAACAATGCCGCCCGGGTGGGGCGAGTATTTGTCTAGGAGAGAAAGAGGAAGGGAAATGTCAGAAAAGATCACATTACAGCACTGTCATTGTGCCAATTTGCCAAGGAGTGGCTCTCGTGCAACCCGCAAACGGCTTTAACCTGTAATTCCTATTCCTGCTGCTTCGGATTTGAACTCTCTCTTGCACGTTTGCTCTTTTCTGTTCGTTTCAAGTGAGTGCGTGCCCCCCTTTTAAATTTTGTCTATAGACTTTAAAGCTTGCCTTTATTTTGGTGGCAAACACATCCGGCGAATAAAGGCAAGCCCATGCCTGTTCAGACCCAAATGCTGTTGGCCGCGTTGGTCGGTTTCCTTTGCAGCTTGTATAATCAGGCAGCGTCTGAGGTGTTGCTCATTTATTCATGCAAATTCGGGACTGTTTTATTCTTTACACAACGTTCACACTCTCTCTATGGCAGCGGTGTCCTGTGGGAGGTGTGTGAATCACAAGATTCATCATTATAGCTAGCGATGCACCAATCCGATACGTGGATCAGATAGCCGTCCTATAAAGACTCAAATAGCTGAATTGGATATCGGTCTATCTATGGAGCCGATCTGGGGTGTGTTTCCAAAAAGCATAGTTGCTAACGTATTGCTAACTACAGTAGCTACACTATGTTAGTTGCTAACGGACACTATGTTAGTTGCTAACAGACACCATGTTGCTAACGGACACTATGTTAGTTGCTAACGTACACTATGTTAGTTGCTAACGTACACTATGTTAGTTGCTAACGTACACTATGTTAGTTACTAATGGACACTATGTTAGTTGCTAACGTACACTATGTTAGTTGCTAACGTACACTATGTCAGCTGCTAACGTACACTATGTTAGTTGCTAATGTACACTATGTTAGTTGCTAACAGACATCAGGTTGCTAATGGACACTATATTAGTTGCTATGTTAGTTGCTAACGTACACTATGTTAGTTGCTAACATACACTATGTTAGTTGCTAACGTACACTATGTTAGTTGCTAATGTACACTATGTTAGTTACTAATGTACACTATGTTAGTTTCTATCGTACACTATGTTAGTTGCTAATGTACACTATGTTAGTTGCTAATGTACACTATGTTAGTTGCTAACATAATTAGCAACTATGCTTTTGGGAAACGCACCCTTATTCAATTAAATTTTAGGTTTTTCTATGTTTGCGTATGCGTGCACCCTCGATTGGTTCTGCATGGGAAGTGTCACTGTGGTAAAGTTGGTTTATTGTTCGACATTCACGCTAATTCCTACATATTGATATGACAATGAGCAGAACAAGCAACGCAACACACTACAACCCCAAAAGCAAATCACATGATTATACTGTTTAATTTCCCTGATGATTATAATGTCCTAATTTCCTTACACCAGCTCTCGCTCACAATCTCTGTGTTCCTGATGGCTTTATCGCCGCAGGATTAGGGACCGTTACCATCACCGTGTTTAAACAAATAATTTCTGAGATGTTACTTTAATAATAAATAATTAACCCATATTCATATGGGTTAATTATTACCTTGTTTTAGTTAGGAAAACTGTATTTAAGTCAAGTATTTATACTCAAAACCCGAGTATCAGCATCGGTATGGGTATCGGAACTGAAAAAGTTGTATCGCTGCATCCATATTTATATCGATTCAATGGACAATAATTCGATGTCTGCCAGTATCATTTCGATTCGATTCAGTTCAGGAGCTAGTGGTTGATTTGAGACAAATTTAACACATTCGTTTGCATTCTTATCGCTCGTTGATCATCAAATTAATATATCGTTGTATCAATGTTTCGTTACACCCTAATCCTTTAGTAGCTGCATTCTGTTTCTCATTACCAAAAAGATTTTCGCTCTTCTCTTTCATCCCCACGTCGTCCATCATCGCCCATTGATTCATGACGTTGGATGAAGGTCCCTTTGCGTGCCAGAACGCTCATGAAGGAGATGCTGTTTTTGCCCATTCAGCAGTGTGGGGAGAGGGAGGAGGAGGAGGAGGAGGAGGGCGGAGAAGGTGAAGATGGGGGTGATTATAAGGCATGATCACTACAGATTTCAACCTCTGCATCTCATTAAAAACAGTGGCTGGCGTTATTGGACTCAGCGGATGGCCATCGACGTTTGCAGACCGTACTGCACGGCCAATTAATCCACTACAAGCACAGAAGGACGAACCTGAAAGCGAGGTCATTGTTATCACACCAGTTCAGGGCTTCTTCTTCTGCTTCTTCTTCTGCTTCTGCTTTAGACTCCAGCCGTAAGAATGAGTGAAAGAGAAATGCTGTCGGTGGAACTTGCTGTGACCTTCTTGACGAGGCAAATTTTTTCGTGATTTGGGAACGTGTGTTCGCTGCAAGACCTTTTCTTTGTATAACAAAGACCCTTGTAGTTGTTGCTGTTACTGCAGCATTTATTGTAGGGATGCACAATAAGGGAATTACTGGTCGATGCCGATATCTGATATTTTTCAAGCTTATAACTGCCGATGCCAATAAATGAGGAAGGCGAGCACGAGCAGAGGTAAAGACAAGATATTTTTGCTCGCCAAAGTTTCAGAATTTTAAGATAGATGCCGCAGGTAATATAAAATCCCACCTGGATTTTGGACATACCTGGCACAAGCGCTACCTTTCTGACGTACAATGAATGCGTTATCAAATATCGGCTGAAAATATCTGGCAAATCAGTGCATCGGTCCGATGCCGATGACTTAAACAAAAGCAATTATCGTCCGATTCTGATATTATCGTGCATCCCTAATTTATTGTGCCCTTCCAGTTCAGCTGTTCATTACCAGAATGCTTTTGGGGAGACTTGTCACTTTTCCTGGCAGTGCCGTTGTCCGGAAAGCAAGCCAACGTTTGGCTCGGTGGTGAAGAAAGCAATTGGAAATATTAATGGCGGCCCTCCGAGATGAGGACAGACGCAGAAAGAAAATCCAATCTCCACTGCTTACTTTACTTACATCAGCATCTGGAGATTATCCTTGATAATCTTCTTAAAAGGTCTGAATGTGTTTACAATGCTCTCTTCTTTTTAATACAAAGCTCATCTTTATAATGTAACACATCCCGTTATTTCCGTCGCGATACAACAACGGCTGTGAGACGGAATCCAATAAAGTCTCCCAACCCCCCGCACATGCCTCCAGTCATATTCCAGTTTATGGGGGCTTATCTATTTTACAAATCCCTGCTGGTGTGTGCTTTACACCTCAGACATGTGTGTGTGTGTGAAAGAGAGAGTGGGGTGGGGGACGTAGCGGTGGAAACCTTTTTTCTTGACACCTTCGTATTTCACAGCGAGGCTGGAAGCCTAGAGACGTACGTACACACCTTGTAGCGCTTCCACCTCGAGTCTCGAGCTCCTGAGAGACGCGTTTCTCGTAAAGAAGCCTAGACGTGAAACGCGACATCTCGTAAGGCAGATGCGAATGCGCCGTAATTCAAGCCGGTGCTACGTGGTGGTTTGAAGCCGGTTGGGAAAAGAAGGTACGAGACGACACGATATATAAAAATGACAAACGTTTCCTGAGTTCGCGGCGTCTTTTGTCTTTGCGACTTCCGGCAGAACGTAAACTGCTGTGGGGGAAGAAGGGGAGGTACGGACAAAGTGGCACGGACGCCCCCGAGACGTAGGGACAGAGAAAGAGAGAACGAAAACGAAAGGAGAAAAGAAAGGAATGAAGAAGGATAGATGTGACAGCCATGGGGACCTAGAAGTTCACAGCAGTGAAAGGCCTCATTGTGTTTTCGGGGACGTGAAATGAAACATGCAGGGGTTTCCCCTCATTCGCTACAGTGCCCCTCTCTCTCTCTCTCTTATTCCCTCTCTGTCCATTCTGTAAACAACAGCATCGCATCCAGAAACTTCCAGAAACTTTAGGGTTGGAGCTGCATTGGGTTTTTAAAGGGACGCTCTACTCAAAGTTTAACAGATCGGTGTCGTATGCTGATTGGTTCACTGCAGTAGCTTCTTGGTGTAGACACTAACAAACATTTTGTAACATTTAGAACTCTAGCTCAGAGACTAATATTTCCGTTTTGTACTCAAACATTTTGTGTTATGAGCAGTCAATGCATATTTGGCTACTTGATACGCTACCGCGTTGGTGCGATGCTCGCTCATTGTATCGCAGCGTGCTCCTGCCAGCTGCAAGATCGAGCCGGAGGATGGAGTCCCCCTTGGGGAAGACGGAAACAAGAATCCAGGGTCAGATTTATCAAAATTTGTACAAGATTTTACTTTATAGCTTGTGCTCTAGCTAACCACTGTTAAAGCAGTAGTTTGGCAGTAATTTTGAGTGGCTTGTAGCTTGAAAAGCTAATGACTAAAAGTAGCTTCCCAACAATGTTTTCTCAAGAAGTCCCCTTAGATAAATGTTTGTTGTGAGCGTCAAATTGCCACATACGATATTTGCCTTTCCGACAATATGCAAAAGCAAAACAACTCCATCTGCGCAATAAACACAGCAATAATATGGCTGCCATTTGCTCTCTCTCTCTCGCTTTACACTACCCATACGGGGGAAACCATTTGCTTTGAGTCTCTGCCTAATGTCTCTCTCGCCTTTAATAAACCCTGGTTTCCCATAACGCTCGTCCATCACACTGACGGAGTGGCAGACCCTCTCAATAGGGTTCATTATATTTTTCCCAGGCCCCTATGGGTGCTATGAGGAGATCGATTGCGCCCCAGCCCACCAAGTCGCGCCAGCAGCAAGGGCTCGCTATGCGGCGCTGAGCGTGTGCAGTGCGCTCTCGAGTGCTCTGAATTGCAAAAAAAAAGAAAAAAGCTTGTTTACAGGCTGAGCCAGGCCTGGAGTCCCGACACTGTTATTCCCTAATGGAGGATCAGAGTGCCGATGATGAGCTTTGATTAGAACCAAAGAACATCGAGAGCATGCTAAGTGGCCCCGGCGACTTGGGCTAAATCAACAGCTTACGCGCTCTGATTTCCAGGCTTCAAATCTGGAGCTTTTAGTGCTGATCCAGGTACTTGATTCAAGGCGAAAATGAACTGAATCTGATGTAGTCGATGTAATCAACACAATCCTGCCCACGGCCTGTACGTTAATAGTTGTATTTACGGGAAAACCTTGAACTATTAGGCCAAAAAAATTTAGGGGTGTGCTTTCTCTGTTGATTCAGAATCGATTCATGCATTCCAAAAATATCAATTCATATTTTTCAACTAATGGCTCTTTGTGCACATTAGCAACTAACGTAGCGTACGTTAGCAGCTAACATAGCCGTACATTAGCAGCTGACATAGTGTATGTTAGCAGCTAACATAGCGTACATTAGCAACTAACATAGTGTTGCTAACATAGTTAGCAATAAGTTAGCAACTATGCTCTTGGGAAACGCACCCCTGAAAAGAATTTGCTTGTCACTAGTAAAGGACCTACAAAGGTGAAAAACTGAATTAGCCTTGTCAATTTTCACCGTAATAAACCCATAATCTTTTTGCAAGCACTCTGGGAAATTCTTCAAGCTATTTTAATAAGGCTTGTGCATACGATAGCGCCGGCTTTGTGCTCGTCCTTGGCGTCCTGCGAGGTAGAATGGCACAGAGGCCAAAGGCACAGTCATAGTCCAGATCTTAATGTTCTCGCCCTGCAGAAAGAGCAACTGTTGTGGGAAAACGCTGCCAAAGCCGGCCCCAACAATTAATCAGCGTTCGGGCTTGGGGACTAAACCCCCGTGTTCGTAATTACCAATTTGACCCAGGAAACACCTGCAGAGGAGCAATAACCTTCTGACCTCATTATTTCTTTTCATCATGTCTAATGGCATTCAGACTCCAATTTGTTTGACATATTGGTGTTGCTTAGGACTGACTCCAGCCCCTAAATTTATCACTTCCTCCTCTAGTAATGTTTCAAAATGCAGTTTTAATGTCTTATAAGGGTAAAGGAGAGATGCAGCGAGGTCCAATAACGTCCAGTCGAAGCCAAACGAGGACTGAGGTCAGAAAAATCCACACGGGAACTGGCAAAGTATCAGTCACGACTCACAAAGTAACAGACCAAACTCTGTGGGATATACACTAAGATTAACGAGTCCAGTAAGGAGAGACAGGTGGGTCATCTCTCTGTGGACTGAAGAAGAACTTCTGATTTGAATATGATTAATATTAGTAGATAACCAGGAATGCTCCATCATGACTAAACTTTTTCCCTGCCAGGTTCGGCACCGGTTTGTTTTGGGGGATGAGGCCCAGATGGGGATTTGCTAGATACTTTGCAAGATCCTCGTTTGGCACAAGCAGAAAATTGAGCAGCAGTTTCTACTCCTGTCCTGTTTTGGCCCAGGGACTAATCCACAGTCTAGTGATGAAACAGAAACCAAATGGAAGAAAACTAAATGTGACCCTCCACGGCAAAACCAGTCACTTGTCGCAACGGAGGTTTCTGAGAAAAATGAGCGTTTATGTTGCGTGGGGTAAACTTTTGGATTGTTTGTGTTTAGTGTTTTGAAACAGTGGAAGGTCTATACTGTACTGTTGGGAATAAATTTCGCTGAAAAACTTACCCTTTCAATCCTAAACACGTGACTTTCTTGAGGTGAGGAATTCAATTCCAGCAGAATGTTCAAAGTTTCTGTTTTGACCGCTCTACTTCAATATTTACGGTAAATCCACTGGTTGACTAGCGTGAAGATATTTCTCCGGAATCCATCTCCGTCTCCCGAGTTCAGTTAACCTAACGCAGGTAGGCTGTCCATGTGGCTGTGAATGCAGCGTAGGCTACCGTAAATACAAACGTAGCCGCGACCGCACCAAGCGTCTGTGAGTGCTACGGCGATAGTCAACTTCAAAGGCAGATTTCTCCATTTCTCACTTGCCGTGACAGGAGAAACCCTGAACTGGGGCGGTTGGTGGCGTAATGGTAGGATGTTTGCCCCGTGATCAGAAGGTCACAGGTTCGAATCCAGGGCCAGTAAAGTTACCACTGAGGTACTCATGAGCAAGGTATCATCCCCAAGCACTGCTCTCTGGGCGCTCCTTCACGGATGGGTCAAATGCAGAGGGCACACTTTGTTGTGGTGTGCTGTGTGCTGTACTGTGGTGTGTTCACAATGACAAATAATCACTCACTTTGGTGGTCCACGGGCCCCTGGTGGTCTGTGGCAGCATTGGCGGTGCTATGTAACATGCAATACAGTTTCAGATTTTTAAAAAGGATTTCATATTATTTATTTCATCAAAACATTTTTATCTTTATGCATCTTTATGAGTAATGGACGGAAGGAGTTGAAAACCCCTGGGATTATATCATAATGACATTGCTTGGTAATTTTCTGGTTGCGGCATAAAATTTCTAGCTAAAAAGAACATCCTGTTAGTAACAGTGGCTGCCCGCTCTGCAATCCACGCCCAATCTGTGTGCAATGTGAAGTAATGTAAGAAAATTGATGGGATGCATTGTGATGCGTCAAGATATTGTATCGAATCAAATCGTTGACATAATCGTAATCAAATCAAATTGTGAGGCCAGTGAAGGTTCACATCTCTGTTATTTGTGTGGTGTAATCTACGAAGTGAAAATTTGAGTACGGAAGAAGTTTGAAATTTTGAAAAGGAAAATTTGTAGACTCTTAACCCAAAACTAAGAGGCCCAACTTTTTAAAGTTTATTAGTGTTTTTTATTTGCTTTTTTTCCCCAATGTCAGAAGTCAATCATGTGCCACACCTCCGCCTGCAGTTGCCCTACATGTGCTTGTAACCCCAGCGTTCGTGTGTCAAACCCTCCGGCCTTTTATTTAGCTGCATTATTTGGCTCACAAATTGCAAGACAATGGAGCATGACTGCAGGTAATCTTCTCAATGAATGATGGCTAATTGCATTAGCTAATCACATGAGAGCTGCCTGCCTGACTGCTTCACGCAGGGCACTAGAGTGACTCAAATGGAGTTTACTGATGCAAGGTGACTGGCAGCGACTTTTTTCAGGAGGAAATTTGCATAACGTCTTGGCTGCGAACCTGAATGTCGTGCGAATGCTGTGGCTTTGTACATGGTATACTTGTCTGATGGATTTAATTAAGCTCGACGTTGCACTTCCTTCGTTCCGATTTAATTGCTTTTAGTTCAAACCAACAGGCTGCTTGGAATTGAATTTGAGATCTGTGTCTTCCAGGTAAATTAAGCGACTCTCATGACTGACTATATATTTAAAATTAAACATCCCCAAATTGATTAGATTAGTCTGAAAAGGTGAAAACTGGTCACTCTAGCTGTATGAAAGTTCCTCTGTTTGGGGAAACTCAATGTGAAAGTTCATTCACCAACATTTTGTTCCTAAAACCTGCTGGAGCTGTGTGATATGACCAAAATCTCATATCACAATATAGTACATTTTCTGTAAATTGAGTGGAATTTTTGCAAGCAAAATCTCGTATGTGTACACACTCAACTCTGCCTACACGTGTGCGCATATGGAACGCCAAAGGTGCCACAATTTGCTTGTATTTTTTGCAGTTCTTTTTACTGAATTTTTACACTGTTGAAAACGGTGTCTGTAGTACCTTATGGTCAAACACAGCTCTTTTACGCCATAAAATGTCTGTAAAAGGTGGCGCTTTAGTAAGGTGCCTTTAAGCCGAATTATGGCACCTTTGGCATTCCATAGATCTGAGTGCAAGGGCAGAATAAAGGCACAAATATCACTAGAGCCAGTAGAGTGCCACCAAAAGCGGCTTTTTCATCATTTTGATTGCAAATGTTACACTGAAATATATATATATATCGTTATAGGGATGTAAAATGACATAGGTATTTGAGATCATGCAGCCCTACATGGTATAATTTCGACCACGACGTCAACACACATAAATGTACTGCTTATATTTGCACTGTATATGCAACACATTGGTTTTAACTTCCACAGCTACGTCTTGGGTTACTTTCTTCACATTAAGTCCTCACATTAACTGTGTAATTAATTCCAGCACCTGTACATTCCCAGGAGACTCCATGAGAGATATCAATATTAACTTTGCATTTTGCCAGATCCCCGTCTCCTCCGTACTCCCTATCTTGTCATCTTTGAAGGCTGAAGCTCACTCTTGCATGACTCACTGCCGACGTGGCAGCTAAATTGGTTTCGCTTCTTTTGTCGTTCATTGTACGCGTTGACATGCGAAGGAGTGATGCTGACAAGAACGGCTGCCGTTTGTTAACGTCGTTTAGACGTGATGAATGTGCTAGCTTTCAACTGCATTTCACAGTTTTGTGCTCGACACACAAACATTGACTTACTTTTTACAATAAAACACCACGAGTTTACTCGACCCATCATTTTTTAATTAACATAGTAACATCAGCCTCTTGCTGATCGAAGCCTGATTGATACAGGGTTTTATGTATTATTCCTCATGCGTCTCTTCACACTATTGTTATGCATCAGCTTCTAACTTAATTAAAGTTTAAATCATCAGATTGTACATTATAAAATCAACATGTTCATTAAAACACGTTAGAAGCGTGATCCCTGCAAAATTGAATAATTGTGACCCTCTACAGCAAAACCAGTCGCTTGTCGCAACGGAGGTTTCCGAGAAAAACAAGCGTTTATGTTGCGTGGGGTAAAATTTTGTATTTTTTGTTTTTAGTGTTTTGAAACAGTGGAAGGTCTATACTGTACTGTTGTGAATAAATTTCGCTGGAAAACTTACCCTTTCCATCCTAAAAACGTGACTTTCTTGAGGTGAGGAATTCAATTCCAGCAGAATGTTCAAAGTTTCTGTTTTGACCGCTCTACTTCAATATTTACAATAAATCCACTCGTTGACTAGCGTGAAGATATTTCTCCGGAATCCATCTTCGTCTCCCGAGTTCAGTTAACCTAACGCAGGTAGGCTATCCGTGTGGCTGTGAATGCAGCGTAGGCTACCGTAAATACAAACGTAGTTGGGACCGCACCAAGCGTCTGTGAGTGCTATGACGATAGTCAACTTCAAAGGCAGATTTCTCTGTTTCTCACTTGGCGTGACAGGAGAAACCCAACTCCTTTGAATGTTGATATCTCAGTCATATGTCGTCAGATTCATTCGATATAGGTATCACTTTGAAGCTTGATTTATGCCCTTTCATGAAAACAATAACTCAATTTTGAAAATTTGCGATAAGCGACTGGCTTTGCCGTGGAGGGTCACAATTTAGAGAAGATTAACAGACACAATCAGACTGGGATACTGGCTGAAAGAAGGACAAACTCATCGAATAACTCACAACTCGTCTTCTTGTTGCTTATTTTGGCGTTGTGCTGGGAAAATGTGTGTTGCTATTTTGCTATATGAACTTGGAACCATATTAGCCACCTGAGGTGCATTTCCCGAAAGCATAGTTGCTAACCAGATTTTTTCAGTTAGGAAACATTGTCAGTTTTATCACTCAGAATTTCTAGAACATCGAACGATTTATTCTCTTTTCCGTTAGCTCACATCGGCCAATAAAATCAGAACGGCAATTAACCGGTCGGACTTAGCAATGTCTCTAAGAAGGCCCATTGCCTTCCAGTCATTCTTAGCCACATTAGCATCTTCAGCTAGCTTCCTCCTTTAAAGCTAACAGTCGAGCACGCGACCTGAGTGCTTCACGCATGGTGTGACGCATGTATTATACATTTTTCCTCCTCTTCCCTTCCTATTATCGGAGCCCTCCTCCGGTCTGCAAATGTCAGAGAGCTTGAAGGTGTCAACTTAAATTGCACGGTGCAGGTGTTTGCGCTCGGTTAAACGTGACCCTCGCCGAGACGTGACACGGCCGCACCGCTAATTGGACGGCCTCGTCGTCCGTCACAGCGTCGGACAAATAAGGCCGGCCCACAGCTTTCACAGATCGTCAGCTGTGACTGGCAGCCGGCTCATATTGGATTCATGGTGTTTTTTTGGTGGCATGTGTGTTTGAGGAGGTTGAGACTGCTCTTTATATTCTGATTTTTTCCATTGACTGCAGCAAAGCTGGTTACCATGGGCAACCCGTGTCACATGGGACCCCTGATGGAACTATCGGAGTGTGAGGTGCCTTTGGCGCTGGCGCAACACAACGCGACGCGACACAACACAACACGACACACACGTAGACGCGGGTGGGGGGCGGTGTAAAAACGCAATATGAAAAGGTTTGCAACTGACAGCTTCTTTCACTCCTTCTTTTCCTTCTCTCTGTCCATCTTTTCATCAGTTGCTCTCTCTTCCCTTTGTCTCTCAACCTCTTTCTCTCTGTCCCTCTCCATACCTTACTCTCTCTCTCTCAGTACCTTTCTCTTTTCATCTCAGTTTCTCATTCTGTCTCTCATTGTTTCTCACTTCTCTCTCTCTCTCTCTCCCTCACTCTTTTCCTCTCCATTTCAACTCTTGCTCTCTGTCTCTCTTTCTGTCCCCCATTCTGTGTCTCTCTCTCCCGCTTTGCATCTCTCTGTCGCCCAGTCCCTCTCTTTTTTATCCTTCTCTCTTTCTCGTTCTGTCTTTCTCTCTCCTCCAGTGTTCCTCTGTTCTTCTCTCTCTCCCTTTTACCTCCGTCTCTCATCTCTCATTTGTGTTGGTCTCTTCTGTCTCTACCTCATTTGACCTCTCTCTCTCTCTCTCTCTCTCTCTCTCTCTTTCTTACGCTGAATGCCAAATAATCCATTACACCTGTATTGGAATTCAAGAGTGTGTCCTCACATAGCCCATAAACACACCCCCCTCACACCAACACACCAACACACACATCTCTGTCCAACTGTGTAACAACAAGACCCCTGTGGTCAGGATGCCCTTGTTTCCTCTGAGTTGTGGTCACCCACTGTGCGAAAACAGAGGGGGTGAAAACAGGATGGCGTGGGGGGGGAGAGAGAGAGTGAGGTAAACAGATAGAGAGTGTTTAGGACACACACTCATGCTCCTCGCCCGCTGTTCCGTATCTAATGTCATTACCGACGCACGGGGACTCTCTAAAGAACGGCACTTTGTTTAGAGCCTCTAGCATTAAAAGTGAAGACAATCCTCTCTTCCCCACTTCCACAGTGGTCCCTTATAGGGAGAGCGAGCTGCATGATATTGGAAGAAAATCACATTGCAATGTTATTTCACTATTTTTGAACCCTTAATTACAACCCCAGTGTAACAAAATTAGTACACGGATAAATTGCTGTATTTCAAAATAAAAGATTGCGGATGCACCAACTAATTAATATAATCGATTATGCAAAATAGTTGACAACTAATTTACTAATCAATTTATCATTTACATCAGTTATCTTGGAGTCTACGCTTCCGTGTGCAAACCTTTTTGTAAATACAGATGTTCCTCGAGTTACGATGTAGCGAAGATTTTTCTATCTTACGATGACAAAAGCAATATGACAAAATAACGAAAATATTTCACGTTGCGTGCGGCAGCCAAAAGTAGCAGCGTATGCGATCCGTTCCGTTGGGCCGCTGCCTTGTTAGGAGCCTCACTCTCACCAGCGATTGATAGAGCGTACATCACTTTGGATAAGAGCGTCAGTCATACGCTGAAGCGACAAATGGTCCAGCCCTAATCCCTTACCACCTGCGGCATCAAAGCCCTCTGAGGTCCGAGCTTTTGGAGTGGCCGTCTCATCCCGTAACCCCCGAATTCTTACAGCTCTTTCATGCCAGGCGAACAGCAAGCTTCTCCTCCATTCATGCCCAAGTGCTTCTACATTCCTCTCGCTGGAAACGGGACATGCTTTGCCGGCCTGAAACAGCCTTTGATTTTGGCTCTCCGAACAGGGGCTTCACTGTTTTTCCCCTCTTGATGGCAACCTTATTATAACACCACACAAGCCCCCGGGGTCTAGGTGCTCACCGCAAAAGCATCACGCGAGAGAAGGGGCCACCTGGGGTTCCCTCGGATCCCTTTGAAAGTTTGCGCTGCTACTGTATGTCATGGAAAGCACAGACAAAGTACAATGTTGAAGTGTACGAAAAAGAAAAGAGGGGGCGTCGTAATCCAGGGGCTTCGAACTATTAGCCGTCGGCCGAACCTTAACGCGGACTTAAGGCTTCATTACTAGCACACAGAAGCCCTTTTGTCGCCATAATGACTCTTTTCATCCGCGCTGCCGTGTAAATAATAGAAAATAGATCGGAGGCAGCCTGGCTGTCAGGCGCCGCTGCGAGCGCGTCGCCATTGGCAGTGGAGTCACGTCGGCCCCCGTCTTTGTGCTGTGAAGTGTGGATGGCAAAGTGGGAGCTAAAGCAGAGGTAGCGCGGAATGCTAACGCGAGCGCTCCACCGCTCTCACTCGGAGAACCCCAAAGCGATACTTTCTCTCAAACAAGGAAAAAAGGAGATTAAGCTGAAATTCTGCTTGAGATATCAGTGATAAAAAATGTATGTTCAAAGTGGCAAGTCAGCTCTAGGCATGAACGATATATTGAGCTACATCGATTAATCGATAAGCTCATAGCATCGATCCAAAATGAAAAAATCCATCTGACATCATACATATTGTAAAGTCACTTGTAATGTGACCCTATTGTAATAAAAGGGGTGATTTTTTTTATTTATCACCGAATTTTGAATGGAATTGATTCAAAATCGTATCGTAGCAGACTTTGAATCCTTGTCCGTCAAATCGAAATTTTTATCATGATTCGCACCTCATGAAGGCGTCAATTTCCTTTGGCAAGACGATAAGCAAACCTCAGCGGCGGTGTCTAATTAAGGTTTAATTATGTTTATCTTTGTTTAAGCTGGAGAAAGCAAATCTCTTTGTTCACACTATGGCGCTACTAGCTCTCAAACGGGTCTAATTTACTCGGCCCACATCGCCGGTGATTTTCTTGTTTTTTAAAAAGACAGATTGTTGCCTCTCTTATAGTTTGCAGGTAAAAAGCGGCTTCGACTTGTCTTAAGTGGGAGTGGCAGAGAACCTTTCCTGTCGCTATCAATGAAAGACAGGGGAGACGAAGACAGAGAATTCGGAGGGAATTCGCCAAGGAAAGCGAGCGACTGGAAATAGATGATTGCACTCCATGCTGTCAGTAATGAACAATGCACCCTGCTCTTCTTTCATATCCGTGCCGCCTTAAAAGGACAAACCTGTGCAGGAAATGGGACTGGGGCGTGCAGTGAATATTGAGGGTTTTAGTAGGAAAAGAGAGATTAGGGATGGGCAATATGACTTCAAATCAACATCACGATTATTTGAACATTTTTCCTTGAACACGATTAATGAATTAAATTTGTTTTTTAGGGTTTTTCTGATCAGAGTATCTCTATAGGGCTGGACGATATGAACTCAAATCAGTATCACGATTAATTGAACATTTTACCTCGATTTTGATTTTTTTTTTTTACCCTCATAGTTCATTGAGAATGTTTGTAGTGTAAATATTATCACCTATTAAAGCTGGGATATTTTTTCTATTGAAACTATACTGGAAAACTAATAAAATTTTAAAATAATTGAAATCATGGACAATCAAAGGTTCTGACTGTGGTTTTGATCAATTTTCAATTAATTTCCCAGCCCTAAGAGAGATTTCGCTACAAGACGGGTTTGCGCTGCAGTTGCCATCAATCTCCGTCGGTCCATTTTGCCTGACGCTCGCTCGGCAACGTTTGGTTTTAGCGATTCATTTCTGCCGCTCGATACGTTCGGCAGATCGTTGTGCATCGCTTAATTGGTTTGATGCTGAAATGGACTAATTAACAGGTGCAAATCGATGGAGCCTAAATGGAGGGGGAGAGCACTTCATCACTTTAAAGCGCTCCGGTCAGTAGAGGGATCTTTACCGGGCAAAAAGGAAAAGGTTTCGGATGTCAATACGCGACGTGACCATAGCTGCATCCCCGGAGAACGAGAAAATGAGAAGGAAAGAGAGTAGCCAACAGGGTATATATGCTACTGAGACGTTTAGGCATTTAGCTTTTTTACTGGATGCTGGGGGCTTGAATGAAGACAGATAGCTCAGTCAGCAGCGCTGGAGAAACCCACTGGAGAGTGGGGGATGTTACTGCAGGTTGCGCAAACAGAAGCTGTCATTAAACCACCACCAATATTGGAGCGAACTGCTGGAAGACCACAGTCGCTGTTTTTTTGCTACATCTGCACTTTCACCAAGGCTCATTTGAGACCGGAAAATGAACAGGCGACTATGAAAAATTGGGTGTGGCACGTCGTATGCAGAAATCTCATCTAGGGGACAAAATGTATAGACCAGCACAGATTTTATGCTAGTTATTCTGGCTTCCAGGTTTAAGCTAGGCTAATAAAATTTTGAGGCCATCTTAGAAGATCAACGCTTAGGTTTTGGCACCACAAATAGAGTTTTTTTTTACTGTTTTTGGCAGGACTGCACTGGGGGTGTAACAATAAATTGATACTTTAATACATTGATTCAGTGATCAACAAGCCCATCGAACCAAAAATGAAAATACTCCATTAATTAGTCAGTTTCAGCATCAAACCAAAAAACATCAAAACCAAACCTTGGCAAGCAAGCGTCAGGCAAAATGGAGCGACGAAGATTGATGGCTCGATGTGAATTCTCTCTTAGGGCTGGGGAATTCATTGAAAACTGATACGTCATATATATTGTAATAATGGTTGGTGAATGAGGCTGTGTTTTTCATTGAAATGAACTTAGTAGTAAGAATTATATACAGTAATCCCCCAGTCATACGCGGATCAGGACTCACGGATCCAGTCATACGCGGATTTTTCACGAGAACCGAACTCCTCGTTTTACGCGGAAATCTCCGCAACAGCGCAGAACCTGCAAATATTCTCCACTTTTTTTTTTTTTTTGCTTTTTTCGTGACAATATATTTTTTTACGCATTTTATTTCTAAATTATTAAGAAAAATATAATGTACCAATTTTGTAACATAAATATGAACGTAAATTCTGTATAAATGTTTTTGTACTGTCGCGAGAACACAAAGAAAACTCTTTTGGGATAGTTAAATGTGCTGTACTGGGGCTTGCATTGGACAGCCGTTTTTTTTTTTTTAAAGCACTGATTGCCTGTCTGCCTTCCCTGACTCATCTTGAGAGATTCTCTTGTTTTTCGTTTCGTTAACATTTTTTTGCATTTCTACTTTAGTATGTTTCAGAGAATTCCATATTTTTAATTTAAACCTAATTACTGTTTATAATGTTTGCGTCTCGGCCGAGAAAGACAGGCCGACGGCCGCCGTGCATCGGACAGCCGTTTTTTTTCCCAGAGATACAGATTGCCAGTCCGTCCCTGACTCATCTTGAGTGTTTTTAAACCCCAATAGTTTTATTACTGTACTGTAAATTAAATTGAAAGAGGCGGTTAAGCTCAGTCGCCGCCCAATGTCTGTGTCTCTACAATATGACTGATTAACAGTAAATTATTGAACTGTAAAAAATATTGGTCATTACACCTACATTTTACTGTATTTTTTTTTTTTACTAAAACTACACTAATTTATTACTGTATTTACCTGTTTATACCAAAGAAAGTGCCCTTGCATAAATTACAGTACACACCTGTATGGGCATACCTAATATTTTCGTTAAGAGTAATGTATTAAACTGAGTTTAAAATGAAATTAAAGTGTTCTGGGAGCAGATTTGGGGGCATATTTAGAGTTTACACTATAAAAATAGGCATTTTTAGGCATTTTTTTTAACCAAAACACAATAACGCGTTTTTTCATTATACGCGGGTGTTCTTGGAACGTAACCCCCGCGAATAACGAGGGATTACTGTATTAGTAGCTTTATTTTAATTGTCGTAAAAATCATAATGTCACTGGCTCCTGACTTGAGTCAAATCATAATCGTATTGGAGCACACTTAGAATCATAGTCACTTGAATCGATATGATATCGTATCGTTACGAACTTGCGTCATCTTTTCCTTCGGCGAGACGATAAGCGAACCTCGGCGGGGGCGTCTAATTACGGTTTTATTATGTGTTTATCTTTGTTTAGGGCGGGGAGAAGCAATTCGCTTTGTTCACACATGCCCTATCAGCCTTCGCCGTATTATACGGGAGAAGAGTGCGGGATGGAGTTGGGGGGACGAAGGGGGGGATGTTGCTCTTCTCTGGGTAATGGTGTAGTTTTTCCCCTCAGACCCTTAATTAAAACCACCGCCTTCACGCTACCACCTTCGGTCCGGAATTGAAGATGCAGGCGGAGCAGAGACAACCTCAAACGTCATTAACGTGGAGAGGCGGCGCACCGCTGTCTGCATTCATCAAACCGTCGCTGGCGGTAGTGAAAACCGAGCAAGTCAATAGAATAAGCAGACAATGCACATTAATCAACCAGGTTTACTCTAATGTTTCGGAGGCGCATCACACATTCGAGTGGCCTACTATCTGAGGCGGGCATGGATTTTTTTAGAAACCAAAACTGAGCGGGTTGTTTCTGCTGGGCCAATTTTTCCCCCACCCCACTTTTTCAAATGGACTCTGTGGGAATCAATAACCATTTGATTTAACGCTTGCAGTTCCAAAGAGGGGTGAGACAACTTTGCTGTATCCTGGAATCGATTTTGACTTCTGGTCAGAGCCCCATTGTTCCATAAGGACAATCGACTTGAACTCACATAACCATGCTTTGAAAAGAGGGTTTTAATAAATATACAGTATATATAAACATGGGGCATTCACCCAAATGATCAGAGTGTCATCGGTTCAAGTCCCGCACAGATAAACGTACCACTGAGGTACACTTGAGCAAGGTACTGTCCCCAAGCTGCCCAGAGCTCTATCATGGATGGGTCAAATGCAGGGGTCACTCACTTAAATTTAAAAGAGACAGGAGTGGAATGCCGCTTTGCTTGGGTGGATGAAGAGTTGTCGTCTCAAATCTCAAACTGGTAAAACAAGGTAACACTTTTTCCTTTGGCACTGCCCATTTCACCACAATGCAGAGGTTGGAAATGTTCACAGTGAAGAAAACGTTAACATTTCAGACCCTAGAGGCGCTGAACTGCACTGTTAGCCTCTGTGTCCACCAAACGTCCACTTCCTTCACGCTTGGCAACAACAAGCACTTGCTGTTGCCACCGGGCACTTCCACGTTCGTCCCTGTTTCATGTAAACATTGTAACGTGTTCCTTTGAGATCAGCAGTTTAGCCGTCAAGATTATCTTATTTTAACAAAGAGAAATCACATCTTGGCATTAGCGGCAGCGTTTGAACTAGATACTCACATGTCTTTGAGACGTAGACCTTGGAGTAATGAATGAGAGAAGCTGGAAGCTGGAGTGGATGTGGGTTAATAGGTACCTGAGTGGTCTGAGGAAGTCTAAGGTATTGCAGCAAAATCAATTTATAAAAGCTTGGTTAAAACAGAAATACGTGTCTCATTATGCAGCCAAATGCATTCTGAATAAATTTCAACCAGAACAAGGCGGAAGTCTGTGCCATTTCATTGACCTCTCGAAAGGAACTCAGTTTTGTTTTGACGCTCATCGCTAAAGAAAAGGTGACTTCCTGGTATTGAAATGACGCAGCTCTTTCTGTTTTCAGATTTGTCTAGTTCTATTCTGTTGAGAAAGAGGAAATAAGGACCATGTCAGTCTTTGAAAGCAAAAATTTCTTTTTAAGGTGCCCTGGAAGAAAGAAGTGAAAGGAACATCTGCCGGTTTACATTGCTGAAATGTGATGTGAGGTTCGTCCTTTTAACGTCGGTTTGAATGTCTCCTTCATCACACCTCATTCATCCTCGGTTTGTCCCACCCGAATACTGGTGCGCTTGGGTAATTGGACTCGACTTGCGTTGTTCCATATTGCATGCAGCAACACCGGCTGTGTCATGTTCAATATCTACTTTACATCTGAAAAAGTTGGAAAATTCTCGATTCAAGAGATATTCAGAGAAATGTTTCTGAGTGTGATCTGCTTACTAAACAACATATATTTGTCAAATCTCTTTATGGTTTATCTCACACTCTTAACTGTGGTAGAACTTGAAAAATATCCTATTTTATGCTAGCAGCCGGGCATTAAATCTGTCACGCTAGGAGGCATTAATAATTAGCCCGGGGGCTGCTTGCTGTCTTCATGTGGAGCACTTCTGATACAGATCAGTACTTCTCTTTTTCGTTTTACATACAGCGCCCCTCATGCAGAACAGAAACCTTAAAAAAATAACACAACGTTCCCATCACCCCCCGATTCATCACGCCGGCTTATTAAAAAATGTTTTATTTCATCGGTTCCAGTCTGTTGGGATCTCCGGCTTGTGCCAACATGAAGGGCATGGCTCATTTGTCTTGGGCTTTTTCTCAAAAGTTGTCATTTCTTATCTTACTCTTCATCATCATATTCTTTGTTTTGAGTCATTTGGAGCTCTTCACATAACACTAAAAGCCTGGGCAAATAAAAACTAAAGAGCTAGTGGAAAAGAATTTAATGGAGCTACGGGCCACTGCCACCAAAACATGCTGTCAACAGCTGTAACCTCATATCGACTGACCTAGAGGAAAGATATTTCCTTTGTCGCTGGACAGAATAATGATGGACAAAACTGTCTTGGTCCCAGTTGAAGATGGACTCTGTAATGTAAGATAGGGTTTGGATATAAAGACGGATGTTATTGACTGATATGAGATAATTGCTGAATCGCATAAATTAATGTGTTATTAACAGCCCATAAATATGGATTTTTTAAAAAGAAGATAATAATATGCAATGAACATAAATTAATTATGATAAGTTGATGGCATATATTATATTATATCTTGGCAAAGATCAACAAAAACTCTAAATATGTGTAATATTATTTACATATACAGTACTGTGCAAAGGTTTTAGGCAGGTGTGAAAAAATGCTGTAAACAATTTGTAGTCATTATATGTGACCCGTTCTGCCGTAATGAGTCGGAAGTCGGCGTTCTATTTATTTAGATACGGGCCGATTATGTTGACAAACATCAAAAATATCGTTTTTTCTTTTTTGGTCTTATATGAAAGAAAATGTCTTCAAAATTAATCTGGTCTCCAAAAAAGAAAAATCGTTATTTTTGATGTTGGGTCAACATAAGGCCCGTATCTAAATAAATAGAACGCCGACTTCCGACTCATTACGGCAGATCGGTTTACATATTATTTGTAGGATTATAGGATTATAGATCTGTGGTTAGTTCTCCAAGATGTTTGGAACAACCTACCAGCCGAGTTCCTTCAAAAACTGTGTGCAAGTGTAGCTAGAAGAACTGATGCTGTTTTGAAGGCAAAGGGTGGTCACACCAAATATTGATTTGATTTAGATTTCTCTTTTGTTCATTCACTGCATTTTGTTGATTGATGAAAATAAATGATTAACACTTCCATTTTTGAAAGCATTCTTTGTTTACAGCATTTTTTCCACACCTGCCTAAAACTTTTGCACAGTCATGTATATGTAAATAATATTACATATATTTAGTTTTTGTTGATCTTTGCCAAAATATTATATATGCCATCGACTTATCATAATTAATTTATATTCATTGCATATTGTTATCTTCTTTCTTAAAAATCCATATTTATTGGCTTATATATATGTATATATTAAGAAATTACATTTAAAAAGATAACATTTATATATATATACGATACAACTCCGCTACAGTCTTCTTCTGTTATGCTTAAAGAAATACTTGACTCAAACGCTGTTTTCCTATTATTTATTATTAACATAACATCTCAAAAATTATTCCTTTAAACACAGTTCTCTAGTACATATATATAAGATTTTTATAAAACTTTGTCGAGTGCTAGTGTTTGACCTTAACCTTCTACCAGCTTTAGAAAAGTTAATCATCACCA
This sequence comes from Distichodus sexfasciatus, assembly GCA_032718565.1. NCBI lineage: Eukaryota > Metazoa > Chordata > Actinopteri > Characiformes > Distichodontidae > Distichodus > Distichodus sexfasciatus. Next base: position 2,745,543 of record JAVGVS010000034.1, on the reverse strand, counting down.
CTCATTCTTTCATCCTTTGAAAGAAGCAGATCTCTGCTGCTTTTCTCAGCTTTAAAAAAAAAAAATCGGAGCGGTGCTTAAATCCAAGCATTAACCCACGATGATCAGCCCCATCTGTACTGTAACCGGCCGAGTTCTGTCTCTGCAAATCTGCTAGACCTCTGTATCACTCTTTAATCTGATTATCTGGCGGTCAGTCGGCACCAGACGGCCCTCCCCGCTAACAGCAAAAAAATGGAACGCGTCCAGAACTAAATGGATCAAACGCCTCTTACAGGCTGTTAGACCAGCAAATAACTAGACCGTGGTCACTTTGATCAATTTCACTCTGTAACCTCATTTCCAAACTAGCCTTCTCTTCTGGAGCATAAACTGATTGGTAGTTATTCTCCAATATCTTCTTAAATATGTTCTTAAGAAAATTCTCACTCAGATTCATGACGTGTTCTTAAATCGTTCAAGTTTGTTCTTGTTATAATGTTTGTATAGCATTATTACAGCTGTAGAAAACAGAAACACTCCTGAACTGAATCATAACAAAATAGTATCATAGCAGACTTTGTGATATCGATGTGATATTGCATTATGATGGAACTACCTTTCAATATTCGAACACATCGATCGCTGGCTCCTGAATCGGAATCGTTGAAATAACGTTGAAACAAAATTGTTTGTTGAATCTTCTATTAATTAAATGTATTTGATTTAAATATGCTTTCTTAAAACTGCTTAAGTGGAGTTTAAGAACAAATTTCCTCTTAAGAACGCTTGGTGAATGAGGCTCGATCTTTTTCATTTAAATGTCTGGTTGAGCTCAAATGCTTTTGCTATGAAAGGAAAATCTGCACATGATATTGTTTCGTATCGAGTGCTGGCTCCCGAGATTTTGTGATATCAGCAGACATCGAAATCGATGAGAGTTGCATCTATATGATGCATTGTGATGGAACTAGCTAAAATCTGAGAACAAATTTCTTCAGTTTAGTGAATGAGGCCCACTGATCCACAACTCAGCAGCTTCTCCTCATCCTCTAACGTTGGGGGTGGAAACCACTTTGGACACTTTTTAAAACCTTTACACGCATCCCATCCTGTCGGAGTTCCGCACCAGCCTTAGGGCACTATGAAAAATTAAACGGCGATTGATCAGAACGTCGTGAAGCGCGTCTCCTTGTCTCTTTCATCCCCACACTACCTGCGTTTTGGGAATGGAAAGCGTCTTGCTGACACCCGCGTTTGACCGGTCGGATTGTAGCTGTGAGGGGATTGAGGGTGTGCTGCGGCGCTTAACTGACCAAACGTCCTGCTGAGTTCACACAGCGTGAGTCCGGAGCTGAGATCAATGCTAGTCGTCATCACTGCCAGGAGGAGCAGACGGAGATTTCTGCTCTGTTTATTACAAAGCTCCTAAAAGGAATTAGCATCAAATCCGGTAAGAGTTACAAAGTGACAGCGCAGATTTCGCTTAGTGGGAAGTTTTGTCTTTTCTTTATTTGGAGGATGTGTTGTGTCATTTAAAAAGGAAAGAATAACTCCGTAGTATTAATGTAGTGTTTTCTCAGTTCCTTGCATGCACATGGGATTAAACAGGTACCAAATGAGAAAGGTTGGCTCTAACTCTGTAAACAATATTGACATTTAGGATTGATTTTATTTAATATAACAACATCCAAGCATCAGTTGGAGGCAGCATGCTCTGCTAAATCTTTTTATTTATCATGTCCTAGCATTTTAATGCCTTGTTTTGGATAGAGCTGTAATTTTCGGTTCCTTTTTAGGATTCGGCATAAGTCGGTGTAGGCAGCACCAAGTTTTGTCGTTTTTGTAGCTACTGACAGCACTCCGTGAGCAAATTTAAGATAAAATTTAAGAAGATATTGGTGAATGAGGGCCCGGATTCTCAAATGGTAGAATTTACAGATCAGTCTGTGGTTCTTCTGCCCTCAAGCCTCAAACCGCCCTCAGTTCTAGCCCTGCTTGATCAGCTTCATTAATAAAATTCGACCAATATGATAGAATATGGTCGATATTTGCAGTTATATATTATGTGGGGCTGGGAGATACGACTTCAAATCAGTATTATGATCATTTCAAACTTTCACCTCGATGAACTTTCATCGATGGATAGCACTGCCTCGTCAGCCAGCTTATAAACTCATCATCTGGTGTTTGTTTCTCCTCAGCCTCCGAATCCATCGGCCCCGAAGCACCTCCCGTAATGAGGAGCCTTTAGTCGCCGCTGAAAGACCTGACATTTGCATTCAGATAAACTCCCAGGAAGTGTGTTTGTGCCCTCCTGCTTGTTATTTTCCCTCCTCATAATTTTGAGATAAAGCCCCCCGTTTCCAAGACACGTCCGGCGGCCTTCCAAAGAACGCGGAGAAAGCGAAGTTCCTCGTCGCTCATAACCCGCTCACCTCTCGTAGGAAAAGTCGAGTTCGCCATCAAAGTCTCTCTAAACTTTAATACGAGCAAAACGCCGGGATCTATAAAGCTCTCGTTTAATGGAGTCTTTCACGGAGGCGCAGGAAGACGAACAAACGCTTTCATTCAGCGCCGTCCAAAATGCTAATGCCCCTGGTCCTTAACACTTTGTTTTATTGAGGTTCCCATGTCGTGATACGGTCGCGGGTGCCTCGCTGGCTTACTGCATGTGTTTTCCCGGAGCTCTGGAGAACAGGAATGTGTTACTGGGACTTTTGGAAAATTCAGAAGTGGTGTGGGGTCTGGTGACATTGTTCTCTGGCTTTGACAATGATGCGCTTTTACATCCGTTAATACTTTGGCCTTTCCGGAACATTCCAGATGAGAACTTGCCGAGTTACACGCTGCGCCAAAATTGACTCTAAATCAACCTTATTTCCAAGCCTTATTATGTGACTTTTGAGGGACGGTTTCCTCACCTGATGTTGAAAGTCACCTCACGTTTTCTTGCGTTAACTTCCAATTTTCACCCTGTTCTCTCCCTCGATTTCGGATAGACGAAGAGAACTAATACATGCTTGCACTGAGATTATTTGTCTTTGTGAACACAGCACAACACACAATGCACCACAATGCACAATGCACCATTTGACCAGGGGCGGACTGGCAATCTGTGCATCCTGAAAAAAAGTCAGGAATGGCCTTCCGGTCCACGGCTATCGGCCTGCTCTGTTCAATAAACAAGATTTTGCGAGTTTAAGAGCCAACAAGGGGGGCGCTAATACGATAATTTGTCAAGTGTAAAATCCATAGGGAGGCATAAAAGTCCAGTTGGTGAGCCTATTTGGGAGAATGTCCAGGGCTGTTTTTTTAGTCCCAGCCCGTCCCTGCATTTGACCCATCTATAAAGGAAGCAGCGGCCAGCTTTTTTGGCAGCACCCGGGGAGCGGTGCTTGGGGACGGTACCTTGCTCATGAGTACCACAGTGGTACCTCTACCCATCCGGGACTTAAATCGGTGACCTTCCGATTCCGGGGCCAACTCTGTAACCGTTACGCTAGCGAATGTTGATCACTTACAAATGAATCCCACTTAAAAACCTCATTTCCTCGTATGCTCCTCTTTTTACAGTTCTACATTAAACACTACAAATAAGACCCGTCTCCGCCGTGCTGAGCTCCGTCAGCTTGCCGAGTTCCCGTCGCGACTTCATTTTATGTTTTGACTCGAGGCGTTTTTACGGAGTCGGAAGCCGAAAACGCAGGTAGCGGTTTGTCGCCGAGTCTCTCGAAACCCGTAGTCAGGAGACGCGGCGCCTTGCACACTAATGAGGCGGCGCTAGGCAGCCGCGGCGGGGGAGAGCGGAAGCAATTACTTCCTTATCGGAGGCTTTGCCAGGCCAAGGCTTCTCTCCTGACTCGCCGGCGACTTCGCTTCTCTTGGCCCAGATTCAGGCTCGGCCTCTTCCAGCTCTTCACAAAAAATGAGCTTAGCGGGACTTCCTTTACCTTCAAAGAGACCGACTCTGACCAGAACCTAATTTTCTTACGTTTGAAATGGTTGGCACAGTCATTGATATGAGACATCAAAGCTTCCACGTGATTGGGCCGGGGTGCGGAGTGGCGGCCACCTACAGGACATGACCTAGTAATAGTGAGTGTGTGTGTGTGTACGATACGTGACATCTGCATTTGACCCATCCATGAAGGAGCAGTGGGCAAAGAACATGGGCAGCACTCCTTCCCCAAGCACTGCTCCCCTGCTTTCCTGATGAGGACCGGTCCTCACTTGGCAAAAATATCCTCACAGTCACAGAAAACAAACCATAACGAAAGTGGAACTGCTGAAAAACTGCTTGGGGACGGTACCTTGCTCGTAAGTCCCTCAGCAGTACCTTTACTGGTCCAGGATTCGAACCGGTGACCTTCCAATCATGGGGCCAACTCCCTTACCTGAAAAGATTTGCTTTTGGCTGCTGAGGTTAATATTTTCATCTAATAAATGACGGTATCTCACAAAAATAGCCAAAAAAATGGGCCAGTTTTTCAGTAGTTCCACTTTCGTTATGGTTCGTTTTCTGCCGTTGTGAGGATATTTGCTCATGAGTACCTCAGTAGTACCTTTACCGGTCTGGGATTCGAACCTGCGACCTTCCTATCATCGTTACACGTTGGTGCAACTGCACCAAGTTAGAGTTATGTGTAATATTATTTGGTAATTATGGTAGTCAGTGAGAGGAACTCACAACGATAGCAAGACGAGGCTGTGTGTTTGTGTCTATATTAAAATGGGATGAACCAATACCTATCCAAAATAATTGAAGCGTTTTCTAATAAAATAAACTGCATCCAATTCTCTTTGTAGCATCTGGCTCCAATTCAAATGCATTCCATTTTCACCGGCGCCACAACAACAACAACAAAAAAAATTAGAAAATCTGACATCATCGCCAGACGGAGGGGGGTCGGGTCGGGTGGAGCGTCCCATTGTATCCTGCTGTCACATATCTTAAAAAGCAGCAATCTCAGCAAGATCTGCTGCCTTCCCTTTTATTTTTCATCCTCCCAGCAGGACGCTTAAGTGCCACCTAGCAATTTTGTCTGATTACCTATTTGCCAAAAAAAGAGAGCGTTTCAACTCAACATCGGTTTTAGATAAAAACGTCTGATGATAAATAAGGTGAAAATCTCCAAAGTCACCTTTTTTTTTTCTTTTTTTTTTAGCATAAATGAATTTTCATGAGTGCTATCTAGGGACCTAACCTATTTTCTTTTTGCTATAACATCACATTCTTTTCCTTGTTGTCTTTGTTTCTCTGCAAGTTTCTCCCGAGAGGAGTTTTTGGAATTTTTGTTTGGCGAATTCATTGCATTTGAAGTCGTATTTACGAAGCACAGGTCCGAAGCAGGCCGACTTTCCAGAACTAACATTCTGGGCAACAGCTGCTCGCTACAAGCTTCAAGCGACCTCTGAGACAGACAGTGACCCGGCCCTCTGTTTGAGTATCTGGGCACGAGCAAACAATCTGTTCCACACACTTTAGCAGAGATCGGCTTGTCTTTCTTCTCCAGGACAATGCGCTTGCTCTTTGTTGTTCTGTGAATATGGTTGTCTAAAGAGCGGAATATTACTCATGTATTGCGGCGTATAAGTACACGGGACGCCACTCTGTTGTTGGTGTGTGCTTCTTCACATCTTTGAAGCCTTTGTCGCTGCTTCACGACATACACTCGCTAGTCAAAAGGCCGTCGGAGCGATTGCTCAGCTGTACACAGCCAACAGAAAAGAGGAGGAGTGGTTTGACAAAAGCCTCGTCACAATAAGAACCTATTCATCTCTTCGCCGTTGTGCCGTGAGAAAACGTAGAGTTCTGAGGAGATAAGACCCCCGTTTTATATAGGAAGCCTTATCTGTAATAATGTGACTTTTTTGCAGGCTGAGATTGCACGTTCCATGGCTTTTCTCTTGTGCAAAAAGGCAATTTAATGCATAGTTTAAGAGGAGAAGGCTGTGACATTTCCACTCAAGGAAGATCAGATTTAAAAGGGCTGCTCCACCCATAGATGCTATAAACTATGATTCACTGTGGGTGGAGCCCTTTTAAGACCAAGCAGAACAAACAAACGTATAGCAACATGGGGTAGCGTAACGGTGGACTGACAGACATAAAGGTTGATTGGTGAGCCTAAATTGCCCTCATATGTGTTCCTTGCAGCGTCCACAGTCCCGTCCCCAGGACGCCGATAGGGATTATGTGGTACCGAAAATGAAGGTGTACCTTTAGATACGGTTCATGTCACTGACACAATTCTCTGTATTCCCGTCCTTCCCCCTAGTAAAGCTGGCCTCTGCATGAAAATTGAGAATGAAGCTCTACCTAAACGATACAACACCCTCACGTCCAGCACCGTCTCTAATTTCCTGCGATTATGTCACACTCTGACAGATTATATCAGACCACAAAACCGGGGCAGCCCGTTCCGCTCGGCAGAGGATTGAATTGACATAATGTCGAGCGCAGTGCGTTCGTGTCCTTCATCTGAACCCCCAAAGGTCTCCTGGGAGCAGCATTAGCTTCCATTCAACACAGACACTCCACCACTTTGCCATCACTTTAACCCTTTGGCCCAGCCTCTGTTACTCCCCGGAGTGGTTCCAAATACTGCCATATTTTTTGGGTTCTGTCAGGTTCTGCCTCGTCATCAACTTCGGTTTTTCAAATCGAGGTAAACTTTGAAGCCGGCCCTTGTATAGTTAGAATCCTGTTCATCAGTCTCTAATTCAGTGACTTCAACTCGCTTAGGCTGACATCGCGGTTCAAGAGGACAGCAGCGCGTTACGCCCCTGCTCTCTCTGATAATTAAAGCGTCAGCATCCGCTTCCTCGCTAAATTATGGCTTGGAGCATGGGAGTGGGGTGTAAATAAGGAGGGGGATTAATGGAATTGGACGCAGGGTTTTGGCTCAAAGCCGATTCTTGTTGTAGCCAAAAAAGAGCTGAATTTTCCGATTGGGTGGCAGCTTGTGCCTTACTATGAAGTCGGCACTGCTAATTAATCATGTAAAGTGGTGATGATGCCGTTTGGGGGCGTTTATTAATAATTAAATAAATGATAATAGTAAGCGGAGCCGAGGGAGAAGGTAAAATTTTTGTGCAAAAAGATATAAATTACAAAAATTATAGTCGTAAATGTACAAGAAGATGTGCCACTGCAGTTATAAATTTGTGTAGAAAAATCTTTATATTTTGGAGATTAAAGTTGCAAATTTACAAGAAAAAAACATGGATATTATCTAGCATTACATGGTCATGTATTTGTGAGAAAAAAAACCCCAGATTTTTTTAATTAGTCACAAAATGTACAAAAAATTTCTGCCATTGTCGATTTTTTTGACAAATTAATTACATGTACAGTACATCAGGAAATTTGTATTTTTCACATTTATTTGTGACTTTATTCTCAGAAATGTTTACTTTTTTCCTCACAAATTTATAATATTACAATTTCAACGAACGTTTAGAATGTTTAGAAGATTTTTCTCCCTACTGTACGTCCAATTATAATTTTTTGACCCGAAACACTGCAGTGAGTTAATCATAATTTTTATTATAATTTTAAAATCCTTTTTTCATTCATAAAATCCTTTTTTTAACCAAATATTTACAATTGCACATTTAGAATATTTATTTACGAAAACTAGAATGAAATGAGATGCAATAAATAAATAATAATAAATAATAAATGAATTTGAAATTTGTCTGAATTTCTAAAATTGTTATAGTATTTGTTCAGTTTTAAGAAGGTCAAACAGAAGACACAATTACAATATTTACATCATATTTATTATTGATCATTCATATACAAACGTATGTTTACTCTACAAAGACTTTCCTCTGACATAAAAACTAATGTAATATGAATTCCCTGATAAATATTCATGCTATATTGTTGCAGAGGCCTTCATGTGAGAGTTGCGTGGTGCATGTATGGGAATATCCACACACCAAAACAAACTCTTACACCCTCGCTGGAGAACATCCAAAACATCCACTTTGACAGCCTCCGGTTTTTTTTTCTTGTTGATGGCGCATCGACAAAGACGGCACTTCAAAGCTGCTTTTTGTTTGGCTCTTTTAACGCTCTGGTCGTCCTTGCGGGGCTCAGAAAAGATAACTTTCTGAAGCCCTGGTGCGAATCAGCGTAGTTGCGTGTCCTCCCTGGAAACCCCTTTTTAAAAGGAGCTCACACACTGGCCTACTCCAGAAACACGAAATCTCATTAAACACCTCCCGCTCAGAGATTTAGTTTCCATTGTCTGAGACTACGCAGGTTTAATCGTCAGAAGAAAGGAACGTAGATATATAACCTTTTTGGCACCACGCGACGTTAGCCGAAACGCTCCGTTAAAAACCAGCTTTTAACATTTTTGTGAGCCCAGACCTGGGGAACGACTCTCGCCTCTTAAAAGGCATAAGTGGACCCTTACGTGGTTGTATGGTCAAGTCTCGGGGCGCCTATAAGGAAACCACCGGCACTTTTGGCCCGTTCGGAACAGAAACGACACCAGATGTGCACCGCAGGTGCCGCTATATAGCGGATCGCAAGGCCGAGGGGGTGTTTAAAGGGTAAAACCGGAGCAGCTCAGTTACAAAACGGTGTTTGGGAACACCTAGCGTTTTCCTGCCGGAACGTGAAATATGGGCTGCTGTAAATGTTTAAAGATTGATTTGCGCAGGCCGGGAAATCCCTCCAGAACTCGGTTGACTCTAGCGTAGAACATACCCTTAAACATTTAATAGATATTTTATAGATTGGCCTCGCTGCTTTGAGGTGAGTAGTTTGTGCACGACGTGGTAGGGCTGGGTAATTAATCGAAAATGAATCGAAACCGACATTCTCAACCTCTAATCAACGGTTATTTCGATTATTTTTTAAATTCTTATTTTTTTATAATTTTTAATACTTTACATTAATTGGAAAATTGATTCGACATCATGTCACCCGGCCTTACGACATGGTGTCTCATTACTGATGAAGAATCGGAAAATATATGAAACTTGAGACGAAACAGGTACCGCCATATTTCTTGACACTTCTACGAATTGAGGGGAAAAGTCCCATTTTCGCTGAATTTCCTCCACAGCAATCAGGTAACATTCCTGGTAAAGTAATTAACTAGCACAATCAATCGTACGCAGCCGGCAGGGGCATTTGCATAGTAATGCAGTTTCACAGCACACCTTATAAAACTGAGCCTGCAGGGGCCTCGCTACCTGCCATCGCATAATTAGCTGTGGGCTGGGAAAAAATTGCAGCGTTCTGAGAACAATAAGAGCTCGTCTTTCCCACGTGTGTGAGAAAAGATGTGATTTTTTAGTCTCCCCAAAACGTGAGAACATTGAAGTTTAATTGTCAGATTTGTCTTATTGTGTTGCGCATTCTTAAAGTCAAGTTTGCATGACAGCAGAAATAGGATATATTTCAATGAAGAATGTTGGTGGTCTAGTGGTAGGACACTTGCCTTTGGACCAAGAAGTTGTGGGTTTGAATCCGACCTCTGGTGTTACCAACACTGGGTCCCTGAGCAAGACCCTTAACCCTAAGTTGCTCTCAGGAGAACTGTCCCTGAAAGTAGGAAATGTAAGTCGCTCTGGATAAGAGCATCTGCTAAATGCTGTAAATGTAAGAATTACTGATGAGTATTCATGCACAGATTTTTATAGTCTAGCCTCTATTTTTGTATATTGTTATTGCAAAAGTTGACGGTTGAATGAAGCTGAAATTAGACAGCTCAAACAAGAGTTTTTAACTGTTTGTTTGGAAAAGTCTAAAGTACGGCAGCCAAAGGAGGCTATAAACGTGATTTGAACAGAAATACGATTGCTGCGAGTCTTATTATGCCAACACTGCAAAAAATAAAAATCTGTACAAGTGTAATTGACTTGAATTCAGCATTTTAATCTTGTTACACCATTTTTTGGATTTATTTTCTTGGTAAGACTGAATATTGTTTAGATTATTTGACTTGTTTCAAGAAAATTTATCTTGAGTTATCCTACCTAGGTAATACAACTAATTTTGAGCAGTTTTTTCTTAAAACCACCTACATTGGTAAAGGAGTTGTATTAACAGGTAGACTGTAAGTATATTTCCACTTGTTTCAAGAGAATTGGAGAAAAAAACTAGTATATTCTGCTTAATTTGTGTATGCTTAGTCTTTGAGTATTTTTTTTCTTGTTTTAAGAAATCTTAGCAAGTGCAATTTTCTTGCTGCACTGGCAGATAATTTTGCTTGAAATAAGTATTTTTTTCCCAAAAATAGTAATATATATATATTTTTTTAAAAAGGCATTTTTTGCAGTGAACAAATCCGCAATGAAGGCTGCACTGAGAGGCCGAAATCATCACTGAAGTTGATGAAACTCTTCATTACAATTTTCAATGAAATGTTAGTTGCGAATTAATGTGAATCGAAGTGTTTGTGTTAAATCTCCGTATGATATTGTCTAATATCAATCATTGAATAGAAAATCACATCGTGGCAGACTTTGTGATATCGGAAGATGATGAATCGTTGTCCATTTAATCAATGTAATATCATATTGTGTCGAATTACACCCCTCAAACCAGCTCATTGGTCAGCACCAGTCAGACCTTGACATTTTGGGAAATGCCTCGATCCAGCCTACTGGCCGTAACAATCTGAGGCTTGTCAGCTCAAGTTGCTCAGGTTTCACACATCCATCACATCAACTATGAGATGAAACTGGGGTTGGGCCTTGTTACTGCAACATTTGCGCCAGAAACCCTGGGTTAGAGGTCTAAAATAATTTAGGGGGATTTGAGTCTTAGGTGAAAAAACACAGACTCTTTCTCCAGGGAGACTGATCCTGTAAGAGCTAGGACTGGGTGATATGACCTGAAATCAATATCATGATTAATGACATATTTTTCCTCAGTGATGATTAGTGAACGATTAGTTTGTTTTGTAATGTTCGATTAATTGCCTAGCCTTAATAAGAGCTGGTCATGAATGTAAACACTAAGCTCTTTTACGAGCACCGTTGCCACAAGGTAATGAATAAATAATCAATATAATCAATGATCGTTAAACATGTGCCTAGTGTAATTGCCCAACAATGAGGAGTGAACAAGATTTGCTTGCTTCTTTTCCTCCCTTGTTTCAGGAGATGAGCAATCACAGTCGTAACATTGCAGCATTTTGGAGACCTTGAACCATCCGAAGAAGCTCTGTTTATTCGTCCAGATAAAAACTCACATACGCACATACGCAAGATCTCCTCTTCTTCGTCCTCCAAACTCAGCTCCGAGGCAGCGGCTCAGAGTGGTCTGAGTGTGAGCCGCATGCTAATTTGTACACCTTGTTTTCCCCTTCAAGCGTGGCGCACTTTGCCTTGGTGGAGGAGAAGAGCTCGCTGGAGTGCAACTGATCCTTGATGCCTTTTTTTCCACTGCTGGATTAGAGGAGTATTATAACATAACATAACACCACATGACCCTTCCCTCCCGCAGTCCCGACCTTCCCTTCCCTCCTCCATCTCCACTGACAGCCCTCATGTCTTCCTCTTTTCCTTAAAAGGCGTCAGCCTGATGTGGAGTTCTTATCTCGGGCCGGCTAACCAGAATTAGCCCGGTGTTTTATCTCATTAAAGCGCAGGGTCTAGCGGAGGGCGAGATATGGACGCTTCCCAGAAACATTAATCTCACTCGTCGGGAATCTGATTTTAGCCGCAACCGGAGGCGCTTGTTGCCTGGCGCACATTACGCCCAGAGTGCTTTTGGACGGAGCTGCAACGCTGGGGATGATGGGGTGATCTGCGGAGCACAACGCCAGCGGGGAGGCTCCATTAAATTACCATCGAACCACTTCGCTTTTGAGCCACCGCACGCCTCCCCCCCCCACTACCAAATCCCCCTTTTCGTCTCCCCTCTCTATATGGACTAAGCTTTAAAACCACTCAGACAGCATTAAGTCATAAGTGTATGCACGAAAGGTCTGGAGGGGTTTCGTTTCCATAAGCACCATTTTTTCCATCCGAAAGACTGGACGGTAAATTTTAATGAATTGCGCCTCAGAGGCTCTTTCTGTTTGTTCTCTCCGCTCTCGCTCGGCCTTGTGTACACACTTGAAATACCTTAGGGCTACAGACCTTCAATTTTGTTAAGGCTAACCCCAGTGGGGGCGGGGAAATAGCTTATTGATTTCTGGGGTAACATGATTAAAAAGGGTTTCAACAGGACTCTTCATTTCCAACTTGTCAACAGCACGAGCGACTGAAAGGCGGCTGCTGTGACTGAAGACAGCCAGGCGAGATCTAGCTTTTCCTTCCTGCCTTTTTAAACATTTACGTTAACATTTACTGCATTTGCCTGAAGCTCTTATCCAGAGCAGTGTACATCAGTAGTGCGTGGTTCACCAATATCCCTTTTCCACTGCATTGGTGCTGAATTTGGGAACCAAAGAGAACCACCTCACGTCCTCACCCGACTTAAAATCCAAGAGGAATCCGAATGTCGACACTACGGTCATGTGACAAGTTGGGTTCACAAGCTTTAAGCAGCATCTGTAAACACCAGCGTTTCCTTGGGTAGTGAAAGTGGCTGTTTGTCATTGTGAACACACCACAGCAAACCACACCAAAATGTAACCTCTGCATTTGACCCATCCTTGAAGAAGCAGTGGGCAGCTGACAACCTCTTGGTCCAGGGGCGAGTTTCCTACCACTAGACCACCAACCCATATTTATTTCGTCCCGGTACTGGCACCAGGGCAGTGGAAAAGGGGTCCAAGAGAGCTGGTTCTGCAACAACTGGTGTTCGACCGAGTTACTGCCAGCTGAGTTACTTACCTCAAGTTAAAATCTACATAGTCAAGTAAAGATTCTTGAAAGCTTTTAGGTTGCTTCAAGCGAGTTAGTGGCAGTAAGAAAGTTAAGTAGGAAGTCATTTGAAGACCACCAGGGACTCACAAGTTCTGAAAGTGAGCGAAAGTTCCTTCCAGTGCTGAGGAGCAGGACTGATGCAGGTCTTCCTCTTCAATTTTTGTAGTTTAAAGGTTCATTTCTGGCCTTGAAGGCAAGTGTTAAGGCGTTGAGGAATCCAATGCCGACATCTGCTGATGGTTCCTTAGTAGTGGAGTAGAATTTTGAAACATAAGACTAGCATTCTGAATTAATTGAAGCAATTGAAATTCAGCTGCTAGAGATTTGCAGTTCAGTTTTGCTTTCCAAACGAGGTATGACATGAACCAGAACGAAATACGATGTACAAGGCTCTTTCCAGTTTCCAGCGAGGTGTGTGCAACAGACGCTTGTTTGCACAAGCCTTCGGTGGGGATGCTAATCAGAAAGACTGATCACATGACGGTCGTTGCCATGATCTCGGGGAGTGCCATCTGTGATCGAGTCTGCCAAACGCAACGCCTGGAGAAAAGAGAGGGAGAAACAGAGGAGATGGGAGAAATCACCCAGTTCCCAATAGGATTATAGCCCCCCTAAATGGCATCGCACAACAAGTGCGAGAGTCTCGCCTATTTTCACCTTAGCGACACGCGTAATGTTTTGCGTACTCGAGTGGATGGCAGCCTTTTTACGACTGCAAAGTGCTGTGCCAAGCATGAAACTCTTATCTCCTTCCCCTGCTTGGCCAGATTGCAAAAATGAGTAAATTGAGCCTTACATTTAAATTGAGCCTTGCGTTAACCTATAAAAACTTGGGTCTGGCAGCAATTTGGAGGCCATTAAAATGTCAAAGCTAATGGGAAGCACATATAAACACCCACAGTCTGGACGTGGTCACGTCTGCTGGAGACGCATATGGCATTAGGGTGCGTGAAGACTATCTGTGAAGATCTCCGGCCCTTCAGTCATGCGCCAAGAGAGTTAAAAGGACAGAAAGAGAAGGAAACGAGCCGGAACTTTGAAGTCCTGAATGAAAATACCTGTAAAAATCTGTCTCAGGATAAACACGTAAGAATTAGTCACAGTGATATATGACTGTTTGCGGTAACGCTGCACGGATCATGCTTTATATGTAATGACGCTGAACTTCTAGATGAGTGGTGGGGGTCTACTGGTAGAATACTTGGTTATAATCTGATGGTGGTGGTCTAGTGTTGAACACTCTGAATATTCATACCCTAACCTCGAGACCACCCCATATATCATTTACAGACGAGCATTTTCAACTAGTAGGTTTTCCTGATTGGTGTAGAATTGGCCGAAATGGCAGCTGCGAGTTGGCGTTAGAGGATGGAGTCCACCTTGTCAGAGATGGAAGGAAGAATCCATTTCCGTGAAGAGATTTGTTTGTTGAAACTGCAGCACCTCTACTTTCACGAACGTTGCACTGGTTATGACAACTCTGGAAAGTTCTAAATGCTGTAGGCCGGATTATCGCAGAGCCAGCAGGAGCCATTCTTTCTCAGTCTGGTGAAGCTGACCGTGTCCTGCCGCTGACCCGTCACCTCCTCCCTCCTGCTTCTCATCCTCCACGGCTTATAGCCATGAGGCGGGAGCCCCAGCGTTATACCCAACCGTAGATCACTCAGACAGGAGGGAGAGGGCCAATCAGGACCCGGGTGATCAGGGCTGGGCAGTGAATTCATAAACAGCATTGAGAACCTCTAACTGATGCCATCTTGGCAATGACAATTATTTAAACTACTTTTTTTAATGATTTTTCTACTTTTGTTCATACTAGTAAAGCTGTTAAAAGACATACAGCTGAGCCTGGTGTTCTGTCCCTCATCTTTGCCTGAAGGTTAACGGGAGGTTATTTCCTACAGGGGTGAACACCTGGCCTCCCCATGCTCTCACTTTTGGCTAAGAGTTGTAGCTTGGGTTTTTTTTGCAGCCGGTGCAGTTTTTTTGAATTCTACCAGGTGGTCTGATTGGTTGAAAGGAAACCCGGGATTGCATGGTCTCTTATAAATCGCTCTGAAACGACTTAGCAAAATTGAGGCTGCATTTTTCAGAGGTCAGCAAGAAACTATGCTTATCACAATCTGAGTGACGACATATTTCCCTAAGGCTTCCAATACGGGTTATGTGATTTGAGCCTGGACATGGAAAGCTGTCACGGTCTTAATCTAGATGTCTTCCAAAAATCACCTCAATCATTTTGGATTTTAATTTTTTATTCAAATAGTGCTATTTAACTTGTTCATGCTCAACTAGTTGTCACAATTTAATTTGCATTTATTTGTAAGACATTTTCCTTATTGGAATTGTCAGAGTTTAAAAGCCCAACTTGCGATGATGGAAGTTTGTTCTAAAAGCTGAAAGACAAAATGAAGTGAGTATGAAGTGAGTAGCAGTCGTTTTGAGGGCTGTGAACGCCGGATCAAATGGCCCGCATGATGTCTTTAATGCGTGATAGCGGGAGAGCAGGAGCTGACTGTGAGCCGTAGAGTGGCTGGAGACGGAGACGAGGATGAAGACAAAAAAAAAGAAGAGGGAAAAAAAGAGGTGAAAAGAGAAGAGGGGAGGGGAGGGGAGGGAAGTGGTCCCCTAGGCAGTAGGCAGAACAATGTCAGGTTTGTTAGACCCGGCGAAACTTGGCCGAACTGGCAGCCTGCCTTCTACCTTTCCCCAGTTTTCTCTCTCTCTTTCTCCTTCACTGCCCTCCTCGGTGAGTGCTTGCACCGAGTTCATAAGGCTTCCCTCTGTTTATACAGCTTTCTTCAAATAAATGTAGACGCTCCTGTTCGATATGTTTGATGTCTGATCGATGTTTTCATTTTGGACCGATGCTGTGAGCTTGTCCACCACCGAATTGATATGTCGATGTAGATCGATGTATCATCAAGCAAAATATTTACCGTTATCCACTCTTATCCATAGTGACTTTCTCAGTTTCTCCCTGGAGCAACTTAGGGTTAAGGATCTTGCTCAGAGACCCAATGCTGATAGTACTGGATGTAGGATTCGAACCCTCGAACACACACGTGAAAATGTAGTGATTATTTATCATTGTGAACGCACCACAGCACAGCATACAGTGCATACACCACAACGATATGTGACCTTTGCATTTGGCCTATCTGTTAAGAGGCAGTGGGCAGCTGACATAGGCACCGCTGGGGAGCAGCCCTTGGGGACGGTACCATGCTTATCAGTACTTCATTGGTACCAGTCTGGGATTTGAACCAGTGACCTTCTGATCACAGGGTGAACTCCCTAACCATTACTACCCCATCTGTGAGCAGGATCATTGCAGTTTCCAGTAAACGGAGTCAAGCTCAAGTTCACTGAAATTTACACTTACATTTACAGCATTTAGCAGACGCTTTTATCCAGAGCGACTTACATTTCCTAATTTCAGGGACAGTTCCCCTGAGAGCAATTTAGGGTTAAGGGTCTTGCTCAGGGACCCAATGTTGGTAACACCAGAGGTCAGACTCGAACCCACAACCTCTTGGTCCAATCAGACGTGACACAAGCAAATCCAAATAATAATGAGAATAACTCATCATTGGTCGGTAAACAATAACTCATCATTGGTCGGTAAACAACACGTTTTTGGAGATAAAGTCAGGGAGGCCAGCCTGAGATGGTTTGGACATGTCCAGAGGAGAGACAATGAGTACATAGGTAGAAGGATGCTGAGGTTGGAGACACCAGGCAGGAGGCTGAGAAGAAGACCAAAAAGGAGATTTATGGACGTGGTGAAAGAGGACATGAAGTTAGTTGGTGTGAGGGTAGAGGATGCAGAGGATAGGACTAAATGGAGACAGATGATTCGCTGCGGCGACCCCTGAAGGGAAAAGCCAAAAGAGGAAGAAGAAGATTGGTCGGTAAACAAGAAGGCAGTACAGGAAACTGCTTGGTATGCAGCCCAGTACATATCAATGCTTTGCAACAAAACGACAGGAACAGTGCTCTTTAAATACAGGAAGAGTGTGGCAAGGTGAATCAGATCAAGGATCTTCGTGAAAATCCGGAGATTCCCAATCAGAAAGCCTATCTGGTGAGGGAAATTCCCTTCTGGATTCCCAGATGAGAGCTTACATCATTGGTCTCATTATAAGTCAATTACCAAATAATCGAATCTAAAATGAATATCAATGCAAACCGGTGCCGGTGAACTGCTGCTTTCCTTGTATTTTCACTGGTCTTCTGACACGCCACATAGGCTGAAAAACATGACTTAATATTAGTCTTAATTAATCTCCCCTGTGCCACCTCAGTAAAAATTCTGGAATCGGCTCTTATCTCCGTTAGCCACATAGACGGAACCACGCCGCGGTATTTCCTTGTAATTACAAGATCTTTTCTCTTACTTTGGTCAATGTAATACACTTCGAAAGTAGCTTTCTCCAGTTCTCTCTCTCTCTCTCTCTCTCTCTCTCGCTTCGCCGTCCTCCACTGCTCTCCTCGGTGAGTGCTTGCGCAGAGTTCATAAGGCTTCCCTCTGTTTGTACGTCCCACAATGGCGGCTCCGTCCTGCTAGCACTTAAAAAGGAGAGAGTGGAGCATTCTCACTGTCTGCTGTTTGGCAATCGCCTATCAAACGAGCCACAGTCTTCCTGCCAAAGTCCCGTTCTCAGTCCCCTCCTTCAGCTCGGCATGAATGGAGGTTTTTTCTTTTCTTTTTGGAGCGACGTTTATTCGGCCATCAATTAAGACTTGTTTGCGTTATTGGTCAAGCGGTGGCCGACGACGGCCAAATGGAGCCGATTTGTCTGCACAGGAGGGTCGGATGTTTTTTATCGCCATGCGAATAAAAACACGTTTGACACCCCTGCTAATCAGTTCCTGTTTACCAGAACATCTGTCGGTCACAAGCAGAGGGAAGGGGGAACACAAAAACAAAATCAAAAACAGGTTCATACGAGAATTGCCCTTGAGTGATGAAGAGCTCTGATTGGAAGCTGGGATCGAAGCATCTGTTTTAACAGGGGAGAAAAGTGAAAGATTTGCATGTGGAAATTTGAAGCGATCAGTCACGCGTTTCATATTGCTTAAGCTAATTAGCCGCGGTTGCGGAGGATGAAATGAACGCCGAAAGCTGAGCGCGTAAATACGTTTGTTGTAATTGAATTCTAATTAAGGGCGCTTTTGCCAGCCCTGAGTTTAATGATATTCCGGTAAACGCTGGTACATTATGGTTGTGCTGCATTCAACGAACTTCAAACTATTTCGGTCGTACTTAGCTCTAGGGGAGCCCTGCCTGAAGGACACACTCACTTCGGCATGCCGTGCTGGAGGCTTATTCTGTCCTTTAACGACCCATATCAGCATAATTCAAGCCTGACCCTGCTCCCCTCCCCCCATTTCCAATTTCTCTTTCTCACCCCGTTAGACGGCCAGTCGTACACCCCATTCCACCTCATACATCATCCCAGTCTGCCTCAGTCTCCCTCCCCCCTCACAGTGTCATGGGAAGCGAGCGTTGGCCAGCAAGCGCTCGTTACTGGCCCTTCCAGCCCTCTGTCTGTCTCCGGCTCGGATGCGGGTCCCCGTTCCCATCTGTGCGGTGCAGGGCCTCTGTTGCTGCCCAACCGGTGGCAATTAGCCGGACGTAAGCAGCCACTGGCATGAAGTCCGGCCTACAGAATTGGGGTAGTGTTGCCATGCACTTGTTAATGGCAAAGTAGAACAAACCAGTAAAAGTGGGCATATTTTTTAGGGATGCACGATATGGGAATTATCCATATCCGATATACCGTTATCTGATGTTCTTTTCATGCTTATATCTGCCGATGCCGACAAATGAGGAGGCAGAGTTGAGTGCGTAAAGACTCAGACAAAAATAACGCTGTAGCTCTGACATTTCTAATACAGTGCCATGTCAGGCGAGCGTGAAAAGCAGAGTCGGACAGTGAACATGCCTGGCATAAACGTGACTTTTCTGACGTACAATAAATGCGACAAATATCGACTGGAAGTATTGGGCAAATCTAAGCATCTGTCCGATGCTGCTAAAAAGCAATTATCGCCCGATTCTGTTACGATTCTGATAACATCGTGCATCGTACATCCCCTTAACTTAATGCACTAAAGGTCTGTGTCCACCAAACATATTTTTTTTCTGCTGAGAGCACTCAAAATCTCACTTTCAGAGCGCTTTCTCAGCGCTTTCTCTCAGCGCTCGTTGTTGCTAACTTATGGAATGCGCACCAGACGCTTCCGTGTTTGTTCCTATTTCAACGTGTTTCTTTGAGATCGCTAGTTAAGCCAACTGGATGGAGAGAAATCGTATCTTAGCGTTAGTGGCAGCCTTTGAAATAGATTCTCACGACCTGGAGACAAGATTGGGTGCATGACATCTCTCCAGCTGCTCCAGATACGCAGCCATTTGTAGTGAGTTCTTGTCAGTGTATGCCCCACCCCTTCCCCGATTTTGATTGGCTAGCAAGAAACAAGTAACAATGACGAGCGCAGCGCTGTTCTAAAAGCACTCTGAGCGCTGCGACAAAAAACATCTCCACCTTCAGCGCTCTGAACGCTGAGGCTCATTGGATTTGTATTAAAAATAGGCACCGCCAGCGGAAAAAATGTGGACACACCGCGTAAATTGGTAGGAGTTAGGGGTGTAATTCGGACAGCTGTGATTCGGTTTGATATGCGATTCAAGTTTTGCGTTTTGATCCAATTACCATTTTTCCGCTCTGTTTGGTCTTACCTAAGAACGAATCATAAATAAGAAACTTTAATGATTAGTGAAAGTGTTAAACTTAAGAAAACTGCATAACAAGTTTAAGAACAAGTTTCTTCCCAAGAACAGCCGGTGAACGAGCTCCATTGACTTCATACCTTTGGTTGAACCTTACAATGCAGTGATTTTTTGAATTACGATATATTGTGACAAGTGTATTGTCACATCCCTAATGTTAAAACTGTGCCATGCACAAGATGACCCTTCATAATGGCCAAAAATATCACTGATGTGCAGATTACGGAGCTCCCTCACACTCAACACAAGCACACGTCCTTTGTTGGATCAGTGAAGAAAAGCAGCTTTTCTTGGCAGCGTTTCTAGTGTATAACGGGTCACAGACGGATCTGTAGAGTTTAAGAAGTTAAAAAAGACTGCGTGTGACCTCACAGCGGCTCTATTAAATCTCTTTCTCTGCCACATCTTTTAGCGTTCTGCAGAACATCACTTTGGTCTGTCTGAGGAGTGCTTTCCTGGATTTGGCAGTCACAGTCAAGGTTGAGGATGAGCATACACACCATTACATGTAGGGATGGACGAAAAGAGAATTACTGGCCGATGTCGATATCCGATATTTTTTCATGCTAATATCTGCCGAAGCCGATACCGATGCTGATAAATGAGGAAGGCAGAGCTGAGCGTGTAAAGACAAAGTTCCACTGTGCAATCAGAATTTTGTCACAAAAATAGCGCCATAACTCTGACATTTCCAATGCAGCGCCAAGTCTAGGGAGCGGGAAAACAGAGTTCTGCGAAGGGGAGCATTTACAGTGTAGTGCAACATTTTTAGAAAAAGTTACTTCCCCCCATGTGGTGTACCAAGTCAAATAGGATGTGTGTGACACTCCATGTGCACTACCGAGTAGAGAGCCATCAAGCTACAACCCTGCCGTTTTCCTGAGATGCATACTACCACATAGAAAAGTATGATTAGAGTGTCCTATTGTACTATTAGGGCAGTACGCAGATCGGGACACAGCCCATGTGCGCGCTCACATTTGGTAAATGAGGCAAATGGGCCAAGTCGAGCACGTAAAGACAAGAGATTTTGCTCACAAACATTTGACACCATTCATTTTAAGACAGACGGCACAGGCCGTATAAAATCCCACCTGAGACTTTGGACATTCCTGGCACAAGTGGCACCTTTCCGGCGCACAATAATTGCGCACAAAAATATCAGGCAAATCTAAGTATCGGTCCGATAATCGTCAGATTCCGATACGATTCCGATATTATCGTGCATCCCTAATCAAATTTGTTTTGTAATTGTAGTATTTCTGCAAGTCTTTACGTCAGGAAACCCCATGAAATAAGACAGTAATCATGTTGTGACCACTGTGATATATAAAAAGTAAGGAAGGCTTTGTACAATTTAATGAAGAACTATGTTGTTGTTCTCTTTGGTATGTTGTTGACCCACCAAAAAGATTCAAATTGCTTCCATCTTTCCGTAGTCTTCTCTAAGAGGTTGTATATTCTCTAAGCGGTTGTATATTCTCTAAGAGGTTGTATAATTCAGAAAACCCTTTTTTAAGTAGAGTACATTCTTGTGTGTCACAGTATGTACTATAACTTCAGACCCGTTTACACCGCAGATTAATAATGACTTCCTCACAACGTATGAACATCCCCATTCAACATTCCTTCACTGGTTCTCTCCGCTCTCTCTCTCTCTCTCCCGCCCTCCCCCACGCCGTAGCAAACAGTCCCCAGATCAGGCTTTTGTGCGACGCGATTGTGGCTCGCTTAATGAGCTTCTTTGCCGAAGCGCCAGGCTTTGGCGGCATATGTCTCCCCCCACCACCACCACCACCCACCCACCGTATCTCCCATTCGCCAGCCGCGGCTCCCTCTAGAGCTGCCGCTTCTCCCGGCTCTGTCCTTCCCCCTTTCCCTATAACTCCTCTCGAGACTAGGGTTACTTCGGAACCACGAGGGAATTTCTGGAGAATGAAGCAAGGTCCTGTGAGTACCGAGGTTTCCGTTTCTTCAGAGCTGGTGGCAAAGGAAGCGGCAGGCGGGGATTACAGTAGCGGGACGTGATTTCAAGCTCTGCACGTGTGTGACGGGTAGGGTTAGAGGAAGGAGGGCGGAAGAGGGGGGTGGGTTTAAGGCTAATTTTTTGGACGTGTTCTGTTTTCAAGTGCATATTTATTAGGGGTGTGCAAAAAAATCGAATCAATCGATTTGCGCATTCGGAAAAATCGATATATATTTTTGAACGTAATGGTAATAGTTTACTTTTTCAGTGTGATTTTTTGGTTGATCTGCCCAATCAAATGAGAAAAGCAGCTCAAAACAGCAATCTGGAAACAAATCGTATTGAATCATGACTCGCTTATGAATCGTGAATCAATTTTGAATTGAATCGTGAGCCCAAGAATCGGAATCGAATCATGAGATTTTCTGAATCGTGCACCCTTTATAGTTATGGGATGATGAAGTGCAGTCTTTTTGTTGCGTAATGGACATAAAAGCTTTAAAGTCATAAATGTCAAATGGAAAAAGTTCAGAAGAGTCAGTCTGTGTTGTTAAGAACGTGTGTAAAATCCTATTCTTTCACAGCGACGTTCTGCATTCCTCCACTCCAGCACTGGTGTGTTTACTTCACTTTGGTGTTAACCGAGCGAATGTTGTCTTTTCCTACAAACATTCCGTCCGTTATGGCCTTGCAGTGACAGGTGTCGGAAAATCTTCCTGCACTGCTGGACTTTCTCAGGTAGATCTTTTCAAAAGGTAGCTATATATATATATATATTATATATATATATATATATATATATACAAATACATACAAAGTAAAAATAGCAAGGTTTAAGCATGTGGCGCTGGAAAAGGATGAAACATGCGGTTTATTTCCCATAAGTAACAGATGTTTAAACAGCCGTCATGGGAACTTGGTCAGATGTTGTGTGCCCAATCTGCAGTTCGGTCAGACTCATGACTTCAGCGACCTCAAGTGTGAGTCTGAGTTTAGGATAAATAAAATGATTGTGATGGAGGAATAGAGAGGGACGCTCTCTATTTCTCCATCACAGTTTCTGTATCTCCTAAACTCATACCTTATGAATATTTGGACCAGATGTTGCGCCTAGTTGATGAAGGAAGTTGAAACGTTTAATTTTGTATCACAATTCAGTTCGGTTCAGCTCGGACGTTCTCTTTTTTTTTGAAGACTTGGTCTTGCACTTGGTCAGTGCGGGTCTAAATCGTCAAAGTTTTTGCGACGCGAGTGTGAGTTTAAGTTTAGGAGACACACCGATTACACCCTTCCCTTCGATTCGGCATGCCGCTTTTCGCCGGCGATGTTGGGAAATCCGAATTCCGCTCTCCAGCCTGAAAATAAATGATCATTTTAGTTCTAGCCGGAAGGATCAGTCGAATCTAGAGACGCAATTTCATCCGTCTTATACGACCCTTGAATTGCCAGCATCCGTCAGACGTCCCCGAGCAAACCTGGCGAGGCCGGGTGCCGTGTCGGTTCACAAATAAGTCTCTCCTGTGAGGGTGCTCTCAAACCTCCTCCAGCCCTCTTCAGGCCACTCAACACGGATCACAGCCCTAATATGATTATTGTCCTGGGCACACAGCTCTCCTGTGTGACTCACCAGACTTCAAAGCAAGAAATAAAATTACGGGGGAAATCGTTTCTCTCTTCGTGTCGACACACCGAAGGCAAAAACCCTCGCTCTCATGTGCCGTACCTGCGCTTTTAAAGCCTTTTCCTCCCTCACTTGTGCTCTCTTCAAATCTTGCTCAATCTGTCTCATCTCTCCCTCTCTCGCTCACTTTTCCCCTCTCACTTTTAACTTGCCAGCACATCTCTGATTGCTGAACCCTTGAACGATCTCTTTCATTCTTCACTGCCTCTGCGTGTGACCTTAGCTGTACAGGCAATTTATTATTTGCACTCGTCTTTAATGGCACCTTATTTGGCACCTTTTCGCTGACCAGCTTGACCAGAAACAAATCAGATATAACCAGCAAATCATGACCATCATGAATTAACCTTAAATATGTCATATTTGATTTTTTCCACCATGTTATAGATCAGATCCCGGTTGATTCTAAGGCACAAATTATTCATAATCTATGATAAATAAACATTATTCTATGTAATAGGACTTCTGTATGTTGGATTACAACCGATTTGTTCCTTCGCTTTCAGCACCTTCCTTTTATTTAAAACTTTATTTAAATCTTTCACTGGTTGTTTGCTTCAGCGAGAGCTTGATGAAGGAGCGGCGATCTTTGACCCAAGAACGCCTAATCGATAAATCAAGAAGAATGTGTTGCAGGTTACTAGTTTTTGAGAAGCTCTTCAGCTCTGATGGGGCTTTTAAATTGCATTTTGTCAGGGTCCACAGAGCCTTCGATCGTCGTCTCCGGTCAGTACAGTCCGGTCGGGGTCAAGGGGTCGTCCGTCATTCCGTCGCTGGAGAGCCGAGGTCAGGAACTCCACTGTTCATTTGTTGGAGCTCAGACTGGATCTGTCATCCTCATGCCCTCTCTCTCCCTCTCTCTCTCATCATTTACTCCCACTCCATCTCTGTGCTAATCCCAGAACACAATCATCTTTTAGTCCATTGCGTCTGCATCTTCCGTCTCGAATGGTTCACGATCTACGCCCACACTATCCCTGGCTTCCTCTCTTTACCCGTTCTCCTTCCATCCGCCGGGCTGTTTATGACCTGTTCCGAATACATTCAGCCTATCGATTAAAAAGCGGCAAGCAAAGCGCATCTTTTCTCTTCCAGTTACCGCTCAAGAATTTCTGACGTGACGTTCCGATGGTGTGATAACCTTAAGTAGAAATATCATGGTGTTGAGGTACTGTGATTACAGCTGTAAAATGTTTGTCCCTTGAACACACCACTGTCCAACAATGCTTCGTTTGTTACATTGGCGGTAGTCGAAGAATAGATCAATCCATTAAAGAACTTCAATTTAACATTTTAAGCTCTTATATTCAGTGCAATAAAAATTGGTGCTGCTTATGCTGACTTCCCTATTGAGGAAGGAGCCTTGCTCATGAGTACCTCAGTGGTACCCTTTCCAGTCTAGGATTAGAACTTGGATCTAATTAATAAGCACCCACACAAGCTGTAGCAGCTAACCATATTAGTGTTATGCTCAAAAATGTCACTACAAACAGACCCTTCTTTGAGACAACACAGTGCATATGTAGCACTGCACTCCTAAATGAAAACCGGTAAAAGAATCCGCTTTAATTATCAGGCCAATCTAAGAGCAGTTTCGCTTGCGACCGACAAATCAGTACTCGACAGTTGAGTAATGTCAAGTTGATGAAACAGCATTTTGCTAAGAGTGTAGGGAAATAAGGCTGTTTCAGTAGAACCCCTAATCAGACTTTCACATACCAATCAGGCGGGTCTGATTTTGTTCTCAGATAGGAGGGTGGAGTTATTCAAATGTCCCTACTGTGACGTAGGCGTAAGGGAAAAAATCTAAGCAGCTGAATTAAGCTACGATTGCAACGTTAAATGAAATTAATACTGACTTGGTCACCATTTTTTATAAACTTACGGTCTATGTAGAGGCAGTGCAGATGCAAATGGACGTCCAAAGAACAGAAAAAGTGAATTTTATCATAATTAGGGACCTTAAATACTAATTAAATTCTAACGTTAAATACTAAGTGATCTTAATTACTAACCCTAAATGCTAAATTTAAATACTAAAGTACTTGGTGTGTAATTACAATCAATTTTTATGCTTTAACACCTGATCCTAGATAACAATTTTCGCTACAGACCAGTAATGGGATTATTCTAATCTGGTTTTTGTTAGAAAGCATTTAGAAAATTCTGGAAAAACCATTGTCATACATGTAAATGCCTGATTCTGATTTAATCTCTTCAGCTTTAATCAGTGGTATTTGGATTAATAGCACTAAAGCGCATTTAGCAAATTTTCTTCCCGCTAATTACGCTTTCATCATTTTACAATGAAATCGCTTATTTATTATTATATTTATAAACGAATGAGTTTATTAATGTGATTTCATGCTCTTAAACTCCTCCGTTTAGTGGGATTACGGTACAGGGATTACCGCATTGATTTACTTTAAACGGATAACGAAATGGCTGTATGTTGGACGTTATTCTTCCACAGATTTTTATGCGATTCCACATTTGGAGAGAGATTGTTTCTCATCAATTTTGAAACAGCTACACACACCAACAACTTACTCTCCTGTCGAGATCACCCCTGACTGTTTTGCTGTTCCAGTTCTCACTACATTTATTTCGCTTCATGACCTCCTTAAGCGAGGAGCGAACCTGGAAACAAAGCGTGGTGTCTGATGTCGCAGCTTGGGCTGGCGTGAAGACACGGGCTTCATCTATTATTAAAACTTTGCGGTCATAGCAAAACAAGAAACAAGACCGGCTAATGAGATTAGGAAACGAGAGCGATATTAAATAATAAGCTTGCCTAATTGAGAATTTGGCTCCGCATGTTCAGGGCGGGAGCTGGAGAGGGCGGGGAGGAGGAGAACGGTCCAATTAACAAGTTGTTAATAGCGCAGGCACGCAAAGCGTGAAGCAGGTGGAACATGGAAAATGAGGCAAGGGATTTGGGAGAAGGTGGTGTAGGGGATGAAGTTGTAGTGTGTGAAGGACGTGGGTTTTAAAAATAAGACTAGCAGCAGGCACGAGCTAGCCAAAAGCCCTCGGGTCAGGGAGTAAGAATAATGCTCGTTCACACAGAGCTACTAGAAGACTGTAAAACATGAAAGGCGCTCAAAAGCATTGCTCCAAAATATTTTTGTTCGCTCTTGTCGCCCATGTCGCTCATGATGTCATTTGAACGTTCGATCTTGCTTAAAGGAACCGCAACGCTTGTAGAGCGACAGTTAAGTGCTGTGCTATTGTTGCTGTACCCAGCCAAAAAAAAATATGAGGTACCCAAATACAAGAGATCCAGACAAGCAGAGGCTAATCAATCAAATTACAGCCAAGAACAAAATTACGTAAATTACGTAAAGTTTTGTAGTTTAGTAAAATACATTGCACAATAATAATTCAGTCGTTTACAGCCAAAACGTTTCATAACTAAGTAGCATAAAGTAAAGCTGTCTTTAACTTTTTTTGTTGCTTTAGTTGCCCAAACTGGACGCTCGTCACTTTTTGTCACTTGTCGCTTTTGTCACTTGTTGCTTTTGTCAATAGAAAGTCAATTACTTCCAGCGATTTTACAGCTTTAGTAGCTCTCGTGACTTACGTCACAGTCGGGGACATTAATAACACCCTTCTATCTGAAAGCTCCATACCAAATTATTAGAACTGCTAAGCGCTTCCTGATCCGCCATGTTTTTCTTGCAAGCGCCAGTGTAGGAATCGCAATGAAGACGTCTACGATGGTGTTGTGTTGAACACGTACGGCTGTATGGATGATCTGTTAGCAACAGCCATGCTGATTATTTTCACGTGAGGTAAACTCTTGTAACTGAAATAGAGGGGTAAAAAAGCAGGCGAAAATGCATAATCTGAGAGATTTTTTCAGCGAACTACTTTAGAGACTTGTTTAGTAGAGCTCATATACATATTTTAACTTATACTTAAAAAAATGTATAATATGGGATATGGAAAAATAGAGAATATGTCAAATGGTAGGATTTATTCGACTGTCTAAATATTCTTAACAATGCTAAAGGCCATATACTTTTATTTTGCCAAATTGTACCCGATCCGACTCTATATCATGACCTCGAAGTGGAGGATCAGGTGTGTTTTTGCAGGGCATACTGTATCTAACCCTGCAGCACAACGTGTTTTTTGTTGGTGAAACTGACTTGTTTTTTAAAAACTATCCATTTAGAGGCAAACTTGCTCATGAGTACCTCAGTGGTACCCTTTCCAATCTAGGATTAGAACTGGCAACCTTCTGATCACACCCTAACCGTTACGCTACCGAATGTCCCGAATAAATAGGGTAGACAGTGCTTGGTGGAAACACAAATTAGTGAAAATAAGTGTATACTAAGAAAGGGAAGGAGGTAGGTCATTTGTCATTTTTAACCGTGGCTTTTCAGACCAACCCCAAGAACTTTGGCAGGGGTACGGTTAAGTTCAACAAAGGATCTGTTGTCCTAAATGGACTCGGGTCAAAACTGGTCAAACAGAAAGAATCCAAAAGTTGTAATCTAATTAGTGGAGATCAAGTCCCTTCATAGTAAAAAAGAGGAATGAATGATTTTAAGGATCTCACAGAGCCCCTAGAGGCACGATAGTGCAACCGTCATGCTGGCGAGATTCAGGTTTTATTTCTAGGCTTATCTTTCTGTGTTATGGCGACATCTTTAAGTGCTCTTATCAGAAGCGACGTACTCTACATCAGTGCTTTGTAGTCGACATCTGTTCTTCATACCTGTAAATCCAGACTTAAATCAACAGCTGATGTTCAACCAAGTTGCTGCCGGCTGAGTTACACACTTTTACAAACCCTGTCAGAGTACAGGTCAATGCCACAGTCAACAAATACATTTTTGTACCGTGTTTAGTAATAGAATTAGCAGAGAATAGTTCCACTAGGTGCTTGTTTGGAGCAGTTGGTGACGGAACTGTAGGCTGTTCGTCCCGTGATCTGAAGGTCACAGGTTCCGAATCAGGGCTATAAAGTTACCTGAAGGTACTCATGAGCAAGAATTACCGTCCTAAACTTTTTTCTCCCAGGCGCTTGTACCCTGCTCCTTCGGATGGGTTAAATGCAGGTCACATTTTGTTGTGGTGCACTGTGTGCTGTGCTGTGGTGTGTTCACGATGACAATCACTCGCTTTCGCTTTGTTAGAGGTGGGTCTTCGGATGACGTTTGAAAGCATGGGGGCAGTTCTGATAGCAAGAGGAAGTTTCCATCACCACAGGACTGAACAGAGTCTTGATGCAGGGCTTTGTTTTGAGTAGAGGAGGTCCGAGACGAGCAGAACGTGGTGCTCTGAAAGGATGAGAAGTCAGCAGCGTGAAATAAGGTGGTGGAAGTGAATTCTTGAATTTGAAGACAAGTCTTAAGGATCATAACCTAATTCAAGAGGACACATGGAGCCAGTGCAAAAGTGGTGTGGTAGGAGAGAATTTTGGAATCCTGGGCTTGAACAAAATCACTAAAGATTCACTTAAGAAAGGTCTCTCTGAAGCGAAAGTGGGCAATTGTGGGTCTAAATCGTCCTCTCTTTCAATGAATACAAATTTCTTTATAAAACATCACTTTCTTCTCACCACGAGAAATGGGCGGATGTTCTTATTATCTCTGTATCTTCTGGGAAAGATGTTCAACATAGAGATCCACAGTGTTCTTGTTATATAAAAGCACTAATAGGACGCTCCACTCACACGCACAGTTCATGGGAAGCTAATGAACATCTTTGTAAGAGACGAGGGATCGCAGTGTTGTGAAAGAGGACGTGGCGTTGGGTTACCTCCCATTTCTAACACCAACCAGTGTGTTTCCGAACACTCACGCTGTGCCTCATTCTCTCCGTCATTTTATTTCCCCTACTTTCCCACTTCCCTACTTTCCTCAATTATCCTCAAACGAGTCCACACGGTGAGAGACTGAGAGAGGGGTAACGAGAGGGAGGAGGGGACGGAGAAAGCCATCATCTATCAGCTGAAAAGCTTGCTCCAGATTCTCCTTGCCCCCAGATTCCCATCATTCTCTCCTCCTCCTCCTCCTCCTCCCCCCCCCCTCCTCCTCCTCCTCCTCCCCCTCCTCCTCCTTCTTTGGCACCTGTCTTACAGTGCTGTGCCCAGGCAGTGCCAGAACTGGTGTGGGTCAGAGGAGTCCACATAGGCTTCACGCTGGGCAGCTTTGCCTCCTGCCAGCTTGGCGTAAGCCTCGAGGCGCTGGCCGAGGGGATTAGGACGGGGCCCGAGACACTTAAGTAGACCTCGGTTCTCAGGTCATGAGCGTCAGCCTGTTTCAGGATCAGTTCTGCTGTTTAGCATGCATTAGAGGAGATCAGCAATTAAAGAGGGCTAACTGTTCTCACAATAGACCTCCGTGTTGAGGTTACTATCCTACTACCACTGGTGAGGCCGAGACTTGAAACTGATTCAGGAACAGCAACTGTGTTGATGCCATGCCTTTGTGAATTTACACTCATGCCGCTGGTGCAGTTCGCTTCACAGAAAATATCAGGTTATCTGTGTCAATAGTACACGCATCGTACTTTCATGCATACGCAACAGCTTTTCAGATGGTATCTTTTCAAATGTTTGCGTCAGGTTTGCAGCAAACTTGTGGTTAATTTGTGGCCAACAGTGGGGAGTATGTTAAACGTTTGCCATTAATATCGTACTAATTTAGCAAACTTGTGGAAATGTTCTATCAACAATGACAGGTGCTACTAGTAGCAATCATTTGCCAGTGGTTTATCAAAATAATTTGCCGAAAGTATTGTGGAAAGCTGTAGTTCGTTTGGTGACAATTATGCCAGAGTGCACAAAAGTTTCCAAAGTTTGCTCCAAGTTCACCACAAGTTTACCACAAACTAAAATTTAAACCTTCCTGATGTTAAAAAGAAGTTAACAGTAGCTTCCCCAGCGTCGTGCATGCATTTGCACAAAAGTTTCATAACTTAAAAAGCATTCATAAATATAACCTCATTGGCATTTTGTTGAGATTTATGGATATATAGTACCTCTTATGTGGACGAGGTCTAAACTTCACGTCCAACCCTCTGGTTATGAGCGCACCCCATCCAGATGGCTGACAGGCTGCATTCTGCTTCAGAGCGATGAGGGGCAAAAGAGAGAATTTAATTCAATAGCAAGCGCTCAAAAAAGCAACAATCACAGGTAGGAGGCGTAATCTAACTTCTGAGTGGCCTTGGGTGCGATGTGGGCGCTGGCTTGTCAAAACAAGGCCAAAAGCAGTCTTGAGCCAGGCCGAGTGAAGACAGCTCTTGGGCGTGCCAAACAGCCCGACAGAGCACAATCCAATTAGCTTAGCATCCTACCTTTTGATTCTAATCTGTGTTCTAGCACTCGAGCCACCATCTGTGGCAGGCGGGGAGGATTTTGAGGCCCGAGGAGCTCATGATGAGCACAAATTGCATTAAAATGTACAACAATGGCCAAAGAGAAAAAAATACATTTAAATGAGTTTAAAAAGATGTTAAAATAATTTCTTTGTGAAGTTTGTTTATTCCAGTTTTGCTTCTCGTCTGCAGATAAGCTAATGAAAGAAAAAAAATATTATAGAACATTTCATTCTTTTGATTTTAAAATAATGCACTTTTCTGATGGACATAAATTCTTTTAACCATTTTATGTAGCATGAAAGTTGCAAACATCACAGCAATATTCTTACAAATAGTATTTAAATCTATTTTGCCCGTAAGAATGGTTAGTTTTCTAAATGTTTCGGTGGTGTAAGGAAGCACCACAGTCGTTCCAGTATAATTCCTCAAATTTATAGGGTGGACTCTTTTCTCCGTCCTCTCCGATGACATCATGCAGGTCATCCGGGGGGGTGCACCCAGGCGGCATCGACTCAACAAAAGGCCCCAGACAGACTTAATACCATTATCAAGAGACGCAGGCTTGGGGAGCAAGGGTTCACGCTCGCCCAGAATAGAAGAGAGAGCCTCGCGAAGACTTGAGGAATCCACCCTTGTTTCGCGTGTTGGTCAATTATTCAATTACTGGTCCGTGCCCCGGCGCTTGACCCCTGCGCTTCCTATTGGGTTTGTTAACTGAAGGGGGAGCAGATTAGGGTGGCCTGAAGGAAGAAAAGAAGGAAGGAAAGAATAAAAAAAAGAAACCGGCATTGCATACGCAGCAGCTGCCGGGGTTAAAGTGGAGTTGTCGGTGGAGCGTGCCTATCTCCCAGCCCCGCTCTGCCGAAATAAAGAGCTTAGCACACTCTAAGTATTACCTCTTACCAAATCCCTCCTTTTGGCTTTAATAAGCTTTGACTTGTTCGTTTCTGTTTATTTGAGTGTCGTTTCTTTTTAAATGAAAGGCTGGACATGTTTTGTGGGAGGGATGGGATTTTATTTGTTGTGGCTGGGTTCTTGTTCTCTCCTTTCCTCTTGCTTCACAAATGCTCTTCCTGCTTTTCCTTCAGTGACTCTTGCTTTTCGACTAATTCATTAGAGTCTAAGAGGAAGTTATCTTACAAGCCTGAGGGTCGAGGCCTGGGCGTGGACAGCTTATCAACAGATACTCAGGAGACTTTGCGGCCATTCACAGTTTGCCGCATTAACATCAAACTGTGAATGGCAGCTAATTGGGTGTTCATGGGGCTAGTTTCTTGAGCATGGATTAAGCCTAGTAGCAGTGAAGATTCAGGAACTGAAACTCAAGTTAGCCTAAGCTAACGTTTAAGGCATAGGCTTAATCATAGACAAAGAAACAGAGATTAGTGCCAATTGTGAGGCTAACTGCCGCTACTAACTTTGATTCATTGTTAGCTATGTGAGCTACCAGGCTTGAGGAAGCTACTTAGAAACTTTAGCTTTTCAAGATACAAGCTACTTATGAGTAAAAGTACAGCCTATCTACTGTTTAAGTAGCTAAGTAGTTAGCTATACTACAACTACAGAGAAACAGCAGCTAGCTACAACTATTTCATGGTCTACAGATTAAGTTTAAAGATCCAGCTGCACCAATCCAGCTTTTCATACCAAAACAGATAGCTGGGCTTTGAGCGTTAGCCCAATACTAAGTGCTGATCTGATAGAATTTCTTTAATAAGATGCATGGACTAAACCAACAAAGTAGAATCAAAAATTTAGCATGAAACCCTGGATGGAGGGTTAGGAGTTGACTAAACTCATTTGAACAAGATTTTTATTTGAGCAGACAAAATCACCAGGCATTGCCCTGAACGAAGAAAAACAAACACAAACTAGTGACCTTAAACCAAGAGTCAAACAGACCAACTCTCCAGTTGCACAGTGGTGGCCAAACAAAGACAAAATGAGGGAATTGAGGGCATAAATAAGGAAAACTAACGCAGCCAACCAATGAGCAAATGAAACTAAACGAGGAAAGCAGAGACAGGTGAAACACGTGATGACAATCAGCCAAAAAAGGACATGGAAGGGGAGACGTGTCAGCATCTGGTGGCCAGTGGAGGGAAGGCACAGATGATGATTGTGACAGAAAAAATATACCTCTCACATATCCTCTCACTTAACAGATAGATAGATAGATAGATAGATAGATGGATAGATAGATAGATAGACAGATAGATAGATAGATAGATAGATAGACAGACAAAGACAAACAGATATGGAGCTCTCCGCTCAAAGACAAACCCATTTTCACACAGAACTCACTGACCATAAAAATGGACTTTATATTTTTCTTGTCTTGACCATTAGGCCTTCGATGTCTGTCAGATAAGAAAAGGTTAGAGAAACCGGCGAGTCCTCACTGCACTTGTTTCCACACTGAGGATGGAAGACACCGAGTCGAGCCCTTAATAGCAGGAAAAAAAACACAAACCTTGACATTTAGCTACAGCCCGTTTCCAACATCACCGGTACAGGGAGTTTCTGTGTTCCCGCTTGATTATTCAGCCAACCGCCGCCACCGCCGCCGTCTCGGCCTTATGCCCGCAGTGCCGCTATTGTTTTCAGCTAATGAATGTAATCGCCCTCTGTTACTACGCCATGCATTCATAATTGAATAATTTCTGCAACATCTCTGCCAACCATTACGCAGCCGCGGAGACCTCCCACGTTTATTTATTTTTATGCCTCCTCCTATTTTTGCACTGTGAAGTGGAAAGACGGGGGAGAAGTGCGCGCCTGCCACTCGGGCAGATAGGGCTAAATAATAAACAGAAATACAATGTAGGTCTCTGGGGATAGAGCAACAGACAGCTTTAATATGGAGATTCCTAAATGTTTTTGAGTAAAGAGGAGGCGGGTTAGGAGCTGCTGGTCTGGAGTGCACTCTGTCTGTCTGTGTGTGTGCTCACCTTCACTATGTGTGTGCGTTACTAGGTGTGCGTGTTTTGGCTGGCTACTGTGAGCATATAGCCAGCCTGAGTGTGTGAGCGTGGGGAGGAGAACTGGAGGCTGATTTAACTCTCTGAGCCTTAGAGGCTTTGTGCATGGGCAGGTTTTTAGGTGGAGGTGAACAAAAAGAGGACAACCTAGAATATGACAGGATTTTGGGTCACTAATTGCAGATGATAAACATATTTGCATTCATAGTGTGTATTATGCCATCTTCAAGAGTCACTTTCTGAAGTGTAGATGATGTGCGTGAACTGACTTGAACTGTAGCTGATAAATGGTGTGTGTTCATTGTGTGTGTGTTTTTAATCATTTGTGAGCTTGTGTCACTGTCGCGTGACATATTTGTGCTCATCTCTCTCTTTTCCTCCTGCAGTTCCCGAGTCCCCTCTTCCCATTGGAGTGAGATGTTCTGAGCTCTGGCCCTCTCCAGCCTTTCCTCTTCCCTCCACTGAAC
This sequence comes from Distichodus sexfasciatus, assembly GCA_032718565.1. Taxonomy (NCBI): domain Eukaryota; kingdom Metazoa; phylum Chordata; class Actinopteri; order Characiformes; family Distichodontidae; genus Distichodus; species Distichodus sexfasciatus. Next base: position 2,711,483 of record JAVGVS010000034.1, on the reverse strand, counting down.
TTCAGGGGCGTGGCCAGCGATGCGGTTACCGTGGAGACTGGGCGTGGTTCTGTGCAGGCTGGTCCTCCTGCGCCAGCTCAGCATCTCGGTCAAGTGGCCTGGATATTCCTGGAGGGTAAATATTAGGGGGTGTAGCGATACATCGATACACTGAACCATAGATTAAATGATCAGTGAACTAATAGAAATGATCCCAAATGAAAACATTGATCAGACATTGTACATATTGTAAATGTCACTTCATATATTGAACAGGAGGTCTATTATTATTAAAAGGAAAGTTGATATTTGTGATTTGATATCAGTGTTAGCGATTGTGTTAAATCAGCATTTAATATTGTCTCATGTCGATTATTGACTCCTGAATCGAATCGAATTTAATTGAAATAATCTCAGAACTTATTAACACCTCAAGTAAACGAGAAGACTTCATACTATCCGTCCTCCGTGTTAGCCCTGCTCATATCTCAGCCTCACACCCTTCCTGCGCTCTTCCCAATGCTAAAGCTGACGGTCAATGAAAACACACAGATTTATTTACTTTACACTCCGCTCACGCTCCGAACAGGCACCAAGTACTACACCTGCTTTTGTGTTCTCCTGTTACCTTGGAAACCAAATTCTGGAATATTACACATCTGTTAAATTATTCACAGTCTGTTTTGAAGCTCTGAAGATCCTGGAGTGGAGTGCTGTTCTTAAATGACTCATCAAATTGATTCATGATTCAGGATTCATGATTCTTGTAGGGTAATGTAGTACAACCTGTAGGGAAATGAACTGTGATTGTTGTGATTCTGTCCATTCTGAACCGATTCAATTATTCAGCATCATAGCACATTATCATACAGACGTGTTATTCTAATGTGTCTTTCTTTCTTTTCTTTTTTCATCCTTTTCTCTCTTTTCTCCATTTCTTTCTTCCTCTATTTTTTCCCGTCTCCTTCTTTTTAACTTTTTCTTCTCTGTCTTTCTCTCTTGCCTTTTCTGTCGCTTTTTTCTTTCTTTTTCCATCCTTTTCTCCTTTTTCTTTCCTTGTTTTTCCATCTTTTTTTCCTCTTTTCTCCATTTCTTTCTTCCTGTCTTTTTTCCTCTTTTTCCTTCTTTTCGTCTGTTTTCTCTCTTCCTCTCTTGCATTCTCTCTGTCTCTCTTCTTTCTTTCACTCATTTTTCATCCTTTTCCCTTTTCTTCCTCTTTTTCCTTTGTCTTTCCTTTTTTTCTTCTCTTTCTTTCTCTCTTGCCTTTCTGTCTGTTTTCTTTCCTTTCTTTGTCCTTCTTTTTTCCACATTTTCTCTTTGTTTCCATCCTTTTCTCTTTTCTTCATTTCCCCCCCTCTTTTTTCCTTTCCTTTCTTTTTATCTTTTTCTTCCTTCTCTGTCTCTCTTACCTTTTCTCTGTCTTTTTCTCTCTTTCTCTCTCTCTCACTCTCTTCCTGCTGCTCTGGATTGTCCTTCTCTAGTTCTGGGGCACATGAACAGTAAGTTTCTGTCGTCAGATCCGGACTTCAGTAGCCATCACACATTCATTATTAATCTCATTATTAATGGTCACATGATCGATCACATGATCATCCACATATATTAGGAAGCATCTCCCATTAGTGTTTATAGACCAGCTGGCTCCAATACCGAGATCTGCTCATTCCTCTTCATTATTGGTCTGTTCACTGATCCAGCAGAATCCATCAGATTTGTGGTTGTGCTTTGTGTAGATGACATTGTGGATTTTGTTGATGTTTCACTGCTGATACAGTTGCATTCCTCTTTCGTATGAGATCTTATGATGTATTAACCTTTAGCCATATTAAAATACCTTTAACTTGATCGAATGGTCCCGAACCGGTAAAGGTACCACAGAGGTACTCATGAGCGTGGTAGCATCACTAGCATCATAATGAAATGTCCTCTGCATGTGACCCATCCATGAAGGGTTTTTTGGCAGTATAGAGAGCAGTGCTTGGGGACGGTACCTTTTTCCATCGTTTTCTCTCTTTTCTCCATTTCTTTCTTCCTTTTTTCCCTCTGTCTCCTTTATATACATATATATATATATATATATATATATATATATATATATATATATATATATATATATACATGTATATATTTTTTTCTTCTTTCTCTTTATCTATTGTCTTTTCTCTGTCTCTTTTTCTTTTTTTTTTCTCTTTTCTCCATTCTTTCTTTTTTCTTTTTCAATCCTTTTCTCTCTTCCTTTCTTTTTTCATGTCTTTCCTTCTTTTTTTATCTTTTTTTTTCCCTCTCTCTTTCTCTTGCCTTTTCTCCATTTCTTTCCTTCTCTTTTTCATTTGTCTTTCCTTTTTACCTTTTGGAGACGGTATGTTGTTTATGAGTACCACAATGGTACCTTTACCGGTGCGGGACCTTTACTGGCCGGTGAGTCTCTGAACACGGGACCAACTCCTTAACTGTTACAAAATTAACTGCCCCAATAAAACAGACTTGTAAACTATGACTGCACATATGAAATGTGAGGATTGTAATGTTAGTTTGATGATTACAAATTGCCGTTAAACGACCACAACAGCTCACTGATGTTGAACAGTCACAGTTCATGCACTTATTACACACTTCAGTCCGTAATCGTGAGCCGATTGTTCCGCTGACCTTACACCGCGAGTCGGGTCTTGAGTGTGGTTACAGCTCGGCTGATTATTTTCACTACAGCATGTCATTATGTTTACCATTTCCACACATCGTCAAACGCATTCGCTGTGACATCGGAACACGGTCACGTGGATGGCACAGAGTGACTGAAACCTTGTGTTCAAATCCCAGAAGAGCCAAAAATACAGTGCCTGGGGCCTCTGAGAAAAAGCCCCATGTTGCTCCAGGGAGGCTAATTTGGGAATGTAAAACTACCGAAATGAGCTGCGAGCATGGAGGCGGCGTGTGTTAGCCGTCAGCGTGTTATAGCGCTAGAGTGTGGACTGAGTGTTTCTCTTTATATCCTGTGCTTTCTTTACACAGTTGAGCAGCTGCCCACCATAACGGAACAGTCTCCGGCCTCTCTGATTGCCTTCCCGTTTGATGAGAGCTTCGCCGTCAAGTGTGAGGCCACAGGCAACCCTGAGCCGGAGTAAGCGCTCGACATCACAAACACACACACACGCGTATGCGCTAGCTCATTAGCGGTGCCAGACACAACCCCCAAATATTTTGAAATTTCAAAGCACGTTTCAAAGCCTCGTCTGGGTATTTGATGTCATTTTAGGAACGGACACCTGAAAGTGAGAAGTCTGGGTGCGTAGGTGGCGCTGTGGTTAGGGCTGTCGCCTCACAGCATGAAGGTTGCGGGTTTGATTCCCGGGTCGGTCGCGGGGGCTTTCTGTGTGTAGTTTGTGTGTTCTGACCATGTTTGGGTGCTCAGACTTCCTCCTGCAGTCCCAAGGCCTCCAGCCTTTTCTTATTTTTTTTTTATTCCTTTCTTTATTTTTTTTTTCTTTATTTTTTCTTTCTTTCTTTTTGTCTGTCTGTCTTCCTTTTCCTTTTTTTCTGTCTTTTCTTCTTTTTAACTTTTGCTTATCTTTCTTTCTGCCCTTTTTTCGTTTGTCTTGCTTCTCTTTCTTTCACTTTTCTCTCTTTTCCTTTTTTCTTTCTTTCTTTTTCTCTGTCCTTCTGCTAGTATTATGTTGACCCTCCTTTTTCTCTTTCTTTCCTTCTTTTTTAGCATTTCTTTCTTTCTTTCTTTCCATCTTTCTCTCTTTATTTCTCTCTCTCTCTCTCTCTCTCTCTCTCTCTCTCTCTCTCTCTCAAAGAACACAGTTCAGGTTGATTGGCTACTCTGAACTGACCCCATAGGTGTGAATGTTGGTGTGTTTTAGTGAGTGTGTCCACCCTGCGTTGGTCCCCGCCTCGCGCCCTTTATTCCAGACCCGGCGACCCCAAATTGGCATTAAGCGGGTCAGATAATGAATGAATGAATGTTTGAATATTTAATCAGGAATCGTTCCTCTGTCGTTTTTCAGATTCAGATGGACAAAGGACGGCCAAGACTTCGATCCCTACCAGGACCCCACACTGCTGACGGAAGAAGATTCCGGCACGTTCGTGATTCCCAACAACAACAACCTGACCGAATTCCAGGGCGTCTATCGCTGTTTCGCCTTTAACAAGCTGGGAACTGCTATGTCGGAGGAAATCGAATTTGTCGTTCCCAGTGAGTAAAGTGCAAGCCTTCCATTCCTTTATTCCATTACATTTCTCTCAATGTGATTTAAAGACCGGAATCTGGCAAAATGAGCACTCAGGTTCTCATAAGGAGTGCCACACACTCCTCCCCCCACCCCCCAGTTCCCCTCCAGGCGTTCTTCCTTCTCTCCTCTACGAGACAGATGTGTGTGTGTTTATGTGTGTGTGAATACCTCAAGGATGGGGCAGATGAAAAATGGACTTCTCGTTCCCTTCATCACACTCCCAGATACATTTCTCACCGAGCTCGGAAAACCCACCGCATAAATCTTCCTGCCAATGGATCCAGGCCAGAGGGGGGCAGCGCTGACAGAACGTACCCGCTTTTCTCACTCACTCCGCGCCGCTTTGACACGAGGCGGTGCACTAGTAATGGCGTGTGTTATTACAGTGCTCAGGGACCGAGGTCGAGAAAGTGCTTTAAATCAGGTGCCGCTTCACGTCGCCGAACCCCCGGCGAGAACGAGGCCCCCCGCTGCCCCCTGCTGGCCAGATCTGCTTTCGCGCTAACTGATCTCATCTCCCCCAATCCCCACCCCCGCACCTGCTCATTTTTTTCACAGACGTCCCAAAGTTCCCGAAAGAGACGATTGAGCCGATCGAGGTGGAGGAAGGTCAGCCGGTTATCCTCGAATGCAACCCGCCCAAAGGAATTCCTCCGCTGCAGATCTACTGGATGACCATCGGTGAGTCATAACAGCGTGAAGGGAATTTCAATCAGAAAATAAGGTTTTATCACATACTGTAGCTGTATATTCTGAGCAGGATTACCATAAATCACCAGTTTGAGGGAGAGGAGGAAAGAAAGAAAGAAAGAAAGAAAAGCAGTAGCAGTAAACATAATCAAGAAAAAATGCAAAAAGAATTACAGACAGAGCAAATGAAAGCAAGAAAGATAGACGAAATGATGAGAAAGAAAAGAAAAAAAAAGATAAAAAGGATGAAGGAAAAAAGAAACAAGGAAAAGAAAATAAATAAAGAAAGAAGAATAAAGGACAGCAATAAAGATAAACAAAATAAAGAATGAAAGAGAGAGAGAAAGAAAGAAAAGCAATACAGATGAACATAAAGAGATGCAGAAGGAAAGAGGGAAAATGAAAGTGAAAAGAGAGATGAAAATAATGAAACTGAAATAAAAGCATAAAAAGTAGAAAAGATAGGAAAAAAGAAAGTATGGAGGAAAGAGAAAAGCATAAAAAGAATAAAGGAAGCAAGAAAAAGAAAGTAAAGTAATAGAGATAAATATAAAAAGCAAGAAAGAAAAGCAACACAGATAAACAATCAAGAAGACAGATAGAGCAAAGGAAAATGAGAGAGAGAGAAGGAAATGATAAGAAAGAAAGAAAAAAGGAAGAAAGAAAAGCAGTGGCAATAAAAAGGAAGTAAAGCAAGAGATAAACAAGATAAAGAAAAGCAATACAGATTAACGTAAAGAAATGCAGAAAGGAAAGTGATAGAGAGAGATGAAAATGATGAAGAAAAAATGTAAAAAGCAAGTAAGACAAGAGAAAGTAAGGATGAAAGAAAGGAAAAAAGGAAGTAAGAGAGATGAAGCAGTGATTTATGATGAAAGAGTGTGGAGTTGAACACTTCTTCTTCTTCCCTCTGTTCCCCATGCAGGCCTGAAGCACATAGAACAGGACGAGAGGGTGTCCGTGGGCCTCAACGGCAACCTCTACTTCTCCAACGCCATTCGCTCAGACAGCAGGAGCGACTACTGCTGCTTCGCTGCCTTCCCAAGCATTCGCACCATCGTCCAGAAGAACGCCATGTCCGTGGTCGTCACCAACAGTACGTCACGCGCGTTTCAGCAGTGTTGGGGAAGCTACTTTTAAACGCTAGTTTTTCAAGCTACAAGCTACTTATTATTAACAGTAGTTAAACTACAGCCGAGCGACTGTTTTAATATAGCAGTTAGCTACACTACAAGCCACAGAGACAAAGCAGCCAACCACATCCAGGTTATTTTAATTGAATATTTATGTGGCGTAATTAAAAACATGTGAAAGATGATGCTAACGTGTATTGTCAAATCAGTTGTTAGCGTAGCGGTTACGGTGTACGCCCAGTGATCGGAAGGTCACTGGTTGCCGATCCTGGATTGGTAAAGGTACCACAGAGGTACTCATGAGCAAGGTACTGTCCCCAAGCACTGCTTGTCGGATGGGTCAAACACAGAGGTCACATTTTTTTGTTAGTCGTTATCTTTAGCGACATTTTGTACTTCTATGTGGATTTGATTAGCAAATAATTTAGGGCACTGTTGAATTTATATACATTTATGTTTATATCAGACTCAGGGTTGGTTTGCATTTTAGACGTCTTGAGCTGTATCAGTCATTTCACGTGTCGGTTCATTGTTGAATATCTGTAATTATTATTTTAAATACTTTTTTCACCAGTTTTAGATAAACACTAAAGCTAGAATTAGGGATTGTTAAGACAAAATTACTGGGGGCGGTCTTGTCGTTTATACAGTCGTCTTTGCACCAAGAGGTTCGAATTTTGGGTCCCTGACCCTGAGCTGCTCTCAGGAAGACGGTCACTGTAATTAGGGAATGCAAATCTCTGGATAAGAGTCTGCTAAACGCTACAAGTCTAAATGATCTGTCACAGTGCTACCAAACCATTTTGGCACCGTCAGCCAGTTTCATTTCGGACAAATCATTCTGCAGACCAGTGGTAGTGGGAGAGCAGATGAAGTTGGGCAGTTGATAATGTAACCGGTAAGGCAGTGGTCCCCAGATCCGGCCCAAGCAAGCGATATGTCTGGCCTCTTACGTCACACTGGCAACAAATGTAAACAGACACGTGCGCTCCCTATGGTCATCTGTGATTAGCGAGCTCCACGTCAGGAGGTTGACATCTCCGCTAGTCAGTAAGAGTGAGTGAAATCTTAACGATAACAGTTGCGATAACAGACTGTGAACTTACCGGACGTTATATTCATTCCTCTGTATGTGCAATTCTATAAAATTTGAGTAATTCCGTGCACAAAAACGGAAGTAATTGTGTAAAAACGGATTCATTAAATTTTTTGACGATGTAAACACGTTAGCGCTCGCGACTCTCATATGGAACGCCGTCATGCACAAAAACATTGTATATAATAAAATAAAATCTCTGAGATAAGTCACTGTTCTTACTATTTCTAGTAGTATGTCTATAGTTAACCACTTTTATACTACATAATGCTAAATAAATAAATAAATAAATAATATCATTTATTATGTATATTATTATATACATTGATATGAGATAATTTATTAATAACCACATTTATTCTTTTGTCATCTATAAGACAGAAGACAATAGTAGCCTGACTTGCTTTACATAATTTAGCCCTCAGGTAAAGCTAATTGGGGATCACTGCATTAGGGCGTTCTCACTGTGATCGGAAGGTCGCCGACTCGACTCCAGGGTCCCTTCTTTACCACCAGTATTTTTTAGCTCTAGAATGTTCTAGATCGACTTAATTTTTATATACCACATACACTAAAGATTTAAGGTAACACAGTCCCTGATTAAAGCTTTACTGATATCTCATTTACGAAACCATCTCGTTTATTTTTTGGATTTATCCTTTGCACATCTATTTTCATCCATCTCTCTGTGTTTTAGCCAAGTCTGTGAATGACTCTGGCAGCAGGAGGGGCTCTGGTGAGTGTCATTCATTCATTTTTCAGCCATTCATCACTTCATTCATTCATTCATTCATTTCTACCACCTACAGAAACAGATAACCCCCACATTTAAGCGTTTGATTAAGAGACTAAACACACAGCTTACAACTCCATTTCTTCCTCCTTTCATTCATCCCCAAACGCCACGTCCCTCGACTAATCCGTGACAGCAGACACATATGTTGTTCAAAGCAATAGCTTAGCGCTTAATCTTACTTTTTTTCACGTGGTCTCCCTCCCACCTCGCAGCCAACTCCATTCTGGAAAGGATGCCCAGGTTTCTGTCTCCCTCTGGTGACCAAACGCACACACACCTGGTGAAAGGGACGGAAATGCTGCTGGAGTGCATTGCTGAAGGCTTGTGAGTGACGTTTTCCTGATATCATCAGTCGACTTGAGTTGAACCTAATGGGCCTCATTCACCAAAAAATAGTTCTTGAAACTCGTTTACACTGTTTTCATCGATCTTGTCCTGTTGGGGGTTTGTCTTGAGGTGAGAAGTGACTCTACTAACACTGAAGAGGATACAAATTTTATTGCATGCCTGTTTGGGCCAAAAATTAGCTTATTGAAGTTTCTATAGTTATATTACAATATTACGGCATTTAAACGTCAACTTTTTGACGCCAATTTTATTTCATACACGTTGGCTTATACGGTTTTGGTCAATTCTAAATTTAAAGTATAATATTGTACTATTTTAAACATTTTAAGACAAAATGCATCGCAATGCAGAGGTGGACGATTCTGTGTCGATGCACTTGCAAACCATAATTGATTATATCAGGGGTTTTTCAACCGGTTGTCAGCTGCCCCCTGGTGGCCCGCGGTGGCATTGAACACATCATGTCACATCCAGTCCCCCTTCGCTACTGAAATCACTTCTAAAAAATTTAATCTTTTCATTTTTCAAAACATTTCCAGATGGTTTGCGCATATAAATAATAAATTTAATGCAAATATCTAAAAAGTAATTCTCCCTCCCTCCCACATTTAGACTGCATAGTCTGAGTGGTGGTCCCTGGCACAGATGCACTTATATTATATCATAATGACATTGCCTGGTGATTTTCTGGCTACGGCATAAAATTCTAGTTAAAAAAAGAACATCCCAGTAGTAACTGGCTGCACGATAGTGATGCGGGCGGTTTTAGGGCAGACATTTTTAAAATATCGTGGGTGCGGGCGGGCGGGTCAAAAAGTTACAAAACGCATTTCATTATCGATCAAAACGTGTTGTAAACGGGGTTCGAATTGCCTCTCCTCTCGAGGCTGGCAAGAGCGGTGCTTTGTGTTCCTGCAACCAGCGCATTGAGCGAGCGAGCGTTCAGTTCAGCAGGTCGCGTGCTGGAAGCGCGTCGAAATAGGCTAAACCCCGGCACGGTGGTTTAAATGCAGTCGGCGTATATTTTTCAATTTGTAGGATAAGCTACTAGTTTGGTGAAATATCACGGTCAAGTATGCTCTGCTCTACTTCATTTTAGACAAAATTAAGTTAAAAGAAGACCTAAGTTCTACTAAGTTCATTCAAATCCGATAGAGTTCTCAGATCTGATGTTACATCAGATGTTACAATTTTGACAACTAGTGTGTTTTACATACATGCGCGCTTGTGTGTGTTTGTGTGTGTGCGAGAGAGATGTCTTTCGTGCAATTTTCCTCAACCCTTCAATAAATAACGACGTAAAAATCGATCTTTCAGGTTTCTTTGTTGTTGTTTGGTACACAGTTAATCTTGCATAAAATTGTGGCATCATCTTCAATGCGAATCTAGCACAAATCTATGTCATCTATGGGTTACAGTGTCACAAATGACACTTCATTTGGTAGGTTCCATGGCAATACAGGCTCACTGGTGGGTTTTTTTTTTTCCCCTCGGGTCGGGTCGGGTCAGGTTTTGGCTCATTATCCACGCATATTTTTGCGGGTTGAGCGGGGCGGTTTGGATCTCCTGACGGGTCGGTTTGGGGCGGGTGTTGAAAAAAGCCGACCTGCGCAACACTACTGCACGATCTGTGTGCAGTGTCAAGTAAATAAATTATTAAAAAGGACTTAAGAAGATATTGGTGAATGAGGCCCAAGCTACTCATTAGTGTTGTTAGTATGGGGAATTTTAGTGAAAATCTCTATCACATTATCATTAACAATTATTATATAATGCCTTAAAATATTGACACTGTGAAATTTGTTTCAATTTGATGGAATGGATTTCAAGTCTGTACTACATAAAAGCGTGTGATGCTTGTGCTTGATTTGCAACCTACTACTACATCTACTGTAACAGCCCAACTCCGAAGATCGAGTGGACCAAGGTAGGACAAAAGCTTCCCAAGCGAGCCGTGGTGGAGAATTATGGGAAACTCCTCACCATAGAGGAGGTGAAGGAAGAGGACGAGGGGAAGTACGTGTGCCGGGCCGAGAACGCTCACGGAGTAAAAGAGCATTCCTTCCATGTGACAGTGGAGGGTGAGACACACACTTACGGTTTAAAAAACAGAAAGAATTCAGATTAAGAAGCTACAGATTCATGATATTTAGGTTTATGATTCGTTGCATGATTTTTTGGTATAACGTACTGAAGGTAAACAGCGCCATCTGCTGGACAAAATCGGAACGTTTCACGCTTCATATTTGGATTTATTTTTAATCTGCAGAATTTAAATGGACACCTTTAGGCATTTAAAGACAGTATTTAATCCCTCGTGTGCTTTCCTCTTTTGCGTAGAACCTCCTAAGTGGGAGATAGAGCCGGAGGGGCGGATGAACATGATCGGCGCCGACGTCGTCATCAAATGCGCCGCATCCGGCAACCCGGTACCTACAGTGGCGTGGCGGGTAAACGGGCGTCCTCTCAGCGGTACGACTGCCTTCCCCCCTGCCTGACTTTACTATATTACAAAAAATATGCTTAGATTTGTAAATCTGTTTAGTTTGAAGTTGTCAGTAGATGTCTGAAACTACTGAAATTATAAAGATGGTAGGAGACGGGAAAATGTGTATAACTCTTGTGAGTCGAGGTGTTATCGTGGTGCATATTTAATTTAAGTGGGAAAAAAATACATTTAATACATTTCAAATATTACCTTCAAATCGAAATATTTCAGAGGCCCCGGAGGGCAACAGAAGACTCTACGATGATGACATTGTCATCCACAATGCCCAGCCCAGTGACAGTGCTGTATATCAGTGTGAAGCCAAAAACAGACATGGAACCATCCTGGCCAACGCCAACATCATGATTCTAAGTGAGTACGGCCACAAATACACTGCTTTAGTCTGAAATGAGAAGGTTTGGTTCATGTGGTTTGCTTTCAGTAATTTTAGGCACAACTTTTATGCAGGAGATAGGGATTTTTTTTGGTACTAGGAACTTCGGTCACTTTTCCCACTGCTTGTAGTACTTGGCAGTTCCTGAACCATTTTAAGTCCCTACTGAGAGGGTATCGACCAAGAACTTTTGTGACGAGTCTAGTAACGACGCTGTACTGACTGGTTGATAACACAAACTCTCACAATACAGATTAATGCACATACTACAGAAGTGTGTAATGATGTAAGTGAGGGATTATGTGTCATTGTGAACACACATCCAAAACCAAAATTTACAACATCTTCCAGACGCTCTTATTCAGAATGACTTTTAAATACAGCAAACGTACAAATCCGTTCTTTGCTCGGGTTGTCTGTTTACACGACAGGTTATTTCTTGTTCTTGCATCGCTACGGAAACCCTGTTGGCTTTGCTCTCGTTCAGGCAGCGTGACAGCTGGGTGTCACAACTGAAAACTGAGTAGCTTCGCTCCCGCAGGTGTAACAAGTCCTTCAAGATAACAACTTTTTTGTTTAAACAAACTTCACAGACATTTTCGGAAAACCAGAAAACACGTTGCTTTGTTACACCTCGCCTAGGGCTCTTCGCACAAAAATGCGAAATCTCGTACTGTGATGCGCGACCGTTTACTGGGTTCTCGTGTGACGCTACAATAAACTTTGGAAGGCTAGAAGACGCCGTCGTCGCCTTATGCGTTTATGAATGAACGTCTGCTTCTTTGTTGCTTTTGACCTGAGCGTAAGGACAGCACTGATATGACCGGCGAGGCTGGCTACGGCGCGAGGATAACGCATGTACACACATATACACACACTCTGCCTGGGTTGAGTCGCACCGTCTCGTGTGCCTCTGTTTGCTTCCTGTGGAAATGAGGTTCTTTTATATGCTAACAAGTTTGTCCTTCCCATTCCCATTCGCATGCAGTAAGCGAGGCATGTGTTGCTTTCATCTGACGAGATAAAACAACAGACCCGGCTCTATCTCCCTCCTCAAAAAAGAAAGAGAGAGAGAGCGAGCGTGGTACGATAAAAAATATTCTTTCTATTTCCTCTGAGCGGGAATGCCCACTGCGTACGAGTCGTCCTGTAGCCCGCTGATGTCTCTTCGGAAAAAAAGAATGGTGCCGGTATTCCGATGTCAGGGGTCAAGGCTGTGGTCGGGCCAGATAACAGCCAACTGTAGAAAACAGAGGTTGGCTCACTCATAAACCTGTAACGGTGTGTGTGTGTGTTTTCACCCCCCTTCTCCTCCTACCAGACGTTCGTCCCATGATCCTGACGCCGGATGGCCTCGAGTACTCGGCGGTGGAGGGGAAATCAGCCGTCATGCACTGCAAGGTCTTCAGCTCGCCACCCTCGGCTATCACCTGGTGAGCGACGTTTCAACATCTCAAAAAAGCATGTCGCAGACCAGCAGAGAGCAGCATTAGTTCCCACAGCTCTCGCAGGCTCCGTTGCTCCGCTGCTCCGGGTTTATTCGCTGTGGGGAGAGAGCGACGCGGGGGTCCCAGCATGTAAAAACATGTTTACTCAGGCTTGTCCAGGGTTCTGCTCGGAAGCTGCTGTTGCACTAACGCAAAAAAAACACAGCCTAGAGTTCACCAAAAAAAACCACAGCCCAGAGCTGGCCGATATGAGCTCAAATAAATATCATGATTTTAAAATTTCCCCTCAACGACGATTAATGAGCCATTATTTTATTCTGGGAGTTTGTTGCCTGTAAATATGGCTTTGAAAGGTCTTCTTACATCTGAAAACATATCGACAGAACACTGAGGTCGTCACATCACATTCCGGGCTTATGATCCATACTTGTTGATCGCCCTACGCTAGTTTTCCATGTTATGATAAAGCCTTTCCTATTATTGTCTCTTTTAAGTCTCGTCCTAGAACCAGATGTGTATTTCGAGACACGCTGTATCTACGTGAATTGATCCTGTGCTTTTTATTGGTTAATCAGGAGCAAAGTGGACGCTGCCAGCGCGGTGGAGGGGTCGAGGTTCTTCGTGCACGAGAACGGGTCTCTAGAGATCCACGGCGTGGCGAGAGAAGACGAGGGTGAATACTCCTGCATCACCGAAAACACTGAGGGCAAATCTGCCATCACTGCCCAGCTGGAGGTGAAAGGTGAGGCGGCAAAGAGGGAGAAAATAAGCCTCCAGCGTGCGACTCTTGTGGCAGTTTCACTCCTCAGTCTGGAGTTAACCAATCATGGCTGATGCTGATGCATGTGCGCTACAGGGAATGGGTTAAAGCGTGAAGGTATTTGCGTGAACGCTAAATAGGAGCAGATTTTATTCTGTATTATAAGCAAGGGGAGAGTCGGGGTAGTGGGTTAACAAGAAGGGGAAATCAAATTCAGCTGGAGGAAATAGTCAAGGGGATTGTAAAGTTACGCTTGATTTCAGGCAATTGATTAAGTCCTTTTAATTAAATATGAAGAAGTCACAGCTGTTTGCAAGCACATAAATCTTTACTTTTTGCAAAACTTTTAAAGGATAACACGATGCTTTTGATCTTCTTCAGCTCCCACCAGAATAGTGGAACCCCCTCGGGACCTGCGGATTCTGGTGGGCACCACGGCGCAGTTCTCGTGCCAGGCCGAGGTCGACCCGTCCTTCAGCGAGGACTACGAGATAATCTGGGAAAAGGACGGTGTGGCCCTCAATGACAGCGAGAGTGCAGGGTACGAGGCTGAAATCTCGCCAGTTTCTTATTATAGACGTGGTTCCCAGGCCTTTTTTACACCTTCAATGTCAGATTTCCACAATAAAATATAACATTCATGTTCTAACAAAATTGTAATCATCCTAACCACATGTGGAGCATAGATTGTAAGTTATGTAAGACAAATGTGACCCTCCACGGCAAAACCGGTCACTTGTCGCAATGGAGGTTTCTGAGAAAAATGACCGTTTATGTTGCGTGGGGTAAAGTTTTGGATTATTTGTTTTTAGTGTTTTGAAACAGTGGAAGGTCTATACTGTACTGTTGTGAAAAAACTTACCCTTTCCATCCTAAAAACGTGACTTTCTTGAGGTGAGGAATTCAATTCCAGCAGAATGTTAAAAGTTTGTGTTTTGACCGCTCTACTTCAATATTTACGGTAAATCCACTGGTTGACTAGCGTGAAGATATTTCTCCGGAATCCATCTTCGTCTCCCGAGTTCAGTTAACCTAACGCAGGTAGGCTATCCATGTGGCTGTGAATGCAGCGTAGGCTACCGTAAATACAAACGTAGCCGCGACCGCACCAAGCGTCTGTGAGTGCTACGTCGATAGTCAACTTCAAAGGCTGATTTCTCCGTTTCTCACTTGGTGTGACAGGAGAAACCAGACTCCTTTGAATGTTGATATCTCAGTCATATGTCGTCCGATTCATTCCATATAGGTATCGTTTTGAAGCTTGATTTATGCCCTTTCATGAAAACATAATAACTCAATTTTAAAAATTTGCGACAAGCGACTGATTTTGCCGTGGAGGGTCACAAATACTATGCAAAAATGTCTATAATGTTTGCCTTGTGGAGGAAAGAAGCTGCAATTTTCACAGTGAAATTTGACAGAATTTTTTAATGTCACTAAAAAGGTGATACAGGAATATTGCAATCAGGTCTCAGTCCAGACATGATGCAGAGATGCTCGAGACTATTTATAATACCAGGTGTAAATGCAGTCAAGAAAGATAGTGAGAGAATCGAACGTCTTCATCACTGCATAAATAGTGCTTTATTATCGTCACAGATGCTAACATATGAAAGAAGCAAAATGTAGTGAGGGTGAGATTATCGCTCAGTTGAGCTCAAAACCGTTATGTTTAATGATCATTTCCTGATTTTTGTGTGATTGTGTATTATTCAACGTAATCTCTCATAAAGTGACACAAGGAGCAAAATAAATAAAATTATTATTGTTATTATCTAAACGGGCCATATGTGGAACATCCGATGTTCGAACCGGAAAACAGAGCTGGATACTTCCGCTGTTCACTTCGGTACGTGTCTGGCGAATGACAGTGGTGGTTTCCCCGGTCGGTCTGAGATAATAATATCAAACCAAAATCTTTTAAGTTAATAATACTATGTGTCTGTTTTATTTTTTTTAATCTTTTCAAAATCATAATCGTGTCGACAATGCTGAAGTATAGTAATCCTGTCTTTGTTTGATACTGGTGAAAAATGAGTGACAACATGTTCATCAAACAAGTCAGAACGAACCCAATGAAACACCGGTGTTACAGTTAGTTAGCATTATCGCGCTAACTTGATGAGGCAAACTTACCATATCACCACTCTTATGTCAGCTCACATGTACTCCTACGGTGAAAAAAACTGTCTGACAGCTAGGATTAGTTAAGATGTGCTTGGTTGATTGTGAGAAACTACATAATTGATGTAAATCAGAAAAAATACCAAACAAGTTACCAGAGATGTGTTTTACTGTTAACCCACAAAAATCAGGTCACGTTAGCTGAGGTAACTTAGCTTGCTGCTAACAACTTAACCTCATATTGGTCAATGTAAGAGGAGGCCCATCACCCAAAACTTTGTCCAGTCTGCTGTCTGGTGTTGTTGACTGTAAAATGCCATTTGTTGAAAGTATTTGTGTAAAAGCCACAGACAGAGAGGGTTCCCGCCATCAGCAATGTTACTTTTCCTTAATAGTGACGTCACACAGGAAGAAAAGTCACCTATTAAACAGACACCGAACTAATGTTGCGCATCAGGGCCATGGATATGTAAACTCAGACGACAAAATCAAATCCAGATTCCAAAAACATGCACAGGGTGGGTCGAGTGGTCGGCAAACCAAATACCCAAAGGTGTGACCGTACTAAAATAAAAACAAAGACCAGGACGGAAAAAGTGTTGCCACAAGTTTGCCGCTGACAGCCACTAGTGGCAAACTTGCGGCAATGTTCTGACAACGACAAATTGCCACTAGTGTTAAATGTATTTGCCAAAACTTTTGCAAATAATGACAGGGAACAGAGCAGAGCGCGACTTCACAAATGTGGAAGTGTGAGAAGTGTCCTTATGTACTGTGCTTAATGAGCTGAAATGGAAACAGTTGTGAACCTTTAATAATCCTGCGTGTGTGTGTGTGTGCGTGTTGTTGGGAACTGTAGCCCATGGCTGCCATGTTTGTATGCAGTGTGTGTTTATAGGAAGCGGAGTCCATTGTGGACAACTTAACAGTCACCACTGTATTTAATGTTTAAATTACATATGTAAGAAGCCGGGTGAAGTGACCCAAGGTGAAGTGAACAGAGATTCTGACTATTTTGAGGTCTCTTCTTCTCCCGCAGGTATTTTGTGGACGATGAGATGCTTCAGATTATCAATGTGAGCTTCCGAGACCAGGGCGTGTACACGTGTTTGGCCAGAAGTGAGGTGGATCAGGACAGTGCAGCGGCTCTGCTCGTAGTGCTCGGTGAGTACAGCTGATAAAAGCAGAATTACGTTTTTATGGCGTGGAACCGTGGACCTCTTTAAGGCACAGTATTTCTAAGGATACCTATGTTAAGAGTTGTAAAAGCAAAGTGCAAACCTAAGTTCATTCTTTTAATGCTCCTGGAATATATAATCATTACAATAATACTTATAACCATTTCGCTTTTAGGAAATGACTTGTCGGGCAAACTATAAGCTAATAAACAGTGTTTTCAATGCTCTATATCAGTGGTTGCCTATTATCTTTCCCCTAAGGCCAAATTATGTGAAGCAAGTCAGAATGAGGAGAAACAAATCCACATCACAACAAAGTTTTTATTTTATTATATAAAATCTGCTGCTTTTGGCCTTTCTGGAAGAGAACTGGCCCATTGTGGTTTTGTGGCGTCACTTTTACAAATCAGACCCAACTCGCTGCCTCCCTTGCTGTGATTATAAGCTTGGACTAAGTATACACTTGCTGTTTCAGATGTGCCGGATGCCCCCGAAGACGTGGTGCTGGCCGAACGCAAAGACCGAACAGTCAAGCTGAAATGGATTCCAGGAGACGACCACAACAGCACCATCACTGGTAAAGAGTCCTTCATCTAAACACACACACACAGCTTTAACACACTCACGGCTGGTTTCTTGCTCATGGATTAAACCAAGTCTTGGACTAAGTAGCAGTTTGTGGCTGATTTCTCTAACAAGGATTAAGCCTAGTCTTACCAGCATAATTCCAGGGAGATTGAAACTCAAAGATAGTCTAAAACTAGGCTTAATCATAATCTGGGAAACTGTTCCATGGAGATTTACCATTCAAACTTGAAACTAGACTAGGCTTAATTCTCAGCTGAGAAATTGCCCCCAGAGTTTGAGTTTGAATGGTTAATCTCCATTGGCACTGCAATTTAGTCCAAGACCAGGCTTAATCCAAAAAACCAGCCCTCAAAGCCTAAATTAGTCCAGGACCAGGCTTAATCTGGTCTGGGAAATTGGCTCTCAGAGTTGGTTTCTTGCTCATGGATTAACACAATGAGGGTATTGATTATCAGTTAAAGGAGTGTAGAAACTTCTAGAACTCTGGAATCAAATCAAATATGTATTTTAAAGTTTCTATCGTCATCATTTTTTTCCTGGACTGAATTATTACTAGATTATGCCAATTTTTTTATCTAAAATCACTGGTTTCTAGCTTTAGGTGGTCAATAAAGACCAATATTACTTGTGTTTTTAAGGGGTTCTTTGTGGATTTCTGCATAAACTCTCATTGAAACCGTTTAATATCTAAAAATGTGCAAACTTCTAGAAGAAATCGAAGCTTTTAGCTAAAGGTGAAGGCTATTCCACTTTTTTGATAGTCTAATTATTTTTTCAAAATGATTATCTCAACCCAAAAATTACGACACTCCCTCTAATTGCTGTTAAATGTGGATTTGGAGAGACAAATAGCTGCTTTAAGTGATATTCACCCCATTCTGATTGTCCAACCAGAGTTCATCATCGAGTGCGAGGAAAGCCATTGGGAACCCGGTAGTTGGAAGGAGTTAATACGAGTTCCAGGCAATCATCATTCGGCTTTGCTGAAGCTCCACGGCCACGTGGACTACAGCTTTCGCATCTCGGCCGTCAACGAGGTGGGAAAAGGGCAAGCCAGCCGGCCCAGCGAGAGATACCGAACCCCGGCTTCAGGTGTGGCTTCCGTCCGTGGTCTCCTGTCATCCCTCGCTTATCTATTCATCCCTCCGTTTAGAGCAATGAGGCCCAACACACTGCTCATTGAATTTTCAAACCTTCAGCCCTTTGAAATAATTGATTTCCCCCACTCATTGAAGCTCTACTTTCTAATATGTGTGTTTCACAGACCATTCTCTCTCTTTCTCTCTCTCTCACTATCCATCCATCCCTCCCTCCCTCCTTCGCCCTTGCTAACAATTTCTTTGCCGACAAAATCCATATTTCTGCTCTTTCAAAAGCACCTGACAAGAACCCTGAAAATATCAAGATCGAAGGTCATTTGCCGAAAGAAATGGATATCAACTGGGAGGTAGGTAGCCTGAGAATTCTCTCTGAAAAGTC
Source organism: Distichodus sexfasciatus (assembly GCA_032718565.1). Taxonomy (NCBI): domain Eukaryota; kingdom Metazoa; phylum Chordata; class Actinopteri; order Characiformes; family Distichodontidae; genus Distichodus; species Distichodus sexfasciatus. The sequence continues at coordinate 2,692,744 of JAVGVS010000034.1, read as the reverse complement.
TTTTGAGAGTAGCTAACTTTCAAAGTACTGGGAGAGGAGACCATAAAGATAAGGAGGCCATTTTCAAACACAGGAATTCCATTTACCTCTCGGAGGGAGAGGAGCGCAAATGAATGCTATCAATTCCTTAGCTCCAATTATCGATAAGAGTTTTCGCCGAGAACAAGGTTTACATAGATAAAACGGCGTTAGCGCCGCCATTGTGCTGTTGGAAAAAAAACTTTACAAAGCGCTTTGTGAAACAGATCCGGCCGTACGGGATTGGCCCTTTGGCAGGCTACTGACGCCAGACTCTGATTAAAAAGTTTAAAAAAGGGTGGGGGGAGGGGGTGCTTGAAGGATGCGTGTAATAAATTCCAATTTGTATTTGAAAAGATGATTCTTTCCCATTCTCCGGGTTATTACCTGGCTCTCTGGTGACGGTAATGGAACTGCGCTTCCTGGAATTATGAGGTCTCTCATTATTAATAGTCTGCTTTTACAGATAATTGTATCTCGTTCAATCTTCAGCCGCCAGCTCGTTTCTATCGAGGAGCCGAGGCATCCCTCCATGTTTTGTCAAGTTCTTGTTAGCAGTTGTCCCTCGAAATGGAACCACTAAAAGCTGACGGTGGAGTTATTTTAGGTGGAGGATCATTTATAGCTTTATTAGATTGCCGTAGCAGTTTGCCTATAGCAGGGTTTCTAATCCCAGTCCTTGCGACCCGACGTCCTGCACTCTATTAAGTATTCAGACCCCCTCAACACGTGATCTACCTCATCAGCTGATTATCCATGGGGCAGGTAATGCAGAAATTTTGCAGGTCAATGGGTTGATCAGACTGGGAGTAAGAAAAAGGTAAAAAAAAAGGTGGCCCGGTCATCTGCTTTCAACCTTAATCTGGTCCGTAAAGACCAGTTTGACTTGTAATTTGAAGTTAGTTTCGAGCAACTGCCTTTGAAACCATTGAAAGGAGTAAGAGAAGGGAACAATTGCTATTTCTTCCATCTAATAAGCAAAATAGCACTGTAGCTACAATATTTTATCACTATAAAGGCAAAAAATACTAGATTTGAACCATTTTCACATGATAATAACTGTTAATGGCATAAAAAGCATTTAGCATGTGTCCAAAGCGCGCACTAACAGTTTGGAATTAAGCCAAAACTCAAACACTAAAATATATTTTCCTCTAATAGTATTTTAAGTTTTTCGCATGAAAATGCGCCCTCTAGTGGCTGTGTCCAAGTTTTTTTGTTTTTTTTTAATTATCTTGTTTGAGTAGTGAGACGCGACAATTATCTTAGCGACATCCTTACCTCTTGGGAACCACTACAAACAGACTCAGCCATACTTTTGGACCCTCGTTCATATTGATCAGAATCACACAATAACTAGCAAACGACCATTGTGGACCAGCTGTTGATCTCTGGTGTTTTTTCCTCAGCAGGGATCAATGATCGCGCTTCAGCGTTGGAACAAAATCATTATATTTACGCCTGTGTGTTTTCTAGACGTCTTTTAGGATGTATCACGGAAAATTGCCGGACTCTGGAGAGGGAGGGTTTTTAAGTCAATGCTGGTAAATGGACTGCTTTTAACAGGGGAATGCATGAATGTTGCTTAGTGACCTTTACGACAGTGATCTGTGCTCAGCGCGGTAAGAGCTTTCCAGCTTTTTTCGCTCTCCTGTTTATCCGCCCTGTCATGCATATCCTATGAGATTCCTCTGGACATGGCCTTATGTAAACACATGACTTCATGGGCTCCTGACCTATTGACTGTTGCTTGTTTGTGTGAGATCATCCAATAGGTTAGACTTCCAGGGGAGCGAATAAACTGGCATCGTGGACAGACAATATTTCTCTTTGAAAAGCCGTAATATTTTTACGACGGTGTATTAGGGCCATTGTAGATTAAAAAGATAAAAATGGAGCTGAGGGTGGGGAGTAAAATTCTGTCATTTTTAGTAAAAACTCAAAAAAAAAATTGAAATAAAAGTCATACATTTACAAAAAGAAAAAGTCAAATATTCTCTGAGATTAAAGTGACAAATTTATTAGAACATAAAGCCGCGAATTTGCAAGAAGAAAAAGTCAGACATTGTCTGAGACTGTGAATGTTTTCTTCTCGTAAATGAACACCTTTAATCTCGGAATATCTGACTTTTTTTCTCGGAATATTACCTCCTCTCTTCTTCCCTCAGCTTTATTTTTTATAAAAATCTGCAGTGGTCCTAATATGCTGTCGTATATATTTTTAAAATATTTTATATCAAAGTTTCAGATAAACCCTCTATATAATGCACAGTCCAAGCGAGAGTCCCAGACACCAGGCGGGGAAATCCTCCAGACAGGTGGGATGCAAAAGCGTGAGCTCTGATGAGTCCGAACCTGGCAGTCTTAGCGAAAACACAGTTGGTAGCATAACGGTTTGGGAGTTCGCCCTGTGATCGGAAGGTTGCAAGTTCCGGTTCAAATCCCTGACTGGTAAAGGTACTACTGAGGTACTCATGAGCAAGGTACTGGTAAAAGTACCACTGAGGTACTCATGAGCAAGGTTCTGTTCCCAAGCACTGCTGACAAATGAAGTAAAATGAGAAAGTGAACAAGATAAAATAAATAAACAAACAACTAATAGCAGGGCAAAGTGAAAGGGGAGAGAAAATGAGACACAGCCGTGAGTGATAACGAGGGGTGAACTGAAAGTGACAAGGGAAAAAAGCGAAAATCAAATCCAGGTTTATTAATCCGGTGACACGATCTGCTGGCAATGAAAACACCATGTGATTCGATTAACTTAAATTTGCACCACGATTTATTGTGGTTTGATATATCGTTACATGCCTAGTCATAAGAGACTTGCTTAGCTCAAGAGATGCAGACAGCAGAAATGATAATGAATCGTGTCCTTTTCTGTCGTGATTTAGCCTTTGCCTCCGATCGAACACAACGGACCAGGACTGGAGTACAAAGTGAGTTACCGGCGGCAGGGCCAGGAAGAGGACTGGCAGGAACACATGGTGAAGAGGCACTCGTTCGTGGTGAAGAACACGCCAACGTTCGTCCCCTACGAGGTCAAAATTCAGGCAAGGAACCACGCAGGCTGGGCTCCACAACCCAAGACCTTAGTGGCCTACTCTGGAGAAGACAGTACGTACATGGCATCTTATAAACTACACAAACACATTCATCAATTCAGATAAGGCAAACCTTTATACATCCTGGTTTTGTGAGCCAAAAACACATCCATGAAGGAAGATGTGGGTTGGCGTTAGAGCTGGTCAGTATGACGTCAAATCAATATCAAGATTAATTGGACGTTTTACCTTGATTACAATAATGAACAATGATTTTGCTTTTGCTTTGCTGGGTTTTTCACCCTCATAGTTCACAGACCAGGATTGTATTGTAAATATGTTGTACTGTTTGCACTGTACAGTAATACCTCACCTTGCGTTGTTAATTGGTTCCCGAACACGCAACTAAATTTGAAAAATGACTTGAATAAATCCTCTAAAAACCATAATTCAGTAATGAAACTTTTTCATATTTTTTGGAAAAATTCTCTTCTAAAAAATATACAGGTAGTCCCCGATCGCTAGCAAGAGTGAGGAGCGAGATCTGTACATACTTGCAGCGTCCCAACGTATTGTACCGCATACACTGCTACGTTTGAAGGACACCCAAAATGTAAAATAATTTTTACAATTTTGTCGTATCGCTGTCGTCATCGTAAGATCGAAAAATCAAACTATCGTAACTATTTAAGATCGAAAAATCAAACTATCGTAACTCGCCGATCACCTGTATACGCACATTTTACAGTATTTTATGTATTAAACATTTCTTTCTGTGAGATATTTGGCTTGTTATTGTTTTTTTAAATCTTTTTAAATGATGTAAGTCTTAGTAAAATGATTTGATTTTTATATAATTACATTTTTCCTTTTCTATGTTAGAATTAACTTTGAAAACGTCAAAACGTATTACTGTATTAACAGAATTTCAAAAACAATCAAAATATCCAACATTTGCAAAATTACATCCATCAGAGGTTCTGAACGTTCACTTGATTGAACGAATCGATGATTTGCCCAGCCTTAGTTTACACTTTTCAGCCCCTAGCTATTTTGTAGTTGGTGAGTGGTGAGAGGCGGCTCCACGTTTTTATCTCCGCCTACCTCCATTCTCGGCCTCCGACAAGTAGCTGCTTGGCAAACAAAACCCCCATCCCTTCGGAAAGTACATTACATGTGCACAAAGAATATCAGCAAGCCTGGAGAGCAGTAACCCGCTGATAAAATAGTCTCTGCCTTTGCGCAATATCCGCGCCTGCCGCCCGATACGGTGATCCGTTTCCTCTTATTGAGGATATTAAATAGTACACAGGGGGCCGATTTTCTGCACCGAGGCTTTGTAACCCCCATCCCCCCCTTTTTCCCCAGACTGACTGATGAAATGCTATCGTGGCTGTGAGCTATTTGCATTTTCAGCTCTAATTATTCTTCTTGCCTTCAGTTTTCTTTTGGAGTTGCCCTCCCGATGGTATCTCAGGTCACTTGTTCTCTCTGTTGTAGGATTACTCTCTCGCTCTCTCCCTCTGCTATCTCAGTATCCCTCTTTACCTCAGTGTAATGTTTACTCTGTAGATTTCCTTCGTTTTTGTTACTCTGATCGATCTTAAACCCCAGCCCTTGCTAGCGATAGTAGACCTTGTTAAAGTACTGAGATAGACTCCTTAGGCTGTGAATAGTAAGTAGCGTTTTACAGTAGAGAGAGAAAAGCCATTTGCGGTGTTTAGAAAATGGAATGTGTTTATGTCTGGTAAAAAAAATGAAAAGAAATTATGATCCATGACTTCACACTAACATCTATTACTGCCAGCACCACATATCCCACAATTACTTTGGAAATTACACCACACTTTTATGCCTGCCTCTACGGCATAGCTCTGGATGGAGCTTTTGCAGTCATTATCCTCACACACAAGCAGCTAATGTCACTCTGGAAAGCATAGGTGGTGTTTTTATGGTGATATGGTGTGTATCTGTGCGACTGCAGTCCCATCAGCAGCTCCGGACGACGTGGCGGTTGAGGTGATGAACAACACCCTGGTCAAGGTCACCTGGAGCCCGGTTCCCAAGGACAAACTTCATGGACATCTGCGAGGCTACAGGGTAAATCCCTCACCAGTGCCCTTCAGCTTTTTTAGCTCTCGTTTAAAGGCTCGTCGCCCCGCTAGTGACCTCAAGGCTATGAGTGTTTCCCAGCATGACCTCGGGTCCATCCGCTCCTCCACCAAACACATAATTGCGGCCCATGGGCTTGAGACTCCATCTTTCAGACAACTAGCCCCATCACCTCTTTTTTTCCCACCATATTTCTTCCGGCTGTTTCCTTTACTGTAGTAAGACTCCTGGTGAAAACTGCGGTTAGAAATCTGGGTTTATCCAGTCACAACCTAAACCTGATCTATAAAGACCCACCGACAAACTGGTTTTGGTGAAATTTTAACCGTTAAATTTTAATCTAAATAATTTTGTTGGCCGATCGTGAGTCTCCTCAATGAGCTGAGAATTTTAAGCAACAAGGTGTGATCAGAACTGGGAACTGGTGTATATTCCAGCACCATGATCAACAACCAAAAATCTATGCTGATCATTTTTTTCTGGTTTCTGTAGTAGCTCTCATCTTTGTCACGTCCCCTATCTGTGTGGCAGGTAAACTGGTGGCGGCTGCGCAGTCTGCTGGACTCGAGGAAGACACATGGCGATAAACACGCGCTGACCTTTTCAGGAGATAGAGACCATGCCGTGATCCCAGGCCTTCAACCCTTCTCAGAATATAGCCTCATCGTCATGGCCTTCAACGGACGGGGCAACGGACCCGGGAGCCACCCAGTTAGCTTCAGAACTCCAGAGGGAGGTAGGAAACTAAGAATTCTTATTTGGACGTAACCAAATAAGATATACATATATATACATTACCATTTACAAAATGTATCTTATCCAAAGTGATTTACATCAGTGCTTTGTAGTCATCATCTGTTCTTCAAACCAGTAAAACTAGGCTTAAATCAACAGCTGCTGCGCAGCTAAGATACTGTGAGCTAAGTTGCATGCCTTAACAAACTCTGTCAGAAGTTAAAGCACAGAGAGACGTACAGCAATGACAAAGGTAGTCTAATTACACAAAGCAGCTGTTAAGTTAAGCAGCAAGGACAAAGGCAGTCTAAGTATACAACAAAGTAGCAGTTCAGTTAAGCAAAAACAGAAACTCAGGCTAGCTTACCAGATGAAGAATCAGCTAAGTACGTAGTCTGATTACGCAAAGTAGCAGCTAAGTTAAGCAACAGGGACAAAGGCAGTCACAACAAAGTACATATAGTAGCAGTTCAGTTAAGCATCAGACGAAAATGGTAGCTAGCTTACCAGATGAAGAATCAGCTTAATAGATCATCTCAGTAGCTCGTATGCTAGCTTAACAGATGAGCTACAACGAGCTAGCTTAGTAGGTACTCTAATTACGGAACAAGGTCAAAGGCAGGAACAGTTTAGATAAACAACGTAAGAAACATAAGCTAGCTTACCAGATGAAAAATGATCTTCGCTGGCCGTCTTAGTAACCAGTAACGTAGCTTACTAGATGATGAATCAGCTTTTGCTAATTACACAGAGTAGCAGTAAAGGGCAAAGGCAGTCTAAGTACAAAACAATATAGCAGTTCAGTTATGTGACAGAACAAATTCAAGCTAGCTTACCAGATGAAGATTTATCTAACAGTCTATTTAAAGAAGGCAGCATTTCAGCAACAAGGACATAAGCAGTTTAAGTACACAACAAAGTAGCAGTTCAGTTAAGTAATAGAAGAAACCAAAGCCGGCTTTCCAGATGAAGAATCAGCGTATCAGACTTTAGAAGCACAAACCAATAAAGCTCTAAATGAACATCCATTTAAAAATTTTTGCTTCATTCAATCTTCCCTCTCTTCTACAGTTCCCGAACAGCCTGCTCTTTTCAGGGTGACCGATATTCAGAAGCACACCGTCACACTTTCCTGGTCTCCTCCAGCTGAGGTCAATGGTGTTCTCACTGGCTATATCCTGCAGTACCAGCTAAGTACGTCAATACCTCCTCCGCCGCCACTGCCTTTCTCCACATCCAGCTGCTCCCCGCCTCATTTCTCTCAGCGTCACCTGTAATTCCGCTATGTTGCCACTAGGAGATATTGTGGTACTACCTCAAAGGTGGCATTGGAACATGCTCTGTGGAGGGAGGTGGTTGCATGAGATCAAACAGCAGTAGACGTGAGGCAGTTTATGGCATGCGTTTTTTGTGAAAAGTCATAAACACCTTCGTGGATGTACAGAGAACCAGAAAAACTGCGTCACACAGGTGGGGGCATAAAAGGGCAGGTGTTAGATGATCACCTGCTTAAATTGATCAACCAAGACTTATTGCAGTTATCAAATGTGACTTCTGCATTTGAAGGAGAAGTGGGCAGCCGACGTCCAGCACCTGGGGAGGGTACCTTGCTTACGAGTACCTCAGTGGTACCTTTACTGGTTCGGGACTTCAACCAGCAACCTTTGCATCACGAGACCCAAAATCTGAGCAAAAGGATGATTTCAATCTATCAGCCTCTGGGTTATGGGTCCGGCTGATGAGAACCCCTGATGGGACTTGGACCCCCAGTTCTTAGGTTAAGAAGCCAGGCCACAAAAGATACCAAAATATATATGGAATACTTGGAAATTTTGCCCAATTTTTTCAAATTCAGATTGTAATGCTAATTTTGATGATAATGAATTAGGGCTGGACAATTTAACCTCAAATCAATTAATCATTATTTGAATATTTTACTGGTAATAAATGAGCAAATATTTTGTTTTTGTGGTTTTATTTATTTATTTTTTTGCTCTCATAGTTTACTGATGACATTTGTTCTGTTAAATGCTCGACTATTAAAGCTGGGACATTTTATTTCTAATGAAAGAGTGTCTGTTTTTAATCTCTGTGACTTAAAAGTAATTAAGGGAAACTCACACAGATGTTGTTATAGGCCTGATGTGGCAGAGCCACATGCCAACACACACGGTAGTATGTTTTTAAGCGGATGGTACACGGTGGCAATTTTGTGTCCTCCAAATCAGATGTTGCTAGAAGCTTTGCTTTCAGCCATCTTTTCTTGTGTTGTCATGTTTGGCCCGGCCTTGCCGTACTTCTTCCCCCCCCCAGCATACATTCCTCCTCCGCAGACTCGTAAGCTTCAAGCAGAAATAATGATGAAGCCGGTTACGCCGCATGGCCTGGGAGGGTTGGTTAACTAATTGTGTCTGATGATGCAGCTGATCTCGGTGGCCGAGTGCCACGCTACATATTGAAAGGAGGGACATTTTTATCAGGGGAGCGTGCAAGAGTCACCGCGCAGCCCTTTGAAGTGAGCGTTTTGAAGTGCCCTCGAAGGAAGCAGTGTGTGTGAAATGTTGGGGATAATGCACCCAGCTGTCCGGGTGGCACACACATGCACACACACACACACCAGCGGCGGTTGGAATTTAAAACGCCAGCGCACAGATGTCCCGCGGCTAAGCCTGGCTGCACCGAGTTTTTACACAGTCAATATTTCACGCTCGTCTGCCAGTCTTGGCGCAAGGGTTTGGAAGATCGTGTTTTAAGGACACAAAAAATGGCGGCACAACAAGTCGCATCGGCCAGCGAACTAAATCCTCCCTGCGCCGATGTTCTTGTGATGTGTTCTGACGGTTATTGAGCGACTTTTTTGCAAATCTAATTTAGCTCCAAAACAGATTATTTTTCCGTGTTGTTCTGAAGCAGTTACCATTGATTATTCATTGTTTGTTTGAATCTATCTTCTTTATCACCTGGTTTTACAAGTTTAAAACGAATGAATTTTGGCCCAGTGGCACTGTGCTTAGCCCTGTCGCCTCACAGCAAGAAGGTCCTGGGTCCGATCCCCGGGGGTCTTAATGTGTCGAGTTGTGTGCTCACCCAGTCCAAAAGCATGCAGACAGGGATTTCTTTTTCCAGGAAATTGATTCTCATCGCTCTTCTTTTTTTTATTAGTTAACAACACGGAGGAAGTGGGTCCCTTGCTGTGGGTGAACATCACCGCTGCTACCACCACCAAGTGGCTCCTAGAGGACCTGGAACCGATCAGCCGCTACCGGTTCTACCTGCGTTGCTGCACCCAGTTGGGCTGCGGTCCGGCAGCCAGTGAGGAGACCACCACAGTCCCAGAAGCACGTGAGTGGACGCTCCGGACAAACCTTTTGGGGGGTGACTCGTCATTCTGGCCATTGATCCCCTGGTGGATGAAGGTGATGGGGACGATATTTCGAGCTGTCGTCCCACCAAGCTTTTCATGTGCCCATCCACGCACTTCTTTATAGCCAAACAATGGCACGGCGGTGTCGCCAGCGGCTCATTCGTCATTGTCGGGGAAGACCAAGTGCTTATTGATTGGGGAGGAGGGTGAAAGCTTTATAAGCGGGAAAAAAAGAAATAATACACGTCGCTTTTGGGAAGGGAAGCAGTAGATGGGATGCATTTGGAAGGTGCTAGTGAGGGAGTGACTAAGTAAAAGTATTGGAGAATATGTCAATTAGCTTGAATAATATTAGGGCTGGGTGTCAGTTCACTTAATGTGGGCGAGATTATTTATCTGTCGCATACATAGTTATGCATGAACAACTTACAACATACCCTGATCGTTTCTAAGACTGAGCAAATTCAGTAGATTCAGCTTTTAGTATATTTAAGCAGATGTTAGGTGTATGAATTAAGGTAATGTGTGAGTGACCTTTACAGGTAATCAACAAAAAAAAGTACACTTTCATCCTTATACAAAGTGGGCAAAAAGTGGAGATTTCCACCATTTATTATAAGAAGCCATTTAATCAGCTGGGCATGATTAAATCTGCAGTTTAATGAAAAACAAATACACAAAATGTACGTTGTTTAACTGTAAAAATTTCTCTGTGGACCCAAACACAGATTATGTTTAACTTTATTAGCAGATGGTTCTTGCAAAAATCAATGACACGGTTCAAAACCAACAGAGACAGCTCATGGAACAAACAAATCCAAATCAGGGTGCAGAAAACAGAATAATCCAGAACTACTAGACAGCGGTCAGTAAACAGGAAGGCATTACATGAAAATGCCCGGTACGCAAACAAGGACATTGCAATACTTCACAAGAAAACAACTGGAACAGAGCTCTATAAATACCAGAAGTCGAGAACGTGGCAAGATGAAACTCAGCTGATCCTGATCTAATAATTAGGGATTCTTGTGAAGACCCGGAGCAAGAGTCTGGATCAGGCAGTCTATCTTGAGAGGGGGATCTCCTGTCTGGATTCGAGCTGAAACTTTACAGCAGAGGCAGGCAACTCCATTCCTGGAGGTCTGCAGGTTTTCCATCCTACCTGATCAAGCTCCTCTGGTGGTTGTCTACCTGAGACCAGAGGTAAATGTTCTGAAATTCAACCCTCCAGGACCGGAGTTGCCTACCCCTGCCTTACTGTAGGGTTATGTTAGGGGGCAACATAAAATTCTACCATTTAATATATGGATCCCTTTAATTAGCCTTTGCGTTGGCTGAACATGTATATAAATAAATCTACAATGTTATCAAAATGGCACAGTAGTCTGTTGCCAAAAAATACTAGAAATATGCCAACATTTTGTTTAACCATTTAACCAAGGGGCAAAACAATGTCAGTTTCTGTCATTGAATTTAATCATATCTTTGAATCTACAGTGACATGAAAATAGCCTAATATTTACACTCCAAAACTCATGACAATGAAAAGTAATTGTAATGCATTTTATATTTATATTTAAATGTATTGCAGTTCAACATTTGTCAGAGCGTTTGTCACAATGAACAAATTTTGTAACAAGACACAAGCATGTAGCAAGCCCAAATTTCACCAGCAAAAACATTTCACCGCGTTAAGTAACATAATATAACATTTGCTGCATAATAGTCGTGAAACCTAAACAAAGCAGCCTCCATAAGAACTTGCTTGACAAGAAATCAATGAAGCTTGGGTGACTCCTGACTTCAAGGAGTTTCTTTGATATTAGATGATCACTTAGAGTTTAAAAAAAAAAAAAACACATTTAATCAGAAGATCAATTTTTAAACCCCAGCTGTACATGCTTTTATCTTCAAAAAACCCCAGCGCAAATAATAGTGCAATTTGTGTGTCTTTTTCTAGACTCTGCATCCAAAATTTTAGCAACAATAACATCAAAGCCAGAATCCCATGGTGACGTGTTAATATTGTGCGGATTATTTGAAAACCAGCAGCAAAATGAGTTCCCCCTTTGATTTATCGTGTGATATTTTTATCAACAATAGACCATTAGAGGCACGGTGAGACTCAGTAGAACGGTCAGTGGAATCAGAGAACAGGAATATCCGTCTTGTTTGCCGCAGCATAAATTCATGTTAATGCGGGGAGACATTTGCACATGCCAGTTTGTAAGAGCTGGCTATGCTTCCTGCTCAGGTGCCTTTTTATTTCTATTTCTTTTTTTTTTCGAAACAGTCCTCCCGTAATTCACTTTGCTTTCAGGAGAAATAGATCTGCTTGGCTTTTACCGTCTGTCATCTTGTTGCAAGTTGTCTCTTTCATGCCTTTTCCTTTTTGTTTTGCCAGCTTCAACAGATGTGCCCCTTTTCAACATCAGTATGAAGTTTTCTACTCTCCATAGCTGTAGATTTAGAAATAACAGTAGTAGAAATGTGTATTAATACATAGTGTTAGGAGATATTACGAAAGTAGACGTAGCACATTTCATTGTCTAAGCCCAACATAACCATTTTTATATTTTGTAGAACAAAAAATAGACATTAACAAGCCATCAGCTTCACTGTGCTCTTCAACTAACCCAATGTCGTCCATGTAAAGCTGTAGTTAGTGAAGAGTTTAGACTCTTTACGTACCAAAATAGTTTGACATCCACTTGTTAGCATCCAGCTAGCTTTAACCACTCTACAAAATGTAGTGTAAATCTCAAACTCTTATTTTCCCTTTCAGGAAAGCCCAGAACTCGTTCTCCTTCAAGAAAATCTACTGTCTCTCCTGTGGCTAATGCCACGCTTTCTTCCATAGGTATTAACACTCGAGTTCTAAATGACTGGCAAACATACATCTTTTTATTAGCACTCTTTTCTACTGCTAAAAGCCAAATCGTCCAAGACAAGAGACTACAGACCACTAAGATACTAAGCCAAGCCTCTAATTTAGAATAAACATCAGTGGCTAAAACTTGACAGGACACAGATAAAACGCTGGCATGATTCTAACTAACTAATGTGCTTAGTTTTTAACATGGAATCTTAAGTGATGTTGTTCTTAACCCAACAATGTAAATATTAGAGTTTTGAAAACAGAGTGTGATCATTAGCTGTAACTGTTCAACCATCTTCTGTGTGGCAGCAAAGAGAGACTGAGAGAGGGGAAGAGATTGTAATTAAATCTAGACTGATTCCATATGCGGAAAATCTTTTATCATACATCATATTGCATGTATTTTACACATTGCTTTTGCTGTGATAATGCAAATATTTACAATATGAAGTGCTAGAGCTCGTTCATTTTAATTCGATTTAATACCACGGGGAGGTCGTAGTCGCTCCCGCAAAAAACACAACACAAATGCAAAAGCCACAACATGAATGCAGAAGCTACAACACAAATGCAAAAGCCACAACACAAATGCCAAAGCCACAACACAATTTCAGAAGCCATAACACAAATGCAAAAGCAACAACACAAATGCAAAAATCACAAATTCTAAAAAAACATGAATGCAAAAGCCACAATGGAAATGTAGAAGCCACAATGGAAGTGTAAAAGCCACAATGCATGTCACATAGTGACTCTACTAGTTTTCTAGCAAAAAATCTTTCACTTGCGTCTCAATAAAAGTTGGCTTGTGCTTTTGTGCTGTGACATTCAAATTCTTTGAGTCATTTGGGCACAAATAGCTATCTGTGACCAATCCAATGTGTTTTGAAACCCGAGTCTGATTGTTAGCCATCTCAATGTCATGTGTGGCATCTAGAAGCTAGAGAGAGAGAAAGAGAGAGAGACAGAAGCAGATGAATAGAGATAGAGAATAAGAGAAGCAGAGACAAATAGAGTGACAGATAGAAAGGAGAAAGAAAGCAAAAGCTACATAGTGAGTCAGTCGCCACTACTTAAGTGGATAAGTGGAAGCTGTTGAAATCCGTGGATCGGGACGTTCTCATCGCTTCGTCCCCTCCCCGCTGCGAGAGCTCTCCCCTGGCTCTTTGGGTTTCTCGGTCTTGCAGGACGTGGCACGGCGCATAGGCCTAGCACTCTCTCCCGCTGCGCTAGCAGATGCTTCCTTTAGCATTTAATCCCGCTCTGCGCAGGCGAGTGACAAAGCCCCAGCCAGCCAGCCAGAAGCACTCGATATTTATAGCCCCCACATCCCACTTCACCCCACCCCACCACCTTCTCGAAACGACGGGAAAGCATCACAGTGAGCCGCTGATTGCTTTTGCCGCTGTGAGAAAGAGAAAAAGAACGGCATCTGCAATTAGGAGGGTGACATTTCCCAACCTGACAACGGGCGGCCTAGACAACGGTGGCAGCGGTGTGTACATTTGTGTTGGAGGAAAGCTCACCTCAAGTCAGGGTGACACAGGTGTAAATGGCACGTCTGGCCCCTGAGGGAAGATCATCCATGATTGAGACGTGCATTAAGACCTTAACATGGTGACAGCAATTAGCTACTTTTCAAGAACTCTAAAACAAGCAACAAACAAAAAAAACTTGTAAGCCATCTGAGCTACTAAACCAGGGTTGTAGTTAAGACGATTTCAGATCCTACCAGTGCTGCATTTCCAAACAGCATAGCTGCTAACTAACACAGTGTACATTAGTAACTAACATAGTATTGCTAACATAGTTAGCAATACATTAGCAACTATGCTTTTGGGAAACGCACCCCAGATCGATGCTGCTGGGTAGCCATCCTTCAAACCAAAGGTTGGTTCTGGAAAGACAAAGAATGTTTGGCGTTTATTGGTTTTTATTGGATTTTAGTAAGGAATAAATTTGTAAGAAGTGAAGTTAGTCCTCTGGTGCTCATGAAGAGGTACCTGTTGAGACAATGTTTGAAGACAGCAAGAAAATCAGCAGTTCTGATAGCGAGGGGAAGTTATGACTATCGAGGTGCCTGACCTAAAGGATTCATCTTGTAACGTAGAGCTAGTTAGCTGTCGTGGTATTCTGAGTCAGCACATGCACAGCACAGGATTTTATGAAGAGGAAACAGCTTAATGTAGGAAGTCAACTGGTTACCAGCTTTTTGAGCAAACATCTTCAAAGCAATAAAAGCAGAGTCAACTCATTTACCACATTTTTCACACACAGAGGTCACTGTATGTGTTTTACAGAAGCAAAATGAGAAGAAATTAAGGCAGACTAAGAGGCATAAAGGATAGACAAGATAAACTAAAAAGCACACAATTAAAAGTGCAAATACTGCAAGTCTGAGTCTGAGCATCTCCAAGTATGAAAGTGTACCGTAAATTCATTACAATTAAACATGCAAGCATGTGGCCCTCATCAAACTTTCACAGAGGAACTCTGCAAAATAAGTTAATTTTAGTCAAATGGTGGCGGTTTGGCGCCCAGAGGTTATGCTCTTGGTTTGCAGATTCTCCACATTCGAAGTCTGTGTTGTTGCCAAAATTCAAGCTGTTAGTTGTATCCCAGCTCTAGAATGCAACCTTCGTATCCAGCTGTACCTCTAAGGAGGCTGAGTGCTTTGTTTGAACTGCACTCCAACCCTTTACATAAAACATGAGTGGCAGCACTAGCTAAGAGGGTTGGATCCTCTCCCTCAAGAGTGATGCAACTGGTTAAAATGGCTGCAAACTGTCCCTGGGGTTCAATTCCAACCGAGTTCAAAATCTTGACAGTACTCAACGGTGGCTAGGAGGCGGGAACTTTTTGAAAATCATGGATGTTTTCCAATCTGGGTCGGCTGCCGAGGTCGGGGCAGAATTTGCATGTTTCCTGAGATGAAGGAGGCAACATAATTTATGTGCTATCGAAGGTACCACATTTTGGTAGCATTTTGAGGCCTTCAGTGGACCTCATTCACCAAAAGAATTCTTCGTTTCTTTAACTTAAGGGAGTATTTTGACACAAGTGAGTTGTTAACACAGAGTACCACAGCCAAATGTGATTTCTGCATTTAACCCATCCATAAAGGAGCAGTGGGGTACTTTTTGGCAGCCCATGGGAAGCAGTGCTTGGGGACGGTACCTTGCTCATGAGTACCTCAGTGGTACCTTTACCGGTCCAGGATTCGAAGCGCCGACCCTCTGATCATGGTGCCAACTTCCTAACCATTATTCTACCAACTGCCTAAAACAGAATAAGGCCTAAAACAATTGTGGAGCCCCTGAGAAAGACCCTGAACTCCAGTTCGGAGACTGGCCTTAAAATTCTGAGCTACTTGAGCACTAAGAGCCAACATGCCAACACATTTTATGAATGTGATGCCTCAAAATGTTCCCTGCTATTAAAATGCTGGCCAGTGAGGCAAGTGCCAAAGACACTTTGGCAAATTTTTACTGGTAACTGGTTGCATTCGTCATATTAAGAGCTTTCTACATGAATGAAATTTTTTCATTTCTATTTTTTGGTGTTTATGTTATTCAATAGTCAGTATTGGAGATCGAGGTTTGATTTGGCGTACCTAAACACGGCGTCGCTCATTTTTTTGTCATCAATTACACATTTAACATCAGGAGGCTAAAACTTCCTGCGGGTTTCTAGCACTTTAGAGACACTAAACGAGGCTGAAAGAGCCAACCACATGAATGGGGCTTACAAATTTGTTTCAACCCTAATGTCATTTTTCTTTTAGCAATTTCGCTTTAAAAGCTGTCATCTTTTATTTCTGTTCCACTGGATATTTTGGTGCCTTAATGCACTCGACAGGGTTCGGTGGCATGAAATCTTTCAATTGGAGAGAGAGAGAGAGAGATATGCTCCAGTTATGCTAATAAGCAATATTTTATTCAGGTCAGATCTTTGATAGGGCCATATGCTAAACGGGAGATGAGGCAAATGAAAACAGACCTGCTCCCCTCCAGAAACTAACGCTTTCTAACTAACCGAGCTGTTGCTTGAACATAGATCTTCCTTGTCACGAACTAACCCTTTCTCTGTTTCTTCGTTTTTCCATTGTCTTTCTTGTTCCCTGCCCTTCCTCCTGTCAGTACCAGCTGTGTTGAATGTTAGTGCCTCAGTTAGCGACAGCTTCGCAAATATCAGCTGGATTCCCGGGAAGGAGCAAATGGATTCAGAGTTATATGTTGCATATATGAACAACCGTAAGCTCACCTCACCATTTCTTTGGGCGTCATTGACTTTGCAGCCAACATGGTGGAGCAATTTTGTCATTTAGCACACAAAATGCTAAGCTAGCTTGGGTGTAGCTAGTATCTAGCTTTGTCAAGTCATAATTTATTGTGGTTTACCATCTAAAACAAAAGCAAAAAGCTAATCAACGACAATAACAGTAAACAACATCTAGAACACACGATACGATGGGTTTAAAAGCTTAGCCCAACTCGAGTTAACCCAGTGGTTCTCAAAGTGGCAGGCGGCTAGGCAAAAGAATGACAGCTGACAGCTGAAACCCAGATTTGACAAGATTTTTGTTTTTTCCTCTCAGGGAGCTGGTTTTAAAGCCATATTTGGGTGGATTGAACCACTAAGTTAACCTTTGGTTGTCGACTAGCTTCACCCTTAACAACTAGCTAAACCATCAAATCAAAAATTGGCTTTTGTGACACGAACCATCTTTAAACAGTAGTAACATCAGCTGTAATGTTGATCTGACATAACTGACCATGAATGATGGCTTTGCAAAGTCTTTCCCTTACTGCCTTTTCTATGCCTTTAAACCACAACCTGTTCCACTCTTTTCTCATACCTTTCTGTTTTAATGCGCAGTAATCCTGACTAACCCCTCCCTGGTTATGCACCTCCCACCCTCTAGGTAAAGGTAACTGGAAGATTTCGGAGGCGATTAACTCCTCTAAGGCTTTCCTGCTCATTGAGGAGCTGGAGCCCGGGACAGAGTATACTGTACGGCTCCTGACTAAAAGCTGGCTTGATAACTCTAGCATTTATGAAGACGTTATCAGGACCAGGGCCAAAGGTGAGGCCGGAGAAGTCTCCACCGATCATCCTGGGCAAAAACTAATGCCGTTTTTCTTGTTGACAATGTTGTTAGCCTTGCGTGTTTGTCCCGTCTACAAGTCGTTTGTCCTTGAACCAACTTATCATGCGCAGTCGGCTCCCCGTTCCTTCCGTCCCGTCCGTCCGTCTCCCGATAAGTGTGCTTAGAGCGACTTGACGAGAAGGAATTTATGCTTTAACCAGCGTCTTCTGTTGATTAATTAGACAAGCGGTTCGGCTGTTTAATATTAATCCCATCCCACATTTCCATTCCACCGTTTGGTCCGCCGTTGGCCTCGTTCGATGTGAGCAGTCAGTCAATCGGGGGTCCTGAAGGAGAAGGGGAAAGGGAGGTCAAAAGCAGAGTTTGTGACCAGCGTTTTGTGCTCTTCCTCAGGTCTGGCCAGCATCCACGGAAGCATCTCCAACCAGGGCTGGTTCATCGGGCTGATGTGCGCCGTGGCTCTCCTCACGCTTATCGTGCTCATCGCCTGCTTCGTCAACAGGAACAAGGGAGGGAAGTATTCAGGTAAAAAATGGCCTGGAAGCTTGACTGCTCTTGTGTTGACTCAATCACGGTTCGATAGATTATCCCAAAAAGCAGCTGGATTGTAATTTGGATGCGCCTTCTGCTTTGATGAGCGACTCCACTTGAGGGTACATTCAAAGTTCTTGCAATTATCGGGATTGACTGACCTTCACATAGTGAAGTTGGTAGTGGTTTAGTGGTTGGAACACTCGCCCCCGGATTCAAACGTTTTTTGGTCAGTCCAAAAGCATGCAATAAAGGTTAATTGGCGACACTAAATTGTCCCTGTAAGATGTGAGTAAAAGTGTGATTGTGTGTCCTGTGGTGTGTTGTCGCCTGCCCAGGGTGGGTCCTTGCCTTGCACTCGTAGTTCCCGAGATAAGCTCTGCTCCCGCCGCAACCACAGTTGGGATTCAGAGGTTCGGATAATGAATGAATGAATGAATGAATGAAGAAAAATGTTAGTTTGAAGATGTTTACCAGCTTAAACTTGTCTGGTTGTGTTTTGACTTCACCTTTCAGACACGAATTTGGATTCAATGAGTCAGTTTTGCTCCCAAATACACAATCCTTGAATTGCAGTTCATCAAGTTGACACTTCGTATCCCTTCAACCAGCATCAAACCGGCAAAGAAACCATCTGAAAAAATAATCAATGCTGTTTTTACAAAGAAAGGCGAAAAATCAGCGGAGAAGCGATGAACAAAAATATCAGACGAAGACACTGTCGCTTTTCCAAATTACCGATTTTATACCCGAACGGCTGCAGAGGTGCTAAAGTGGAAAAAAAAAAACAAAACCGAGGCGGTGCGTTTTATATTTAACGTCTCTAACACGCTCTATTTAGAAGATGCAAAATAGAGCCGTGCCTCACCAAGGACGCGGCGTGCGAAATGGGAAACAGACCATGCAAACCTGGCGTACCAGAGAGCGACAGGGAAAGGCCACAAAAGCTCGGCATTAGCGACGCTACAGCTCATCCTGAAAAGATCTCCAGCCACTTTTGGAGAAATCGAGCGTGATCAAAACACAGGGACAAACAAAAGAAAATCCGAAGCCGAAACCTTTCTAATTTGACACTTGTACTAATAATTAGTCTTATATTACCATCGTCACAACGCCAGATATTAATGACTACAGACAGGATGTGTGCACATTTCTTTTCTTTTCAATTTATTGCCTCATTTACTTTAAACAGCCAACTTAATGAATTTAAGAGACTCCATCTTCTCTCTCGTCTTTTAGTGAAAGAGAAAGAAGACCTGCATCCGGACGTGGAGTCTCAAGGCATGAACGACGACACCTTCTGTGAATACAGGTGGGCGAAATCTTACAAGTGGCATCAGCTTTTAAAAAAATGTGAAAATGCGGAAAGCATACGTCCCTGCCTCTTTGCTGTTATAACTGTCTCTTTGTTGTCGTTTGTCCTCACTGTCCTTTTTTTCTTGTTGTTGTTGTTGTGGTTCGAAAGAGAGCCTAACATGCATGAGCTGAACCCCGACCAGCAAGCCGGTTCCGGTTCCGGCTCCGGCTCAGGACGCGCTTTGAGCTGAGTAAAACGCCAAACGTATGTGCCAAAAACAACAGCGCAAAAAAAGGCGCCTCGGCGAGGGCGGCGCTGTTTTGTTTTGTTGCGGTGCATTGTGGGTAGCTAGCGTGTCTGTGGTAGGAATTAGGAGTGATAAGAGCCGTGTGGAGATAGAGTCACGTCAATTAACTAGACTGGTCTAGATGCACTTTCAGAGTGCCCCGACTTCTTTAATATATCATTTCCCATTAAGTTGCTATCGTGTTGTGCGACAAGTGCAAAGACCAATACGCCAACGGGATTGTCTTCTCTGTGCATGTTTAACTACATTTTTAAGCCTCAGCCAATCAGTCAAGTTGTCAGGACAGCGCACATTATTGATACGGAATAGGTAAAATGCACGTCAAAGTGGCCTAATAAACCTCATTTAAATTAAACCAAACAAGAGTAACAAGCCTGATTTGAAAATGAAAGGAGTAGAAAGTACAGATATTCATGCTAAAAATGTATATGTAGTAAAAGTTAAAAGTTGGCCCAAAAAGAAATAGCCAAGTAAAATATAGATACCTGAAAATTCAACTTAAGTACAGTAATGAGTATTTGTACTTCGTAACTTCCCATCTCTGGTACCCAAGGAAGTGAGTTCGCTGACGTACGGCTCAGCGTTTTGCGGGAAATTACAATGATTGGTCAAAAAATGTGGAAAAGTTGAGGTAATCGGTCAAGGTCGGGATGAATTTGCGTTAATAGTTGCGGTCACGACATCGCAAAATCCTGAAGGGTAAAGTAGATGAAACAAGCCGGTAAGTGTGGACGTTAAACCCTCCAAATTGAGCTTTTTACTAAAGATATTGATATGAATGTCTAGACACATCAGTGCACTTAAAAAACAATAACTCAAGTTCTGTCTGTATTGACCACATTCAAAAGATCTGGCTATAACATTCTGCAACGATTTGTGATTAAGCACTTTTTAAAACTCTTTTGACGCGACTCTCTCTCTCTTTCTACATGGCACTAGGAGTGACTGCATCCCCGTTTCACTAAAACGCCTTTTTGTTTGAATTTTTGGAAAGAAACGGGAAGACGTCTGCCCAGTGCTCAGCAGGAGATGATTTGGAAGGGAGGTGGGAGGACGGTCTGGTTTAATTGAAAGCCACTTGTCTCCAGGGCAGCAATATCCGTGTTCGTTTCATTAATCTTTCAATGATCCGATTCATAAAAAGGCTCTCGAGTTCGTTGTGCGTAGTCACAAAAATGCGGCGGACTGTAAAAGCGAACACTTAGTAGAGTAGAGTACAAGTAGATTACGCCTCAAAAAAAGACAAGAATAATAATCTGGAAGGGAAACAGGAAAATAAACTTTGGGAAAAGCTCCGGCCAGGGAGGCGTAACTAGGCTGAGTCGCGCTGCAACTTTGCGTCCCACAAAGCTTGAGTCGTAATATTTCCCTCTCCACAAATCAAACTAAATTAGGGCTCCCGGAGTGGAGGAAGGCAGGTGCTGCCGTAAGCGTTTGTACGCACCTGCGGTTCGCAGTAGGTAGCGAAAGAAACGGGGGCTTCTTCTGATCCGCGGAGTTCGAGTCATTCTTTAGCGGGATGGAGGAGAAACTGGAAACGTCTAGAACGATGTTGGGAAACAAGTAGTAATGCAGTTTTCTTAACGATATTTCGATGGCAAGATCCTGAATTAAATTTAATCGTCTCGTAGCAGACTTTGTGATATCGGCAGACGTTGAATCACCGTCTAATGAATCGATATAATTTACATTTACAATCGATATAATATGGTATCGTGATGAACCTTGTGATTTACACTTCTAGTACTAGGGCGATAGCACTATACGACTATATACAGTACAGTGCAAACGTTTTAGGCAGGTGTGAAACAATGCTGTAAACAAAGAATGCTTTCAGAAATATAAATAATGATTATTTTTATCAATTTACAAAATGCAAAGTGAACGAACAAAAGAAAAATCTAAATCAAATCAATATTTGGTGTTACTACCTTTTGCCTTCAAACCAGCATCAATTCTTATAGGTACACTTGCACAAAGTCAGGGATTTTGCAGGATTATAGTCATTATATTATTTTGTAGGATTATAGTCATTATATTATTTTGTAGGATTATATTCATTATATTATTTTGTAGGATTATAGTCATTATATTATTTTGTAGTCATTATATTATTTTGTAGGATTATAGTCATTATATTATTTTGTAGGATTATAGGATTATAGATCTGTGGTTAGTTCTCCAAGATGTTTGGAACAACCTACCAGCCGAGTTCCTTCAAAAACTGTGTGCAAGTGTACCTAGAAGAATTGATGCTGTTTTGAAGCCAAAGGGTGTTCACACCAAGTATTGATTTGATTTAAATTTCTCTTTTGTTCATTCACTGCATTTTGTTGATTGATGTAAATAAATGATTAACACTTCCATTTTTGAAAGCATTCTTTGTTCACAGCATTTTTTCACACCTGCCTAAAACTTTTGCACAGTCTGTAATAAAGGGGGAGATTTGTTCGTGATGTGCACCCACCTCCCGCTCGCATTTTAATTCTCATGGATCGGATCTGCTTTTATCTCAAATATGCCTTTGCGTTTGATTGACGGAAATCCAACACAGCTAGAGTCCAATGGGCGGAAATCCGTCATAGCAGTGGAGAGCTTTAATCCCTGAGAATGCGAGCACAATGACCATGTTTTAAAAATGTACATTTA
This sequence comes from Distichodus sexfasciatus, assembly GCA_032718565.1. NCBI lineage: Eukaryota > Metazoa > Chordata > Actinopteri > Characiformes > Distichodontidae > Distichodus > Distichodus sexfasciatus. Next base: position 2,670,702 of record JAVGVS010000034.1, on the reverse strand, counting down.
ATGTCGGATGTACCAAACTTATTGTTGTTCACCAGGGTGTGTATCAAACCGTGCAACGAAAACCGCTGCGTTCCTCATATATATGTACAATTTCTTTGATGATTACTGCTTGAACAGCGACCAGAGACACAATCTAGTGGCCCTATCCAGACGTGTCTGTTTTTCCCCAACTAGTGACAATGACGAAAAACCCCTAAAGGGCAGCCAGCATTCCCTGACCGTGGACTTAAAGGGAGGAGGAGGAGGGGACAGCGGAGACAGCATGGTGGACTACGGCGAGGAGGACGCTCATTTCAACGAGGACGGCTCCTTCATCGGCGAATACGCCGGCCGCAAGGAGAGGGCCTCCACGGAAGTCAAAGGAACCAATCAGAGTGCGGCGTAAAAAAAAAAAAATAAGGACGCAACTTTCGGAACGAGGCTTACAGGGAATTTAACAGAACGGGACAGAACAAAGGGAAGGAAATTGATACACACTCCACCTGAAGCGCATTTAAAAAAAAAGTTTGATAATTAATGTGTTTGTCATCCATGCTCACGTTGTTTTATAAGGCTTAGTTTTGCGCATTATTGTAACAGATCGATCATTTTCGGCTGTATATACTCGTTTTATTCTCTCTGTTCATTGCTGCAAATCTGTTGAGACTTTTGGAGCTGCCAGCACTTTTTCGTTTTTTCTTGTCTTTCTATAAACGCAGCCCGTGGTGGTAATCCTGATGGAGAAAGAGAGGAGAAAAGAACAGGCTGCCGTCTTCGTTTGTTATGCGCTGTGAGGTCTTTGTTCTACCACATCCGTCTCTTATTGTAGTTAAACAAGTTTTTTCGTGACGATATGAACCTTTTCATGTTTTCTTTTGTAATTTCTCTTTTTCTCCTGGTTTTACTCAAGGCCGATATTATTGACATTTTATATTTGGATATGCATTCATTAAATGTGACTTAATATGTGTACAAAAATCATACTTTTCAAGTTATTTCCTCTGTTTAAAAGGTGCACAGAAAAAAACAAGAAAAATGATGATTACACTGGTGTGTTAAGACACTTTCAAAACACGAGTGAGTTATTATTTGTCATTGTGAACACACCACAGCACATGTGCATTTGACCCATCTGTAAAGGATCAGTGGGCACAGTGGGGACGGTACCTTGATCATGAGTACCTCAGTGGTACCACAACTGATTCAGGACTCGAACCGGCAACCTTCCATGCACAGCGCATACTCCCTAACCGTTACTCTACCAGCTGCCCACATGCACTCCCACCCACGTTCCTGCATTTTTTTAATGAACAAAATTTTGTCAAAAGGGGTAAAAGTTTACCACCAAATATCTAGTAACCGCCCCGCAACGTATTAGCAACGTTGTATTGTAATTCGAACAGAATATTTGCTGTGTAAGTACAGGAATTTCTGCTAACGTTTTTCCTCAGCCATTAAAATTGCTTCATCTGGCACTGGCAAATAAAAAGAACAAGTAAAATATTAAACTTGCAGTGAAACTGTTTGTTGGAGGAACACAAGAATCAGTGTTACTCTTAAATGGTAGCTTTTCAAGCTACAAGTTACCTAACAATTAACAACAAACACCAGTCAGAAAGCGTTTTAAATACAGCTTCACTACCGATACACTACTGAACAACAAGGTTCATATGACAACATGAGAATAAAGACTCTCTCTTCTTCTTCTCTCTGTCTCTCTGGGACAGACATGCAACCAAAATCAAATGGAAGAACACAAAGCATCTCCAAGTAGGACATCAGACATAAGACAAAGACGAAAGGGAAAGAGAGAGAGGGCCTAGCGGCTACGTTATAGAGAGAGAGAGAGGGAGAGAGAGAGAGAGAGAGAGAGAGAGGTAGTTGCCTAGGTAGTAGCAGTGACCTATGGAGAAAGCAGATGCAAGTACAAATCCAGTCCCTTAATCCCAACTTGCTCCAGGGAGACTGTCCTTGTAATTAGGAAATGTAAGTTGCTCTGGATAAAAGCGTCTGCTAAGTGCTGGAAAAGCGGATGGATGGATGGATGGATAAATAGATAGACGAGGCAGAAGACAGCAGTTCTGTCATTAGCCTTAAAAGCCCAATCAGGTATCTCTGAGTCCCGGTACACGCGTACCCGGGAAGTTATAAAAACAGATATTTTTTCTCCCGTTTTCGTAAATAACTTCGTACAAATTAGTCAGTTTTCAAAAATATCTCTGTACGCACCAACCCGGATAAATACGCAATCAAGAGCTGCGCGGAACAATGTCAGCCAATCAGAATACTGGAAAAAAAGAAATTACTTCTAGGGTTACAATGACTTTTATTCATAAACATTGGCGACTAGAGGGTGCTTAGTATGGACAGATAGGGAAGTCGTTAGCAACGTTAGCAGGAGCAAACAAGCACAAATAGCTTGAATTAGGGAGATGAGAATCGCTGCTCTGACAGTGTCCATCTTCAAATAAACGTCGCACACCTGACGTCAACGCATTCCCTGTTTTCCCCGTCCACATGTAGTCACTGAAACTGGAGTTTTCAATAATCTCGACTTTGGCCGGAGTTTTCAAAAATAGCCAGTTTCAGTGACTGACACCTCCGTTTACGTGTGAACAATAGGCGCAACCGCATAAAAATATCAATTTTTACAAATACCGGCTGCGTGAGTATGGGGCTTAAAGCTGCTTCTTAGATCCACAATTAGTCCAAGTAACTCAAAGCTTCTTAAGTCATAAGGGCTTTCAAACATGAACGTTGCCCATATTCTTAATGTGTCTGTGCCTCCTTCTCTAACGCTTCTTATGGAGAAATATGTCATTAAAACCCACTTATACAATTCTTCACTAGGATTCTGATATTCAGTGTTATTTTGAGATATGAGAACAGAACCTACAAATGGTGAAGAGCACTCTTTAAAAAATCTTCTGCGTGTCTGTTTGGGCAAAACATTGGCTTAATGGGTTGTCTTCGATTCTACGGTGGTCTAATGTACTGTTGAATTGTCTTAACTTATATAAGAACAAATTTAATGAAATAACAAGAATATATTGGCCAAATGTTAGCAAGCCTTCATCAATGTCATCAATTTCATGACTCATTCCAACGGATTTGGCTTACTGAACATTTTAGGTTAGCAAACAGTTTACTGTACTGTAATTGTTGACTTTATTCATATGGATCAACGGTTAGAGAGCTGTTCCATCACACCACTGACCCTTGTACCAACTAGACATGGCACGATAGCACTTTTTATGTCCAATACCGATATTGTAAATTTGAATATACAATATCCATATTTTGGACAGCATCATTCAGCTACTCTGTACAAACAACATTGTGTTAGCATGTTTTGTTGAATGATGTTTGGGTGCACATTAAAGATTAAATTGTGTTGCTTTTCTTCTCTTTTAGTGACACAGCCTTTGCCACTGCTTTGCTTCATGTTGTTATTTCCATGACCAAATGTATGATTAATTGTTAATATTTGTCAACTTTTTTGGAATGTTGCAGTTCGTCATTTTAAAATGAGACTGACAACAGATTCCAGTAAAACTTTAATAAACTTGTTTTTGAGGATGGTCTAGAGGAGATGAAGCAAGAGTGAAAGAAAGAGCACAGTCATGGAAGTACATATTATGCAAATAACATGCTAATTAGTGACTACAAATTTAAATTCACTGTTAGTCACATTAATATTTAATCCTTTAATCACTATGCTGTTACCTCCAGCAAGAGAGCCACAAGTGTACAGTACAAATGCTTAAAAAGAAAAAAAAAAGCACTAAGCAATATGTGTATCTGTGAAATGCGAGTGTACAGGGAGGAATAAGAAATTTCCTCCTTGTCCTTGAAAACTGCAGTTACAGTTTTCTTGCCAAGCAGCTGTGTGCCATTAATCCTGAGCTGTAATAAGCAGGTAAGGTGAAAAATGTGCACTTTTTTGGGTTACGATGGAGGGAATCCATTGAAGACAAGTTGGAAATATGAGTTTGTGTGACATAGATCAGAAAGTTCTCTCAGCTTCAATCACGCAGCGTACTTACACCAAACCAGACTGACATTTTCTCCTGCAAACAGCTTGCAATTGAAAGTGAAAAGCGGGCAGCGGATTAGAACAGTCCATTTTGCTTAAAACACTGCTGCTAATTGCCGCACAATTTCGAGCGAGCACGTCGTTCCAGTTTTCCTCCGCATATCCCGACGTCGACAATCAATAGGTTAGCAACCCGCACGCTTTTAGCATGGCCTCCTATTCCTGCCGTAAGTGCAGCTGGAAGGATTCTACCGCATGCGCTTTTATCCAGTCAATTACTCCACAAGTTGCTTCCTCAGGATGTGAAAAATGAAAAGCATCCTTCAGCCTGCGAGTGCCAGGAGCTGATTGTCGTAAAGAACATGAGAGGCAGTAAATGGTACATAAAGAACGTTCCTCAAGCGTGCATCTGCATGCATCTACCTCAGCAGCCCCTCGTCATGGCTAAATCCCTCAGTTTTTCCCTACCAAGAAACCTGGCCACCTTCCATATGCCACTCCTAGTGCTAGAAAAGAAAAGGAGAGGATTCAAGAGGAGGTGAAAAACATGTACTACTCTAAACGAGACAATGATACTCAAAGACAGGGGGGACCTCTGCAAACTCGAACCGCATAATGACATGCCACAACACGTCTGGGCCAAAGAACTGCTCGCTGCTGGCTCCGGTTCATCTATTCATCACCCAGAACGATATCAATAATGCAGCACTTTCTTCCCCTCCACAAGCCAAGCACTAGCACAAACAAATGAATCCAATACTAAGAACAAAGACTCCATTCCCATGTGTAGCAAATGAAGTGATAAATCTCTACCTTTTGGTGCATGGCAAGTCCATACATTTGCTCTTACAGTTCGGTTGGGACGCTCTAAACTTTAATCAAACCCAATTAGAGCCTAGATTTGGTTTCTTTCTCAAAAGCAATGTCTATTCTGCGTGAGTGTTTTGATTCCAAGTCTGAGGCATACTCTGAACGGAAAAAGGGTCATTAGGCATGGTGGCAAAAATTTCACTGTGTGCACTAGGGCACCTCCGCCTCGTCAAAGGCCGTCCTGCACAGCGCTTTGGAGACATCTGAGGGAACGATCTCAGCATATCGCAGCTCAGCAGCAAATGAAACAGTCCCCAAGTCTCAAGAGCTGTCAGCTATTCACTTTGTATGAAGGATTCATTCATCACTACGTCCCCCCCCCCCACCCCCCCCTTTTGCCTCCCGTTTCCTGTGTGAAGCAACTTTCAGAGAGGGAGATGGAGAGGGAGGGAGAGAAAACTTTCTCAGATTTAACTTCCTTTTAAACCGTTTCGACAGTTCAGGGTTTTGGGGTATAGAGCGCGTGAGTCATGCACTATTCTACACAAGCTTTTACTGTACAAATACATAGTGCTGCATATTTTATATCACTACAGGCAAGAAGCTTTGGCAGCAGTAAAATGATGACACTTAAGTTTCTTATACTGTAATATATAGTGTATAATCAAACACTACACAACAAATTTGAAAAGAAGTTAGAAATTTGTATATAATTTGTAGCATTGAATATTTAAAAACTTTTAAAAATTCATGCTAAACAGTAAATCACATGAGGTTGGAGCACTTTTTTTTGCATTAAGATAAGGTGCTGTGCTGAACTGACTTGAAAGATTAATGAAAAACAACTCAGATTATACTGTGTAGCTGTATTTCGTTATATGTATTTCATTCTTATTTGGCCTCAATTCTTGATGTACTGTCTGCTTTCTGCTACTTTTTTAACCCTTTCGTACATATCAACTGTGTCCGTCTATTTCACCTGGAGGCAGCAGTAAGGAGAACATCATGTGACCAAGCAACTGGACTTTAAGTAGAATATTATACTCTTCTACAGAGGAACTCAAGTGGGTGAACTTGCCAAGTGCAAGCTGTGAGTCAGGGACCAGGTCCCAGCAGAGGACTCCCGAGGGGGCAAGCAAGAGTGATCTGTGATACAGAATGGCAAAGTGCCTTTCCATGTGTTTAACCTCCACCTCTACCTGGCAAAGCTCCTTGCTTATCACCTGTTGGTTTGGATAGAGAGGATCAAGCTGCGAAGTGTACAGCAGCAACAGATGCTGGTGATGTAACACATCCCCCGCATGAGGTGAGACCAAAGCATCTCACAGAGTGTGAGGAAGGGCTGACAGCAGGTGAGGAAAGACAGCCGAGCAGTTGCCAGAGCAATGAACTGAGGAATCCCCATCCCCATCCCCATCCCCATCCCCATCCGAGAGTGAGCCCAGTTAGCCCTGCTGAAACTCTACCTAGAGCTGAGGTAGCTTCTAAAGTCCATGCTGGAGGAAAGGGTCATCCCAGAGAGAGCCCTAGTCCATGCAGCATATTTGTGGTCCTCATAGGAAAGAAAGATGGTTCAGGTAGACGGTGGAGTGGCCAGTTTTGGGGAAGAGGAAGGTGAAGGATGGCGATCTAGAGGAGGCTGAGATGGAAACCCTACTTATTTCTGAGGGGGAGTTCCTGTGACGGTCCCAACTGGACAACAGCCTGGTATAGAGAGTAGATGAAGCAAGGTGTTACACACATTTAGTGGTGGTGGGTGTTATGTTCCACCTTGATGGGGTTATTTTTGTTGGATTTGTGTTGTTTTTCATTGGTTTGGTTGTTGTGTTTGGACAGATATTTCTATAGACCTTGGGCTGCATTCCCCAGTAACAATCTATTGACTGACTCCATGGTAAATAGCCAATGGAGTGGAGGATTGGTGTTGATGTTTTCTTTTTGGGGGGTTGTTTTTTGTGTTTTGGCCAGTTGGTGGACGAACACTGGCCCAGGATTGAGGACGTTTTCCTTTTGTTTATTTATTGCGTTGTTTATTTGGGAGATTTATGTTTTACTCTTGTTTTTGTGCTCTCTCTCTCTGTATTCCTTCACCCTATAGACTGACTGGTGAGGTTGCAGAGACTAGCGTGAACTTGGTTATCTTACCTGGCGTAGAAGGGCTGTGGATAATGATTGAGTTTTGTGGATGTGCATGTGTGTATGGGGAGGGAAGATGGAAGTCAGAGTAGGATTTAGACATGGTCATGTCACGTGCCACAAATAAACCTGTGAATTTAAACCTACTGATTAGGATGTGTCTATGATCTATGGCATTGCTCCAGGAGATCCAATGGGGTGAACATCCATATATTGGACATTTTTTAATTGTACTGAAGCCGAAGGTTTCACGACTGGATTGACCAACCACAACATTATAGAACATTTCTACTTTTCAGATTTATTTATAAATGTATACATACATAGACATGTAAACACAGATATTTTATGTCCTTAATTCCATTATGATTGTTTGTGGTTTTAAGATTAAAAAATGCATTCTTCTTCTTTTTAGGAGGGTTCTCATACTAAGAAATTAAAATGTCATCCCAGTTCTTGACATAGTTTTCCCACAATCCTCATTACAAAATACCAAAAAGTCTCTGCATATTTTTCTACCGACTCCCAAAACTCCCGACTGAATTTCAGTTAATTAAGTAGCCTCATATTACTTTAAAATGTGTTACAATGGGGAAAACACCCCCAAAAAATCCAGTCCAAGACTTCTCCAGGACCATTGTGTTAATGGGGGCTAAAATTAAATCTTCCTCCTGCAAGTGTAAAACTCCAGGCGGAGGAGCGACTCCCTGCGGCTCTGTACTGCCGCCACGCCCAACATTCTGCATGGCAACAGAACGATTAAGTGGCACAAGACCATGCCAGCCTACTTGACAATCCTTAAGCCGTTTGAGCGAGTGTTTGCCTTTATCTGCTAGCTGACCTTGGAACAAGAGTATTTACTTCACCAAATAATTACCATGTGCAGTTTTGTTTGGTTATTCAGACGGTCAACAGTCCGGGAGCCTGAATCATCAGAGCGGGGCTGTTATTTGCAATCAGAGCAGAGTCGAGTGTCGGAACGGCCTAAGACACTCGACAGCGTAGCTTGAGAGTGATCGCAGTGGCCCCCGCGCCGGTCTAATGCATATGTAATGCCTGCAACAAGGCGGCAGGCTGGCCGACACTGCAAATTAACCTTGGGCCTGAAATGTGGCCGCTGGATGTTGTTTATCGCACTTGACCGCCGTTCTGACAGGTAGACGCCCCCGGGAGTGTCGGCCGGCTTGACACGTTACCCTTCCTGAGGCTCAGGTGAGTGGAAAAAGTGGGTCACAGATTGGAACACGGGGGCAGGCAGAGGCAGCCAGGGTCTCCAGAGATGACGGGCAGATGGAGTACGCAAGAGTCGCGGGTGTGTGTGGATCATTTCGGATTAGCATCCAACACTCAGAAATCCAGATGACTACTCTGGTTTTGGGGGGAAGAAGCTGTAGGCCGGGGACTTTTTAGGGTTGACTCAGATGTGACTGTGATAGCGCTGGATGATGTTAAAATAAAATAATGGAATGAAAAACGGGGATTTCAGGTAAGTGTGTGTTCCATAAGAACTCTGAGATTCCTAACTGGTCTCTCTTCCAGTGGTGTGTAGTATTTGAGTAACTTCTCAACTAAAACTGTACATCAGTTTTATTTTGAACATCATGTACTTAGACTAATGTCAATATTAACAAAATGTTCATCTAAATCTAGTCTAATCATTTTCTGAATTAAAAGAAGTTGTCTTCAAAACTTGCAACTATAAAATCTAACTTTAAACCTTTGACTCTTTCTTGTAAAGACTAACTTTTACTAATACCAGCAAGATACTTCTTAAGTAATAGGGGTGTAGTGATACTTCAATCTACTTCAATTCAATAGAGTGGCGAAGTCATGCTCCTTCCGGTAGACCCTCATGGGATCTAACATGGGAAATTTTTTGAATGGGAGACAAGAGACAGAAAATAATACTTTTCTGGTCCTGGTCAACATTACACATATGATGTTTGTGAATTTTTAGCATGATTTTTCATGTAAAGAAAGCTACAATTCATCTCATAACTACTGAATTACAGCACTGTTAAAGTTTGTAACTCTAATGACTACAAGCTCATCAGTCGCATACATGACATCACTACACGTGCCCTCCACTCATGTGGCTCGTTCTGGTTCTGTCACAGATCACGATCTTATGATGCCGGTCAGCATAAGAGTGTATTGTTCCCGAGTGTATACCCATACGAGCAAAGCTGAAGAGCGAGATGGCCATGTTCCATAAGTTTTGTTCGTGTGTGCGGGTGACGTCTATTACTTGTGCCGACAGCTGTAGTTCTCTTAGCGGTAACACACAAAACCTAATCATAACCTTGTTGACGTGAAATGTGTTAAATTCATGACATAATTCAAATGGGATCAATTTTTTTTTAATCTCTACATTTTTTACTCACATAGTATTATAACTTTTTTTAAAAATGATGCCATTATCCTTACAATCTCTCCTTTCACTTAAGCATGGCTTTTATGTCCTCTATACACCACTGCTCACTTTGCATGACTTCGCTGAGAGCGTTCTGGTGATCTGCAATAAACAGATGTCCTCATGTTCATTAACTGCATTTCTGGAGAAACTCACACCAAAAAACAAACCCATTGAGCATGACCGATCAACACGGGGACCCTTAGCTATTTCGAAGCAGATTACTAATTTTCTTACATTCTTTGATTCTTGGAAAAGCCATCATGCCCAGCGCTCTGTTGAATGTTACCATCTCTATTACACATAACTCTGGGCTGCCCAGAGGAACAAAGGGAAAAAAAGCAATTTAAGGCTAATATATTATTGATTGATGTGCTGATAGAATAGCAGTTTCCGAGCCCGTTCCTAGAGCCTATAGTGGAAGGACCCAGTATCTACCTGAAACGTGGCATGCTGCTGATTAAGAAAAGCACGAGAAGTTCCCGGCAGCTTTGTTTCCCGTCCTGGGTTCCAAGCCTATCTCTGTAGACGATATAAAGCAGCATCACGTCGCATTACACACAAATAATATTGTCAGCGTGCGCCCATGTAAAAGGCTGACAAACAACTCTGCACCCAAGCTATGAAATTATTCCATTACTTCTCTTATCCGAAATAATAGCGATAACATATGATCTCATATTGCAGTTTATCCGTCTTCCGCTCACCCGCTGTTGATTCGTGAAGAAAACCGGGTGAAATTGAATAAAATGAGAAGTCAAGCTTCACGGCAACATGCATATATCATTGACGTGCGGAGGGAAGGGTGGGGTGTGTGTGGGGGAAGAAGCCGAATGAAATAGTATTACTTAGATAAATAGATCTAATTGAGCGAAACAGGTCTGGGCTTTATTGAACAATAAATCAAAAGGACTCACCCATCACAGGAGCACCAGGGAGTTTTAGACATTACTAATACGCTTTGCCCGCTTGCTCGCGCCCCGCGAAACTCAGAGGCCAAGGCGGATTTACGGGCCGGCTCCTAATTTGGCATTACTTATTCATCATCGTTCCGTCAGTCCATTTTAAACATGTATAATGATTTGACAAATGAAATCCCAGAGGTTGTTGCGACTGATGCATTTGACTGAGGTGAGATATTGTCAGCTATCAAGACTTCCCTGCAGCGGATGTAGTCATTATTGGGTCGCAATATGCTGTCAGTTCGGAACTCCTGGAGGAATCCTTAGGGAAATGTCAGAGTGGCCTTCTGTGTCAATGTGACGACTAAGAGACAGGCAAAAGGAGCAAAACATTATTATACACTTTTCTCACATCGGGGCAGCACTGGGCGAAAGCGGGATGACATATGAGGCAGGGCATTGGCTAAAATGTCCGCTACACTCTCGGCTTAAAGCAAACAATACGGAAGTGACATGTAATAAATAATTCCGAAACAAGTTCACCGGTGTCCTAGAACGAGTATGAAAAAATCTAAACTTCAATTATAGTTGCGCGACTTGAACCTTTGACTCTTCTCTTCCTTGTGCAAGGTGATTTTGTGGCGCTCCGAGTTCAGTTGAATTGTCAGGTGTGGTGAGGCTGGGGTTTGCCTTTTAGCTCTAGCAGCTTAAGGAAAAAGTAGTAGAGGCTCTTATTCTAGCTGTATCAGAACAAACAATTCTTTATTATTCTCTAAATGTATACACTAAAGAGAAACCTCATTGCTGGCAGTAAACCTACAAGCAGGTTTCACAGCTACACAGTATATTTTATGCATTTTATAACATGCTAGCTAGTAGGCTAGTTAGCAGGCTTCACCTACCGTGCTCACACCACAGTTGTTCACTACGCCAAACATAGTCTGGAAACAAAACCTCACATTCTGTACCACACTCAATTTTTACCTGTTGCTGAGGTGGTAAATTTTTGTTGCAGTACTGTGATGGCAAGTTTATACACTTGAAAAGCACAGGCGCGCTAAGAATGTGTGAAGGCAGCAGCAAGAAGTTAGCATTGCTGTGTGTGTGATTCATGTAGCCATTTTTAAAGCTAAATGTTGGCCTCAATGGTCAGCCATTCAATCCATTCCATTTTCTCAGGCTTATCTGAGCACGAACCTTCAACCCCTTCAACCCCTTCAACCGCATTCTCTAGGTGTCCTGCTAACCGCTTCTTTTGATCCCTCTTTTGTAGTGCAGTGATCTTATAAACGGTGATTCTTTGGGTAACCGGATTCAAAGGCATGGAGCGAAAAAGTTAACTGCCACCTCTTTCGCTGCGGGTCCGGCAGCATTAGTTCCATGCCAGAAGTGACATTTTTCATTTTTCACAGCTGCCTCTCCAGAAGCCGGAGGCCCCTTCTGTAGTCTCAGGAGCCAAAGCTGAAGTGGCATATTAAGCGATCTTGTCTGTATTGTAACCAGAAAGTCCACCTCTCTGACCCTGGCTCTATCCCACGTCGGCCTCCAATGTGCAAAAAAACAGGAAAGCTTTAATGGCTAAAAGGGAGAAGCGCTCTTCAAAGTCACCCGACCGCCAGGGCATCGAGCCGTACAGTCATTAAGCATCAGTGACGCTACTAATTTCCCAGGTTTGTTCAAAAACGGATCTCGACAGCAGACAAATGGCGGTTCATTCAACGCATTAGGTCCCCATCTGCATTGTGGCAAATTTCGGCGCTAATGCCTCGCGATTACGTTTGCGGAGACTAAAAAAAAGAGGCAATCCATCTAATGAAATTACTGGGAGGCTGGCTTGTTGTGAGAATCAAATGAAAAAATATTTTCTTCTAAGAGCATTAGAGTTACATCTCATTGATAAGGTAATGATGTATGCCACGGGTCGAGAGGAGATGGACTGCGATGATGACAGTCATTTACTGCTCCTACTGAAGTAGACCAGGCCACCATCTGCAATTTTACGCTTGATTTAGAATCCCTTTATCCTCTCTTTATTGCTGTAACTTCACTATCAAGTACGCATCAGAGCCCTTTTGCTTGATCACAGCTTCTGCCGCAGTGGCAAGGGCTGATTTAATTGCTAAGGTGCTGCTCGGCATGCGGTGGCCTGACAATATAGATATTAGAGATGTTTGGTCATTATTTTTGCGGTCACGAGCTTGCAGCCTTATCGGAAAAAAACAGGATATCAGCTAAGCCAATATTGTATATGTGCGTGTGTGTTTTTCAGACGCGGCTAGAAGTGGGAGAGACAAAACGCTTTATTGCTAGAATCCTAAATATGTTTCAGCCTACTGGTTACAGCGCAATAGAGCAGTGACGGGAAATTCAATTTATGTGCATACAAAACACCCGCCCCGAGATCATGTTGATGAAGATTCGATTTATACCTCTGGAGTGATTGTGTTTGCTATCTCTATTATTTCCTCAACAAACAGCTAAACAGCGTTAGAGCTTATTTGCATTGCTTGCCAAGAATGAGATTCTGAGCTCGCGTGACGCCCGGCCACGATCCCGAGCCGCACACCTGCCTGGGAAAAGCACCTCCGGACTCCGTAAAGGGATTAAGGCTGCGAGCTGTCGACAAGGCTAGTGCAAATGAATGCCTAAATAAAAGCAATTGCCTCGCTTTACTATTCCAATACTGACACATGCTGGAATAGTTTGGCGCCTCCTTCTATTCGCTGCACCACCTCGTTCTGACAGCTTGGCAGCGTCTGTCTCTCTTTCCAAAGAGTGACTCAATCCATTTTTTGTTGCTTTCCTTTTACAAGACAGACCTTGTAAAAAGAATCCGAAAGTAACTCCACACATCGGACTATTCACCCGATTCCCATTCTGGAATCCAGGCGGCTTGGTGTACGATGGCCTTATTGGAGTTCCTGTTTAAAAAATGTGACCTGCTGACACTAATTATTTTTCTTAACAGCTGAGGGAATAGGCCACTATAGACACAGCACTTTGCTTCCATAGACGTTCTCCTATTTTGCATCTTAAAAAGGAGATGGCCTTGGCCAGATTGCCCTAATTGGGACAGACAACGGCGGCCTTCTTGTGTCGAGGCAGCGAAACAAAGAGAGGAGAGGCACGTATAGATAGGGACGTGCTGCTCGCTTGGCCCGGCGATAAAATATGACATTTTAGAGAGAAAATTGAATCCCGACGCTGCCTTTAAGGGCGCTGAGAGGTGTGGAAAGAGATCAAGGGGAAGGCGTCTGATGAAGTCAAGCTTTTGACAATGCCCCTGTGATCTTTTGGACACTGGAGACACTGCATAATGGGGTCCTACCCTCATCAAGGCTTAAATGTGGTAGAAAGACACTTTTTCATGGGGGGATACATAGCAAATTGGGACTGAAAAGTACATAGGGGCATGAAGACGTTATTGGAAGACGGTGCTACCAATGCGTGGGCTCAACTGAAGCAACATAAATGATCTTCTGCAGTTTCTCACTACCAGCAAGGTTAAAAGAGTTGAGGTACTTTTTGGCACGTGTGCAACCCCAATGAATCTCCATCGTGTGATGGAGACAAACTGGGCTGTACCCCTACTATCAGTTTTCTTTAGCTCAAGGCTGCCCATCGTTACTCCAAACGACAGGTGCACCATCTAATCCAATCCCCTAACGCCCATTAGGGACTGCAGTAGCCCTTTGAGAATGGAGCCTCCCAAGGTCTGTCCAACTTCAAGTTAAAAACCTTGTGATCTAACATCCCACACTTTTCTTTTTCACTACTTGGTGTATTTTTTTCTTTGAGGTTATTCTACACGACAAGGACAGCTTTGGGTTTTTTCATTCAGCAGGCCAAAGGATATAGGAGACTGATCGAGCCGACCACTGTTTGTGCGCTTTCTTTTACAGCCATCAGTTTGACGGATATTTCAAGAATGGCGGGCTGCCCCCACAGATGTTATGCATTGTTCACAATATCCTTTGAGGTTTGTAAAAGGGAGAGCTGACATATTTCATTTTTTATTATGTATTCCTTATGGCCTCTTTTCTACAGTCTGTGGTATGTAACCCCGAATTTCTCCAATTATGAAAGTAACATTTCTAATCCCAACATGTCCCAAAGATACAGTATGTACCTAGTTTGTTGGTTAGAGTCTTTTCTCTGTCATGGTTGTCAGAAAAAATGAATTCCAAAGCATGGTAAGACCAACATCACTCCATCATTACTTAATCTTACCTAGGTTAGCTGTTTATTTGGATAACTTTGGATGATTTTGGTGATAACCCTTACACGAACAAAATGTTCGCTGCAGGTTTGCGGCAAACTTGTATTTAATTTGTGGCAAACAGTGGATTTTGCCATAATATGTTGCCACAAGTTTGCCATTGTCAGCCACGAGTGGCAAACTTGCAGCAATGTTAGCACCTAACCAAAGCACTTTTGAAACTTTCAAAAGGAATCATTTCATCTGGTTCAAACAAGGGTTATTTGGAGTCTGGAGACTTGGAAAGTAAACACTGGTGGAGATTTAACTATTTGATGGGCCTCAAGATGATTGGGATCAAGAAAATATCCATCAACACACAGCATCACAACCATGTTGCACTAAATCTGTACCACTAATTCATCTGTTGCACTCATCTTTCCCAAAGAAGACACTCATTTCAGCTGTTTTGACCACCAAAGACATGAAATAAGGCTAGTCTAGCCTGCTAATCTGGACTCACATTCGTAGTTTCAGCTTTGGTCACAGTTCTTTCACTAAAGAAAAGAATGTAAAAATACTTCTAAACTTTGTGTAGTGTTTACATCTTGCAAAACACATTACACATTAAGTGTCATGTTTGATAGTGAAACAGTACATGAAAGCACTTAACCTTATGCTTGAAGTTAAAGTGATTCATCTTAACAATACTGTTGTTGTGTGAGGACTTTTTGAGAATAAAAATGGCAATAAAGTAGGCAGTGGAAGAAAGGAAACAATGCCCAAATCAATAAATCCAACAGAACACAAAAAAAGTAAAGCACAAAAACATTTCAGGAATCAGGCCAGCATCACAACGAGAAGCTCAGCAGGCTACAAACCCTCAATTACTCACAAAGGAAATGAGCAGACAGGGCGGCGTATAAACCCGCGGTAATTGGAGGAAATGCCCAACAGGTGATCTCAGGGT
Organism: Distichodus sexfasciatus; assembly: GCA_032718565.1. NCBI lineage: Eukaryota > Metazoa > Chordata > Actinopteri > Characiformes > Distichodontidae > Distichodus > Distichodus sexfasciatus. The sequence goes on along the minus strand of JAVGVS010000034.1, from coordinate 2,655,258 downwards.
TGTGGTGAGCTTGCATGAGATGGGGCTTCATTAAGTAGAGGTGAAAAAAAGCTGGCCTGGAATCTGGAACAGGACTCAGCTGACATGACACGACCAAGATCAACCAGATTGAGTGACAGACTTTGATAGTGCTAAGAAACTCCACCTGTGTCAAAAGAAGCCAATTTGTAAAAGATATTCAAGGTGTTTTACCGAAGGAGTTTATATAACATTTTTCTGTATCAATAAACCAGTGGTGACAGAACAAATAAAAACCCACAAAAGTATAGTAAAACCAAACTGCTGATAAAGCCAGACGGTTGGTGTGCGGGTGCCATGCATGGAATAAAATGGTGGAAAAGGCTTCTCCGGCATCTTGGTACAAAAATATCCTACCCATGTGCTAGAGCAAAACTTTACTCTGAGACGTTTTATGCATACCAGCCCAGGTTTGAGAGCAAGCTAGCTACCTATGAAACAAACTATGAAAATGTTTCTCTTAAATACTTCGCTAGTCATCCATTTAAATTTTGATATATTTTCGTTTTATTGGATAAGCGTGAAAGGTTTTTGAATGCATGATTAAAAATTAACTATGTTAGGCAAAGTAACAGACCTCCAATTCACAGCTTCACAACCAATGGTGCAAACTTGCTTACAACAGACCTTTAAAGTTAATTGGCTCATGTTTACTGTCTGTTTATCGTTCTCGTAACCAACTATTGCTCTCCGGTGGCAGTTTGGCTTAAAATGCAGAAACGTAATGGAGTATGCATGCAAAAATGCATTGCTATTAAAGTCAGGATTGTTCATGGCTTGTTATTTCTTAAAGGTGAGCCGCGTTGGTTCATAAGTGCATTCAGATTGGCACATAAGCCTCTTGAATAGAGGCCGGTCTTCGCTAACATGGCAAGATCGAAGTCATTTGTCGGACTAATCCTCGCATTGTGCGGATTACGGCTTTATCCTGCGTAAATGGTTTTCTCTGTGGCACTGAGAAACTAACCAGACCTCCATGAGAGTTTGCACTCCACTTTTATAAAGTCTGACCTTGACAGCCATTTAGCTGGTTAAAGCCCCAGCCGGGAATGGCTGCAAGTGGCGGGGTTTTGTGGTTCGCCAACAACAGAAGCTTTCAGCAATAACAATGCTACAAGACCTCATAAATGTACAATAAAAAAAGCCTTCAGTTATCTCTGAGCTGAAGCAGAGCTATGTGCAGGGGTGGGCTGGGGTTAACCGCCAGAGTGAACAAAGCCACTTTCGGCCTTTTCTTCTTTCACGAGAAACTTTCTGCTACTACCTTTGTTGAGAAAAGTTGCATATTTTGTGGACTTCTTGTGTTCTTCATATGGGCCAGAAAACACCAAAGCGCTTAGGAGTTTGTATATTTTGCTTTATTCCATTTTAATTCGCACTACGCTTGGACTTGGTGTCATTTTAAAAAAAAATCCTGATTGGATTATTGTTCAAAATTGATCAAAGTTGGCAAGTATATTGACACTAGAATTAATTCAGATCAACATTTTAAGCCTCATTCTTCGCTTTGTCCACATAAAATAACTTACAAGAAAATAAATAACATGTTGGTTATTTATTTTAATTTCCCCAAAATTTTCAGCACTTTAAAAGGTTTAAACACGTCCTGCATCCTGTCCTCTGACTGGCCAGCAGTCCCGCTGACAGTCACAGCACTGGTCTCAGCGGTAAACAGTGGTATTCTCGCATTAGATAAACGGCTATAATTAAAGGAGCTGTGATGCCAAGTTTTTCTTCTCCCCATGCCTCTGCATCTTAATGTATGATAACGCTCTCCCAGCAATGTCCACACAGCAGATAATAGGAGACAATTCTGTCACTTCTACTCCGGCATGATCCTTTGCACAAACATGCTCTGCTGAATTTGTGTGCATGTGTACATTTTTTAATCTTCTTGGGGGAATAATGTCCTACGTCTTGTAGGCAAACTGAAGCTTTGCTTTTTCTTCAACCAGCCTGCTAGTGTGTTAACTAGCAAGTTAAATGTTGAAGTAAAAACCCCTTTACTAGTAAAGCTTGTTATATAAGCAAACTAGAGTGTTTTTGATTATGTGACGTCCTATTAGCTAGCAAAGACATCAAACAAGCAAACTACTGTGTGTTTATGCTTCACCAGTTAAACCACCAGTGTGTTTGATTTTGTGACACGACAACACTATTGTATTTATTATACTTGACTAATAAACCACATTAAATGCATATGTTCGATTTTATGGCAAGCAGTAACCACCAGTAAATCAAAGTAGCATTAGCGATTTGTGACTAATAAACACCACGTGTGTAAGATTTTTTGACACATCTTGTAAAAAGTAAACAACACTATTGTGTTTATTAAACTTCTCTAGTAAATTGCATTAAACAGCCAAACACTTGTGTTTTTAATATATATTATGCTTCACTACTAAACACCACAAGTGCTTTTGGTTTTGTGACTCATCTCGTAAACAGCAAATACTGTTTTGTTTGTTATGCTTCACTAGTAAGCGCTATTATACAAATAACTACAGTTTTTATCTGTTAATTTGTCACATAGAAATTGATTGCATTTCTATTTTAATTTTTAAAAAGATTCTAGCAAGTAAAGCTCATTATATTTAAGCAGACGAGTCTGTTTGATTTTGTGACAGTAATATATAAACAATATTACTGTAAGCTTTGCTAGTAAACACCAATAGTGGGACAGTTGTTAGTGTAATGACTAGGGTGTTCGGCCCATGATCGGAAGGTCACCAACTTGAATCCCAGACTGATAAGGGTACCACCATGTCAGCTGCCCACTGCCCACTGCTACTTCACAGATGGGTCACTGTGTGCTGTTTATTATACTTCACTATTAAACCCTATTAAACAACTGAACTAGTGTGTGTTTGATTTTGTGACCCTGTGACCAGTGTGTTTTTTTGTAACTGATCCAGACTGATTTTTAGTCACTGAGGTTTATTTTAATAATTCAGCAAATTATTAGTCAATAGGACAACCAAACTAATGTGTCTTAGTTTTTAAAAATATAGTTAGATGTCTTTGGATTTGTCAAGTCGTAATTATTGTTATATAACTATAAAAATCTCCATCAGTGCTTGTTTTTGGTGTGTTTGAAGTCTGAATTAAGTCATGGTTTATTTCAGTGTAAAGACAGGTTATTAATAAATATCAATTCAATCACTTAGGTGATACTTGATTGTTAATGTGTGTGTGTGTGTGTGCTTAGCATAATACAGGCAGCAGCTGCCACTCTCCAGTAGCTTGTCAGACAGATTAGCATTAGGCCTCGTGAGTGAGATAAATGCAGGAAGGCTGCCACTGTCATTTACAGAAATAATAGAAATTTATTGCATGAAAACATAGCTGGCCATGCATCACTGAATGCCTACCTTGATGATTAATGGTTTGTCTCCAATTATGAATTTGCTGTAAATATGAAATATTTTAGCATATAAATAAATAATCACATAAATGTGTTAAAAGACTGCTCGTCTGTGAAGGCGGTTTAAAATGCATTTCTTTTACTTCTTTGTGCTGCACAGTCTCATTTGCACTACTAAGAAAATGTTAAATGAATAAATAGATTAATTATTAATGCATCTGCATATTTTTGTATATAAATGTGAGATAATGTGAAGGTTTTGATTTTAAAACAAGTACTGTTATTCAGGCTTTGTTTCATGTCATCGTAATAGACATTATCTTAAATTGTAGGAGATTCCCGTTCGTTTGCAGCCTAAAAGTTCGCTGTAACTTTTTGCAACTTCTGTAGTGCTCTCTCACAAGAGAAATGCTATTCGTTCTAAAATTCTGTTTGAATTTTTTCCACATCAGTTCTGTGCAATTCAATTTAACAAATTTGGGCAACACTTTAACGACACAAAGCTCCTTTTGGGAGCGTACATAGTGAATGAATCATTTAAAGCACACTAACTTTGCTGTTAAATATCTCAGGGGTAACTTTTAACGGTCTGGGATTCTAACGGATGACCTTCTGATTTTTTCTGACTTCTCTTTTGCCAGCCAATCAAAATCGAGGAAGGGGCGAGGCATACACAGTCAAGAACTCACTAACTAAAATAGCGGCGTATCAGGAGCAGCTGAAGAAGCTAACAAGTTCAAACGCTGCCGCTAATGCCAAGATGCGATTTCTCTCCGTTATAAAGATAATCTCTTTTATGTCTGTTAAGCTACAGATGTCAGAGGAACACGTTACAATGTTTACGTGAAATAGGAACGAATGTGGCAGTGCTTGATGGCGTTTTTCATAACTTAGCAACAACAAGCGCTGATAGAAGCGCAGAAAAAGCACTCTGGAAGTGAGGTTTTGACCACTCTCAGCACAATAAAACACGTATGGTGGACACAGGCCCTACTATTTACTTAATTATTCTATACTCTAATGTTTTTATAACTGGGTCTGCAGTAACCACTAATTAATCAACCTATTGTTCGTTTCAAACCAAACAAAATGAATAAAATCACTGCAGAAAATGTCAGAACTGTATCAGTTAACAATCTACACTATTTAAATACAGCATCTTATCAGCAGAAGCAATGATATCTCTAGAAATTAAGCACAACACTATGACTGTCAGTCTTTTATTCATTGTGTATAACACTACAACTCACGCACATCATTATTCAAAATATTCAATTTGTGGAATATTTTTAAACATGCTGCACTGTACTTTGCCTCTTCTCAAACCAAGGTTAATATTTTGTGTCTCAAGGCTGGAGGCTGCCACAGATTCAGAAGACATGTCTACAACATTCCCGGCTTCTCCCACATTATTCCATTACTGTGCTCTCCTCCCAGATCCCCACAGTCGCCAGCATTAGATTTAAAACCTTAACGCTTGCCTACAAAGCCAATAAAGTGCCTTTCACCTGAAGCTATGGTCAAGCTTTATATTACTCCTCGCTCTATTCAAGCAACAAAAACTGCTCGGTTGGACGCGTCCTTTAATAGATTAAAAAGAAGAAATGCATCATGAGTCTCTTTATTCAGGCAGCAGAACCACTCCTAGCTATGAAAACTGCCAAGTCTCTTTCTGCTGTGAAGTGATTGCTGAAAACTCACCGCTCGCCACAGCACTTAAAGAAAATAACTTTTTTACCCTTTTCATTTCCAATCTGATTGTTAAACAAATAATGTCTTATAAGGATTAAATCCCCCGCCCTATGAACAGGATCTTTCAATATTGGTGAATAGCAACTCAGTAATTGTATTTCATTACTATGATTAAGTATTATTTTGCAGTTCTTGGAATGTTAGACGCACACTCAGGACGAACACTGACCCGGTCGAAAACCGACTGTTGAAAGACCTGAGCATCCCCCATCCCAGTTAGGGCCAGTGTCCAAAACACGTTTTTTGTGCTGAGAGCGGTCAAACCCTCACTTCCAGAGCACTTTATCGGTGTGTTCTTCAGCGCTTGTTATTGCTAAGTTACGAAAAGTGTCCTTGCCACTTCCGTGTTCGTTCCTATTTCATTGTTCCTTTTAGGTTGGTAGTTTAGCCAAGATTGTCTTTACAATGGACAGAAATCACATCTTGACATTAGCGGCAGCGTTTGACCTAGATACTCACATGTCTTCGAGACGTGGAGATTGTGTGCATGAGATAAACTGTGCAAATAATCACCTGGGAGAGTACCAGCGATTTATATGTCTCATGCCCCTACCTCGATTTTGATAAGAGACAATTGACATTGAAGAGTGCAGAGCTGTTCTAAAAGTTGAACGGATTTCAACTTGAAGCGCTCTGAGCACTATGGTAAAAAAAAACAAACAAAAAAAACATCTCCACTGGTGTTTTGCTCCGTTCAAGTCCCAGACGGATGACTGAGGTACTCATGAGGGGGTACTGTCCCCAAGCACTGCTTCCGCTGCCAAAAAGTGCTATGGACAATGGCGCTGTCAAATATCATTTACACAAACGCAAACATGACTGTAACATAACAGTCAACCCACAGTTACCTTATTAAAATCCTTATTTTTTAATGTTTACTCACTTCTCTTATTCAGAAGGAACAGTGAGAGATTGTTTGTCTTTTTATTTCTTAGAAGATGGCCAGAATGTAAGGCTGAGTGAATGTTTGCAAACCCACTTTGTTCCTCATTGTCTCTTTCGGGGTAGACTGTTTTCCAGGACTACTTTTGCAAGAATGAAGAAAATCAAATGCATCCTTTATCTGCATTGCCGCATTTCGGTAGGCAACAGGGTTTTGTCTTCATACGGCCTTGAATGTGACAGCTGCAGAGGCACGATTGGATGAAAGTCTGTCTCAAAGCTTAAAAGAATACTTCACCCAAAAATGCAGCTGTATCCTACCGCTGGCATGAAGCAATATTTTCGGACCAAGTGATTCCTTTTTTTAAAGGATAAACCATAAAAAACAAAGTCGTGAAAACACTTTCTTGTCTCAACGAGCTGGAGTCACCCTATATTGGTTGTGTTTGGTCATAACAGTAAGAACCAGTTCTATCAGGGCAGAAAAAGTCTTGATTGTAACTGACTTGAGTTGCCTTCTTTCGTTAATCACACTGAAAACCAGAACTAAAACCTCCAAAAACGTTTTGTTCAATATTTGTTTCCAAAACCTAAGTGAAAAAACAAACTACATTTTCCAAATTCCCAGTTTGCACTGAAACAATGGAAAAAAACGGAAAGTGTGCAATCGTATTCATTTTCTTAAGTGAACACAAGTGACAGGACCTGGAAATGCTTTTGTGCAGAAGAGTGTTAAAAGATCACCCTCTTACTGCAAAGTAACAAAATGAAGCTATCCATTCTCATGAGCACTTAAAAATATATACTTTTTGATTGACTTACGTAATAGCCACTTACGGGTCATGCTTCTTGCGTCCAATTAAACATGAAAATGTTGAATATGAGGATATGAGTGTGTGTATTTTCATTTTTCTTATTCTTTGAGCAAAAAATGTGGAATCCATGCTACTCATCATTCATTTCTTCATTTAGATTTGGAAAAGTATGGGAAGAAATGTTTTTTTGGGTTTTGGGTTGTTGGGGTTTGAGTCACAGATTACAGCTGTTTAAATTTAGACCCTGTTTACACATAGCTGGGTATCTGGGAAATTGATTATATATCCATGTGTTTTTTGCTTCCATTTACACAAAAATGGAGGTTTAGATCACTGAAAACGTTCATTTCTGAAACCTCCGGCCAAAAAACTCTGTTTTCAAGTCCGCATGTAGACAGACTAGTTTTAAGTATACAAACGGTGTATGAAAGATGCCACATTTTAAATATTGAAAGTGAGGCAAATAGACAAACCATTCTTTGAGAATCCATAAACTAAACTTCATGAAATGGTTTTGGGAACCATGACCAGCCTCCAAACCAGCGAATGACCTCCAGTGAACCGGTTTAAGTCCTTTATTTGTCCATGCTTTATCTTTTTAAGAGCTCAGACAGATATTCCACGTTTTTCTTGCTTTTTTTACCCTGTTCGCTCCCTGAGACTTGATGGGATTGTTTCATTAGGAGGTGTAATGGAAGAGTGCATGGCTTTCGGTGTTGTTTTGTATGTGATAGCAGTACTGCTGCTTTCCTGATAGGCTTTGGCCCATTACCTTCACCTTGGCTGCCCTCCTCCCAGGATTCTGTACCGGCTTCAAAAACCTGCTCACTAATTGACTGCCTCCCTTTCTGACAGCCATCCATCCAGCCTCCCGTCACATAATTACCCACTCTCTAGCCGCCAGATTGCGCGGGAGATTGTATAATGACAGAGGTGGAGGTACAGATAATAGAACTGATGAGTGTTTTCGGAGCGGGCTTTTGACGCGCCGATTGTTTTTCCAGGCTCCGACGTAGCAGTGAAATTGACGCTTCTTTGGTGCATCCAGCAAATTCAGGGCTGGTGTTTGCATGTTGCACCATGCAATCAAACAACGTAATCGACGTATAGCCAACAGAGGAGAAGGAGAATGAACACCTCGTTTGACCACGCATTCTGATGACAAAAGACGAATTTCCAGGTATGCCAGACACGTCTCTAATAAAGCCTTACGTCCTCATTCTTCGGGCTTTTTTACCCGAAAAATACAACCAGGCTCCTAAGCTTTGGGCTTTGATGTTCGACGTGTCAAAAAAAAAGGCTGTGAGGAATGAGGTTCCGATGATTACAAAGCGAAGTCGGCCGAGCCGCTGCCATCGCAAGCACCCCCTCCTCAACCTCATCCAGCTCATCCGTAGTCTGCGGAGCTCCCTTTAAGCCCATCTATCTCATTCGTGTGTTGACGTATCCATCAAAAACACCGGGCAAAGCACCACACGATAGCTACCATCATGGCCAGGAATTCCAGAGTTTGTTTGTTTCTATTTCTCTCCGTCCTTCCTCACGTCCCACTCTTCCAAGTCCCCAGATCGACATGGTGAAAATGGAGCCCCTTAAACCCCGCAAAAGAAAGCCACAAGCCATTTTCCTTGCCGCCGAGCCAATGCAATCACAGTTGATGAATGAAAATCCACCTAGCTTTTATTGAGCTAAGGGTGAACAAGACATGCTAAAGGCTCATTGGCTTTAATGGAGAAGAGCGTCCCACAAAGCTGCAAGGGCAATAAAGCGAAACTAAATGACAAATCGATAAAAATTGAAATGTGCTCCTTTGGGTCATTTTAATCCCATTAAACTGGTCTGAATCGCATTAGACTCTGAGGGGGGCGCCGCTAATAAATCAGCTCTTCTGAGCGATGGGTAAAAGTGGTCTCAGAGGGTGTGGCATTGTATTTAAGACACACAAAACAGATTTGAGTAGGCGGATTAGAGCGTCTGTTGTTTTTAACCAATGATTAGTGATGGGGGAGGTACTTTTAAATGATAGCCATTCACTGTTTTTTAATATACAGTATCGTCATCACTCTCTGGTGGAAACCTTTTATGTCCAAAATCGTTATTTTTCAGGAAATTGAAAAATTATTTATTTGCTACGTACTGTCAGTCTAACGTGAAGACAAAAAATGACCGAAAATGGACTTACAAGGTTTCCGCGCAACAGCGAAGGTATGTAATATTATGTAATGTAACTATGTATGTAATATGTTAGGAGGTAGTAGATTGTTATGTAAAGTAAGTTCATTACAACATTCAGATGATACATATTTGATACATATGGCCACAGATTCTTGCTACCATTTTCGCCAAGGTGGATCCGACTCCATCTAGCAGCTGCCAAGAGTGTGATGTGATGCAATAAGCACAATAGACAATCATATTCCAGAGCCTCACGGATTTCGCAATGTTGCAAACACAACTATTAACACAAATTCAGCCAGTCCAAATTCTACAAATTACCTCAACCAGCTATTTTTGACCAATGATTGTCATTTACAATACTAATATATATAATAACTAATAGCAACAGGTCTTAAAAAGTAATTTTGTAATTAAGTCAGTGATTATTTGTCATTGTGAACACAGCACAGCACACAGTGCACCACAACAAAATTGACCTCTGCATTGGGCAGCTTTTTTGGCAGTGTCCAAAGAGAAGTGCTTGGAGACAGCACCCTTCTCAGGAGATCCTCAGTGGTACCTTTATCTTTACCCTACAATCATGGGGTCAACTCCCTAACCATTATGCTACCAACTGCTGATACTTTTATCAGTAGCTAGAGATAAATAGTTAACTTCGTAACATCACTAATTTTAGTTACTCCCAACACTGGGCACAGCCAAAAAAACAGCAAAGTGAAAAGACCCAATTCTCTCAGGAGCTGAATTTTTAATAAAGTAAGGAAATTGGTAAAGTGCTGCGTGCAAAAGTCTAACTCTTTCACGCTGTGCAATATGGCCCCGGACTCTATGTCCTACTTGGCACAGCTGTGCAAGGTTTGCAGAGGTTGTGTCGGTGCGACTCGCTGGTTAAAATAGACCAGCGTGTTCGGCAATGATAAAGCACCTAATCTCTGGGGTCAGGAAAGCAGCACTGTCTGAAGTGGGCATGAAATATGAACTCTAATGATACCGAAATTATTGGTCGACTGAGGAGGGGATAAAAAAAAAACACACAATATTTGTAAAGATAATTGCATCGTTGCCTTAGGTAAATAATATGCCAAAAACACTGTTATAATAATGCCTCTTTTAGCTACTGTTTTAATGAAGAGTGTGTTTGCAGAATAATCAATGCCTGCAGGTTTCTGAGCATTGGGGTTAATTAACATCCAGAATGGGTTGTAGTTGGAGAATGAAATAATAATGTAAGCCCTGAGAAAAGCACGAAGAATGCAGCTGCACGCAAGAGTGATAACAACCCGGCTTTTCCATCCAACATTCGCTTCGTGTAAGTTGAGTACATCCGGTTCTGACACGAACGCCGCAACTTTGTAGGTAATGAATGCCGTGCTGTTTTTTCTCTAATTATCTCCCGACAAAGCACAGCGTTTTGGTTGAAAAAAACAGGCGTTCCTACTATCCCTGAAGTCATATTTATTTTTTAAAACTTTACATTGCCTCCGAGAAACATGTAACTGCAGCCTTTTCGAAAATTATTATTATTATTTCGGGACACAGCTACAGCACTCAATCTGCATCACCTGGGCACTGATCTGAGGCATGATATGAAGGGACTGAGACCGACTGTCTTGGAACGTGTGGCCAGATGTTAGATGGCAAGGTTTGAAACGGCTCACAACGTAAATTTATACCTGCGCCTGGAGAGCGGCGGGTTTAAATCTCGTGTTGCACAGAGAGGGAAAATTAGGTCAAAATCCAGGTTGCAGAGTGTTAAAAAAAACACTCATACTTGAAAGCCTATGAACGGGTGCCAAAAAGAGGTGGTCTAAAAGGAGCGTTTGGCTGTGGGCTTGGTGTGGAAGCGGGAGCCATGTTGGATCAGGCAAAGGCTTATCACCCGCCTGCTGCGACCGGCTGATTTGCGTCTCGCCACTTATCAAGACTGCCGCCACTGCCAGTGCCGCAATCAAGAGGAAGAATATGGGCGCTTAGCAATGCGCCGGTTTGGGTCTTGAGATGTACTAGCGTTGCATACCGTAGGGCAGCGCCTGGCGTAGCTCCTCTGTACGTAATTTTACACCACTGAGTGCTGTTTTCGAGTGTGAAAATCAGAGCTCCAGGCGCTTCGCTTCAAACTTCCTGTTCGTGTACATTGTTAATGCTGTTGAGAGTTTCAAGTGTGGGTCAAACTATAGAGTTTTTCATCACCATTCAATGGCTTTTCAGTATATACAGGAAGGCTTGCACTGCCCTGTGGGTCTTATACATGCTGTGTGTCACAGAACCCACTTTCTGCAGCTTGAACAGTACCCATTTAGGGGAAATTTTATATATCAAACATATTCAGCGCAAATGCAACTGTGTAGTCTTTGCAGGTCGTGCAGATCTTCAAATGTAACAGCTTTTGACGCTAGCGTTAAGGGCTATATAGCATTAAGAACAGTTGGTAGTGTAATGGTTAGGGCATTCGCCCCATAACTGGAAGGTTGCTGGCTCGGTACCACTGAGGTACTCATGAGTAAGGTACCACGATGCCTGTGTCAGCTGCCCACTGCTCCTTCATAGATGGGTCAAATGCAGTGGTCGCATTTCACAGTATATATAGGGAGACTCTCTGGGAACTATTCCATGCTTATTCAAAGATCTCAATGCATAGAAAATCCCTACACTATTAATGTTATGGAGTCAAGTAGAGTGATATGTCTTCATGTACCTTTACCGGTCCAGGACCAGAACCGCTGACCCTCCAAACATGGGGCCAACTTCCTAACTGTTACACTACAAACTGCTCATCTAACACCATCACTTGGTACTATCACATAAATTAGTATGAACATGTAACTGGTGACTTGTAACTGGTGGTACTATCATGAAAGCTAAGATCCCTAGTGTGCACTCAGAGCTTTACTCCTCATTTAGGTCTCCTTGGGGATACAGCAGAAGTGACGGAAACCCAATGGAAGCGACGTTAGGTTGCAGCTTTGTGAGAGCCGACAAGGAGCCACAAAAAGGTTCTCCACCAGCCTAATTTCTCCCCAGCTGTAATTGCTTTGCTGCAGAGGCTCCGTCAACATGGCAGCTTTAATGGACCTGATTTGCAGCTCTCTTTAATGTAAAGTCTGATCCCATTGTCTCTGTGAGGAAAACAATAGGCAGGTAGAACAGCGACAGCGGCGAAATTTCAAACAGCATGTTTTGTTTCTTTTTGGATTCAGCCATTAACCTGCTTTCTGAATCTTTAATTATGGATTCGTCTCATTACCTTTTGGCAGAGGATGGGGAGGTAAAATAAAGAGGAAGAAGAAGAAGAAGAGTTGAATGAATGTGCAAAGTAACACTTGGCAATCTGACGGTAGTTTTTACCCGGCAAAGAAAAAATCTCAGAAAGCAGGGCGAGTGGAACTAACAATGGCTTTTGAAAACCAGACCCCAGCAACTTTGTTTACAGAACAATAGCGCCAACGTTCCCAGAGGTGGCGTCTCATTTTTCCCTTATCTGTGCACCTCCCAGGCTGACAAAGGGGGCAGGAGCAGGGCTCTCTCTCTTTCTTCGTTATGGATCCGGCGTTCTCCCGAGGCGGTTGCCTGCTGCTTAGTATCGAACCGCCCAATAACCATGACTTTGAGCTCTTCCAGTGGCCGCGTCCTCTTCTTAAAACGAAACCCGGCTGAGCCCCGGCGTTGGAACGGGGAGGGATAAAAAAAACAATAACACGCTATGGCCTGGCAAAATCTCGCTTAAGAAAAGAATCGCTTAAACCGGAGGATGTCAGTGGGAGAGGTAACGGAAAATTGCAGCACTTTAGGCCGCCTTGACAGGTCTTGCACATGCTTTAAAAGGCGGGGCTGAGAGAGAGCCCATTTTATTGGGACTCTTTCTTTTGCCACCTGACGGCGTGCCAAGCCAAATGTCAGGTTTACGAGCGGTTATCGGCACACACATATTGTCGGGGGAAAGCAGGAGAGTGAGGGCTTGTGACGAGGGCCAGGACGGGAGGGCGGTGGCTTGCGGTAGCTTGAGCAGATGATTAATCCTGAGCCATTGGCATAATTGTCGCCTCTGTGGGAGAGTTTGAAGCCACTGAAAGGTCTGTTTCCACTTCACTGCTTAACCGTGTTCCATATTATAATTAACCACACAGAGCCAAAAATACAAACTGCCCACTACTGGATATTGTGACTGGATCTTACAAGGAATAAAAGATTCATCAAATCAACAGAGCCCTTGAAAGAAAGATCATGGTATTATCTAGCAATGAATAATTGACGGTGCTAATAACTAGCTTCAGTTTTTTTAAGCTTCCATTGAATATTAGCTAGTGGGTTGCTAAGGGCTTAATTAGCCCATTAGCTAGGTTTCTTTGTCATCATAAGAAGTGTATTCAAATATCTGCCCCTCAACTGTGAAGCTACTCCTAAAAACATCACATTTTATGTGATCCTAAGTCTTGATTTTCTTCCACTAGCATTGAGCACAATGTAAAAAGGACACTAATAGCTGATAGAGTGCTGAGAGTTTTCTGAATGTTAGCTGCAGTGTTGCTTTACGCTTAATTAGCCCATTAGCAAGGTTTCTTCTTAACTATGTTTGAATATCAACCCCTTGATTATAAAGGCATCTCTAAAAACATCAACTTTGGTGTAATCCTAATAATTGATTATTCTTCAACAGTGACAAGATGTTACAATTTACACCAGCACAACATAAATCTCTTTCTAGAATAACACAAAACAAAGGACAACAGATGCAACCATTAAACTAATAAATTCAACCAAACGAGATACTAAATACTAAATCAGAAGATGGGCTAACTGTTTGGGGAAGTTAGTAGAATGATGGATAGGACGTTGACCCCATAATCAGAAGGGTTACCAGTTCAAGTCCCAGACAGTTTAAGGTACTACTGAGTTACTAATGAGCAATGTATCGTCACTGGTGCCCCAGCACTGCCCACTGTTCCTTCACGGAGAGGTTAAATGCAGAGGTCACATTTCGTTGTGGTGCACTGTGTGCTGTGTTCACAATGACAAATAATCACTTACTCACTTAACTGAGGGTTAGGAACTAAACTGGGACCAGGGACCAACAGATTGGGTGAAGTTAGGAACAAAGAACTAAACATGATAAGATGGAACTGAAAATGTACTAACTAGGGGATTCAGGACAGAGGGAAATGACTGACAAACCACACAAGACAGATGCAAGACAGGACAGGGGTGACGTCTGGTGGCCGGCTGGGGAAATGTCCAGGGGAATTCAGGACACCTGACTTTGAGAATGTGACCTTTTTGATGTCTGCAGTTTGCTCAAACATTGGAAAACAGTTTGTTGAAAGACATTTTCAATGTGTCACATTTGTTGGCAGACTGCACTATGAGGTGATTAATTAGACAAACATGCCCACCAAGTTGTCAGTGTCAAAAATTAGATTAAGTGTAATAATGAACATTAGCTTCCAGATCTCACTGTGCGTGGCTCAACGATTCCATTTTTAATTCATTTAATACGCTTGTTCGATGAACTGCATTTTGAAAGTAATTTAATTATTGCAGCGTTAATTAATCTTTCACAGCATTTTGCGTGCTGCAGACTGAGGTTCTGCAAATTCATTTGTTTTGTTCCGTAAATGTATTTATTTATAAACAAAAATCTCTTTCTCTTTCATTTGAAATAATCTGGGCTCTAAACTTATGGCTCTTCCTGGACACTGTGACAACTGTGATATTATATATATAATGTGTATATTAATATATTACAGATAAATTTGGGCAGCATGACATAATAATATATAACATAATATAATGTTACCCCACCTCTGATGCCTCTAATAAGTCCCTGCTGTTAACGAATGCTAATTTTATGATAATGATAATGATAGCCATACTAGGCGAGATTGTAATGAATGAATCATATAATTTGCACAAATTAGATTATTTAACATAAGCAGTTAATCAGAAATGGTCCAGCCACATAGATATTATTTCGTTTAAGGGGGACAAATAATCACTTACTTTCACTTTTAGTCAAAAGACTAAATTAAAACCACCTGCCAAAGTTATCACTGTAATAAACTCAGAGATAGTCCTTTGTCTGTTTTTATTTCGGTGTAAATTCCTTTTTTGTGAATTTGTGGTATCTTATCCGACCTTGTCTCCTATAGCTGCACGGTTTACTATTTCCATGCCTTACGTCCCACAAGCACCAAGCTCAAGTGAGGTTTCTTTTCAAAAAAGTCACAGAGGTCAGCCGTTTTGTTTTTCCGGCACGGCTGAAAGTCGGACGCCATGTCTAGGGCTTCGCTTGTCCCACCGCGACACACGTGATTCGTGTTTGACAACTTCTGATTTTTCTCTAAACAACAAGCTTGACGGGTAATACATCATCCCCTTTATTGGATGACGTGCCTCTGCTTTATACCACATTCTTTTCAGTCCACGTTCTTTTCTCTTCCCGCTTTGTCGTCAAACTTCTCCACTCTTCTCCTGGCACAAGTCCGTTTTAGGCTTAATTGCGCTGATCGTCATGTTACGAGAGGTTCTTGTAGCGTATTTGCATGAGATAATGCTTATGCAATAGAAACATTAGAAGCAGTTCAACGTGGGTCTTGACCCCTTGACGGGACAATAATTATGTAGTGTCAACTTGAAAATAAAGCAATTAAAAATAAGCGTAAAGCTGAATAGTTTACAGCAGACTTGAGATGAAGACATGCGTTCCCTTTTCGCGTTCTTCCAAGGTTAAAAATGGAATTTGTGTGTGCTATTTGTGCTACTTTCACGGCAGAATTAGTTGTAAGATATGACACAACAGTATCATGATCGGGCTAATAACAAATGGGGAAGGTGCTGTGAGGGGAAAGCTTTACGCTAATTAAAGAAACACCAAAGTCCTTCTGTGCAAAGAGAAAATAAAGGATGCGGCACTCATAATAAGGCCTCGGGCAAGGACAACCTGAGTGGCTTACAGAGAACAATACATCAACAAGCAATTTACTGTATCTATACTGGGGAGGGGGGTGAAAAGGGCTCATCATAAATTATGTACTCGGGTAAAAAAGGTACAGGTAGAGGAAGGAGTAAAGGTTTGTGATTCTCTACTGTGGTTTTCTTGTGGGAAATTTTCTCAAGAGAGACCTAACTGTGAGTCGTTTCATCACATTCTCTGTTTTCAAAATAGCTGAGATTGTAATGAATTAAATCTCAAATGAAAAATAACGTAGCATCATAAATACTTTTCATTAGGACTGCAATGATTAGTCGTAATACAATGATTAGAAATTAGAGGAAATTTTTTGACGTGTTGTTTACAATGTTAATTTGTAACTACAATCAGGAACTTTAAAGTCTGTTATTTTTCACTTGTGTAATCACATGTAATAAATTAACAATGTTATCTTCATTTCTTCTTCTTCTTCTTCTTCTTCTTCTTCTTCTTCATCTTCCAATTTTTGTTTCTTTAATTTCTTCTACAGTTTTTTTTTGTTGTAGAGACACAGTTCACAACAGCATTATTTCCCTTTTTCAGTTCAAACCAATTATAGATGTCTATTTTGGCCACAAGGAGGCACAACCTTTAATGCCGCCACTCCAATTTTCTCCACAAGGGGGAGACACTATTAAAGAGAACTATGTTATTACTTTTCTTTAGGTTAGCTGGGTTATAACATAAACTGAAGATTAAAAACTCATCATTTAACAGCTATTTACATTTTTAGCTGCCAATTTTCACTTTTATTACGCGACTTGTAGATTTCATAAAACATTAAATAGTGTGCATTACGATGGACAGAAACTTGTGCATTTTAATTGCTTTGGATGATGGTGGTGGTTGTGATGATTGCAAGTGGATGTGCGGTGTAACGGTTGTGTGTGTGTGTGTGAGTTCCACCTCTGGAAGTAGCTTCCACAGCACTGCCCCAGAACCTGACCTGACTCTGGACACTGCAGAGATGTTTTTAATGTAATGAGACATCATTTCCTCCTGTTCATCTGGCCTCTGCGATAGAGAGAAAAGGAGAATGAGAGAGAGAGAAAGAGAGGGAGATGGAGAGAGTAGTGGCCAGCGACAGCAGAAGTGGTGGCTTGCTGGCCCGTGACTGAAATTAATGAGACATCCATGGGTAATAAGATTACAAAAGCTGGAACTGGACAGAAGATTACCGGAAACGTGCTGTGGAAAGCCAGGCACATACTGCGCACACTCACACACACACACACACACACACAGACGTATGATTAAAATTCAAACCTCAATTCTCATGTACATATAGACTGACAAGGTGACCATGGCTGGAAATTCTCTCTCTTTCTCTTTCTGTCCGTCTCTGTCTCATTCTCTTTCTCCATCACACACACACTCCACGTCTATATCTCCCACCCTTTCTTTCCATCTCTTTCTCACACACACATACACACACCCACACACACACACATCTCCCATGCTTCCTCTCTCGTCGTCATTCACACACATTCATGCAATCCACCTCTATCTCACACACTCGTTCTCTCTCAAGAACACACCCGCACACACACACACCTTAGCGTCTACCCATCTTTGTGAGACACCTCTCTTTCACTGCATCCAAATAATGCTAACAAAACTAACGTACTGAAGGTCTCGGTCGTGTCTGGGACTGGGTCGTATTTGCACTTGTCTTGGACTCAAACAAAGAAGACTCGGGATTTTATTTCTTGCCCACAACTCTGAGAATATTACTATTAATGAGCTGTTTACTGTTGAATTGCATAACTTCTCACTTGCAACCAATATCGGTCTCGGTCTTATCTTGGTCTCGGTCCTTTAGAGTCTTGGTCTTGCCCTTAACCTCAGCAACCAAAAGCAAATTGATTTTTGCACCAAGAAAATGTTATTTTTTCTATTAAAGATCGCCCCAAAAATGTCTCCACAAATCCAGAAAAATCTGAAATTTCAGATCATCTATTTGAGAGACAACGAAGTCCACGAATATATTCATAAACCTGCCCAATTTAACACTGACGCAATGTGTGAATCTAAGCAGAAAAAAATCAGTATATTCAATACTACACACAAACACTCACATACACACATATCCTCTGTGACTGCAGCGCCGTGGCAACTGCTGCCAGCCTATAATCTCAACTTCGGCAATGCGCGATTGCACGCGGCCAATCATTTCAGGCATACAAGCAAAGTGAGCTTGCTTGTTTACCCTAAACAACCCACCAATCCTCAGCGCAATCAAACGTCAACCACACACACACACTCTCACACAGACACACACACGCGCAGCATTTTCAGCCCCGCTTTCAAGTCACGCTGGACCACACTTATTAATCTCCGGTATATTAATTCCTTGTATACTCAAGAAAGCCCTTTGCAGATCACCACTGGCACGAGTGCAAACACTTTCACCGCGACTCTGCTCATTTTTGTCCAGAAAAAAAAGAGAGAGAAAGAGCGACAAAAAGAGAGAGAGAGAGAGAGAGGGCCAAAAGGGCAGCAAGACTGCGCGCTGACGTGTGAATATTACATCATATACCTTCCTGCCCCATCGGATCAATTATTCATCCCATTGCACTTTCGCTGGAAGCCATTATGAGCTCTGATACTGGGAGGAGGGAAGATGATGGCGATGACGAAGATGATGGAGGAGGAAATGGGGTGAAGGAATTTCTCGCTCGACAAGCAGACCTGTAGGGCATGTTCTTACACAAGCGTGTGACACTCAGCGTGTAAATAGTCGTCGTCGAGGTGCCGCCAGGGTGTTTGCAAAGTTGCAACCTGCTGCCAACGCTTTGATTGCACACTTATGCACCGAACGCTGCCGCGGGGGTCGACAGCACGCGGCGTGGTCCGGAACCTTCTAAATGGTGCAGTGTTGATGGCTCCAGAAGTGTAGGAGTGAGTGCTTGGGAAAGGTCATTTTCAATACTTGACTAGGTGTGTGTAAAGTGTTCTCAAATAAACTGGTTTATACCTTGATTTCGAGCTTTTTGGGATGGTTTCTTGAACATGGATTAATGGTGCGTTCCATTTATCTTTGGAGCCGAGATTTAGTTGATGAGATTATGTCACATCCGCTTCAAACACGGTGAAAACCATTGCCGTTCCATTTGCCACAGGAGAGTTGAACTCGGATATGCGGGGAACATGCATATCGTTACTTCCGGCTTCAGCCCTCGGAAAATGACTCGGCAAACGGAACACGTTATTAGCCTAGTCTTCAGCTAAGTTGTAGTAACTATAGAGATTTACCACTGAACATTAAAGCTAGACTAGGATTAGGCTTAAACCCAGACTGGGAAATTGACCCTTTAGGTTTGATATAATATTAGTGAGGGTCAATTTACCAGACTAGGATTAGGCTCAACCCCAGACTGGGAAATTGACCCTCACTAATTCTATATCAAACCTAAAGGGTCAATTTCCCAGTCTGGGTTTAAGCCTAATCCTAGTCTAGCATTGATGTTCAGTGGTAAATCAAAGCTAGACTAGGATTAGGCTTAAACCCAGACTGGGAAATTGACCCTTTAGGTTTGATATAATATTAGTGAGGGTTGTCCATTACAAAAAATGCTTCGCTCAAAGTCTTTCCTTAAAATGTATCTAAAATGTTGGTCTCAAATTTCTTCAATAAAATAACAAATAAACATGTTGAAAGTTATTTTAATAGCTTGGACATGGCAATAACATTCCAAAAAGAATGTGATTTCTTCTGTCACTGCGAATCAAAATACAGTTTTCTAGCAATGTAACAATAATACTATTCTTGTATTGTAACAAATTACTCACGTACTATTTGATGTGATGAAACATATTCAATCAAAAATGACAGTCTGAACGCACGAAGCAGTTTATCTTAAACAAACACGCTCTTGCTGAAATGAAAAATGCAATTTGGCTCGTCATTTAATCTTGTCAAGTTATGTCAGCTGCATTTGTCATCTCGGTCATAAAGAGCTCTCAGAGACGGAATGAAGCATCTGTCGGACAAACACAATACAAACCAAGGAACAAAAAAAAAAAGTACAGCCTTTTGTGTCAACTAACACAGAATTTACAAGGTAGAGTGGCTAATTATGTTCATATCGGCTACAAGGTCACATCATGTTTTTAAAAAACAACAGCAATCCATACTGAGGACTCCATTTCGCTCGGCTCCACCAATCACATTTCTTTATTCCGTGTGAGCCCGAAGCACAGCTGGGCTGGAGAATGCCCCTGGGCAGAACTGGAGGGAACAAAACATGGCTGAAACACTGGGCCATCAATCACTGGTGCTGGGCTACAGTATTAATGAGGGACAGATCCTTCGAATAAGCATAGGCTCTTGTCTTCTTAATTGCGTGGCGCGTTGCCGGTAGCTCGGCGGAGCCGAATTGATTGCGGTAAATTAGTGCAGCCGGAAGATGAGAGCAGATGCCTGTCCCTCAATCGCCTCGTCGCCACCTCACTTCGGCCCAAGGTCTATTTTTGTGCCACGCATCAATATTTTATCCGGTACCATTTGTCCTCCGGAAGGCTCATGGAACAGCTGAGGACTTATTCCACAATCCTCTCTTCCTACCTATGCAGCACGTTGAGAACATCAGAGGGAAGTACGGAAGGAAGCTAGTTGGTGAAGCATCGACTAGCCGCTTCAGCTTGCTCGTGACCCTGTACTGACCTCGTCTAATTCCCACTGGTGGATCATGCGAGTAGTAAAAGACTTTCAATCATTCGTTGAACCCCCTTCCTTGGAAATCCATCGAAAGATACTGTACACCTGGAGAGAGCGCAAGAATTTTTAAGGGGTTGAATCGATGCCCAGAACGATTCCTTAATTCATTCGCAGGAGGCGACTTTCGATCAAGAGGGCTGATGTACATAGACATGGACTGAGCATGAAGTCATCAGCCATCTTGACTCGAAACTGGTCAGTTTTAAATGTTTTAGATATTTTATTTTCAATGAAGGACTGCTTTCTGCTTTAGTCACCAAGCTATAATGTTAGTATTGTAATGCATATTTTAGTTTACTTTTGGAAAACAGATCAACCGACTGCCAACCAGGTGCGTTTCCCAATAGCATAGTTGTTAACTACCTTAGCAACACTATGTTACTTGCTAATGGACACTGTTGCTAATGGACACTACGTTAGTTGCTAATGGACACTATGTTAGTTGCTAATGGACACTATGTTAGTTGCTAATGGACGCTATGTTAGTTGCTAACATAGTTAGCAACCATACTTTTGAGAAACACACCCCAGAGCAGGTACTGGTGGTACAGGACTGGTAAAGGTACCACTGATGTATTCATAAGCAGTGTACCATCCCCAAGAACTGCCCATTGCTCACAGCACTTGATAGAAGTTGACAACTGAAAGATTGTCATTGTGCACATTAAGGTAAAGATGAGTGAGCTTCTGTGAAACACTGCTTCTGCCTCAGACAGTTTGCTTCATTTCCTCCTGAGTAACGGGTTAAATTTTGCCTCGCAAATGCATCATTACAGCAATCTGCCAAGGTGCGAGCATACGTTGGCGGAGTACACCTGCGAGCACACCTGCCATGTACTCGCACCTTGGCGAGCAGGGAAACGAGAGATGACACTGATTGCTTCATTGCATGTCACGACCAAAACACAGCCTTGTTTTAATTAAGAGAATAAAGTGCAATCCTTTATAAACCATGCACCTGGCACACTGGCTTCGATTCGTTTCGGACACATCCTGAATGTATTTGCACTACAGACTTAGATCGTTAAAATTGAAACCCACCACTCACACACGCTCTGTACCGGAACCTGATCTAAAGCAAACACCAATGTCCTGGTTGAGTAGTCTTTATTATGGAGTACTAAGCTGGAGTAAGGGAGCTGGCTTCAGCATTCTCAGCTCTCACTTCTGGGTCCCATCCAGGATGCCTCTGCTAATGAGGCGAGATCTCAGGCTGGGGGTTGTGTGTGTGTCTCCCTCTCCTACGTTTCATCACAGGATCAGACAGTAGAAGAGGGAGCCGAGCCCCTGAAGCGAGGAGCCACACACTCTTCTTGGATGCATGCCGTTGCACTGTTGACACTCGAACCCAGCGGTGCCTGTAGGATGTGGGAATCGAGCCTGCTGTGGTGCCGCCGCCGAGGGCGAGGGCCGCCGGTGCACCAGAAAAAGCCCGTCCTCATACTTTGGTGACTTTTTTTAATCAAAGCGGGAAAAATAAATCCAAAATTCATTTAGATGTGGAAGAGCCGGGACGGGAGTTGCAAAGTTTTCTTTCTGAAAAATATCGCAAATCGGCTTTAATGATGAATAAACAAAAGCGCGGCGTGACGCTTTGATGAGGCAAATATTCGGGACGGTACATCGCGTCTTAGTTGAGGTGTTTGGGCGGGGGGAGAGAAAAGTCTATGAATTATTTATTGTGAATAACATTGGTGAAAACTTTTTTTGCAGTTTTGCTTTTGCAGTTTATACAGAGCAAAAAAGATATTTTCTAACCCCACGTGAGCTCAGACTGCCTTCGTTGTTAACACACACACACACACACACACTCAGAATCACATCACACCCCTCCAATGTTCATCTGTGGTCAAATGGGCGCCTCTGTTGTTCATTAACTATGCGCCTTCATGCCAACTTTTATCAGGTTTAATTACTTGCGGCCAGATACTCTCGTCAAGCTCCATTACCACTCGGTAATGGGCCTTAAAGGGAAGTTTATCTTTGCCCCATACCTCAAAGTGTCAGGCTCGCACGGAGATCGGATGCGGAGGCTAAAGATGCAGCCTTACAAATGTGTACACACTTGGCACACTCGTGTCTTGCTGTCTTTTTGGTCTATTTTTCATGTTAACACTCCTAATATTCATTCATTCATTCATTCATTATCCGAACCGCTTAATCCCTATCACGGTTGCTAGACTGAAGCCTATCCCAGGAGTTCAAGTGTGAGGTGTGAGACCAACACTGGGTAGGGGTCAACACAAGGCAGGAGGTAATTAACATGTAGACACATGCCTCCAGACTGTGGGAGGAAACCGAAGAACGCAGAGAAAACCCACATGAACACAGGAATAGCATGCAAACACTTACACTACCAACTACCATAAACAAGAACTGGTGTAATTTGGGTTAACAAGAGAGCAGGGCAAAAAGAAATGACTGACATACCACAGAACACAGACACAAGACAGGACAGGGTGCCCTCTGGTGGCTGTCTGCAGCGGTTGATTGATCATTTATTTATTAAAACCATTTCTCTCTCAGCATTCCGAATCTAATAAAATTAAGACTTCATCAGCTCACTTTCACCCCTCATCTCTCTCTCTCTACCTCTCGCGCTCTCTCTTTATCATTTAGCCCATCCTGATATTTCCGTACACATGCACCATCTCTAGAGTTCTGTGAGGAATGGCTGATTTATTTTTCATGCTGAAAACACATTTGTTCCTCATTATATCTTGGAATATCTGCAGTGTCTTATTCTGTAACAAGCTTTATGTATATTTTTTTGCCTCATTAGGACCCAAATATGACACGGAAATATGACATGTTTTGACACACCACAAATGAAAAAAAAATTAAACGAGCATTTCAGGGCTGGAGTTGTTTTGTTTGTTTTTTCATGTTGCACCATACAGGTTCTCGCAGACGCGGTTGTAACAATAAATTCAATCTAAGACAGAAATATGTTTCCACTGTTTCTATCGGTTTCGTAGCAAATCGGCTGACACATCAGGCAACGAGGAAGGTGCAGCACGACTTCGTGTCTGAGCTGGTGACGCGACGGCGCAATTTGTCAAAACACTTTTGGTTTGGGAAAGAGTGGAGCGTCTGTGTTGTCGCCATAGTGGCTTCATTGACCTTGAACACTGTTTATCCATTTAGCAGCTTGAGAGACTGAGACAGAGCTCATAGAATTTTTGATCAGCACATTTTTTTGCTTATCCAAAAGCGAATTAAAGCGAGTGATTATTTGTTGCTGTGAACACAGCACAGCACACAGTGCACCACAACCAAATGTGACCTCTGCATTTGACCCATCCGTGAAGGAGCAGTGGGCAGCTAACGTGCAACACCCCTGGGAGCACTGCTTGGGGAGTGTACCTTTATTCCGGGTCCAGGGCTTGAACCAGCAATTGTATGATCATGGGGTCAACTCCCTAAGTCAACTCCCTACATTCCCATTTTCACACCAATTACTCACCAAGAACTCTTAAAAGCTGCCAGGAAATGAAAGAATGATCCGAAAGTTCTGCAGCAAACACAGACACTGTGGACTACGACGTTAAGCAATAAAACATACACGTCAACTACACAATCGCTCTACAAATGAAGAAATCAATCAGCTTGTCGGTGAGGAACGAACCCGCTATTTTTATGCTGAAGTCAGCCTAGTTAGTTTTCTAGTTTCCATAAACTTTTTGAACCGAACCCCAATATCAAACCAGTGTGAAAAATGAGACACGCTGTGCTTGAAACAACACTGTTCCCTCCCACAAGAGCAATTAATGTGTGCTGAGAGTGCGGACCCTCTGGTTCATTTTTTAAAGTGACTTACTCATCTCGGTCACTTTCAGATCTTTTGTTATGAAAATGTCTTTCCAAAGACAGGGCCAATTTGTATCGGATGTAGGGGACAAAAAAGAAAATGCGTATCCAAACTGATGTGGATACTCGGGATAGGATCCCTTACAAAAAGTTTTGGCAAACAGTTGCCATTAATCTTTGGCAATGAGCTTTATGCACAACACTGGTTATGTGTTCTTTAAACAGGTGACTTCTCCACCGGCGTGACCTCTCTGTCTGTGGTTACACAGACCCCCACATCTCTGCATTTGATGTCCACCGGCAAGTCTGCAAATCGTCAGAACACCAGACAGCAGACTGGACAAAGGTTTTGGGTTATATGCCTCCTCTTACATTGATAACTACGAGGTTAAGTTGTTAACGTTACCTGATTTTTGTGGGTTAATAGTAAAACATATCTCTGGTACCTGGTTTGGTATTTTCTCTTCTTTGCGTCAATTATGTAGTTTCTCATAATCAACCAAGCACATCTTAACTAATCAAAGCTGGTAGACTGTTTTTTTCACCATAAAAGGAAGTTTGAGCTGATATAAGTGTAGCGATATAGTAAGTTTACCTCATTAAGTTAGCCCACTAACGTTGACTAATGGTAACGTCGGCTGCAAGGTCATTGGCTGGTGTCATTGAGCATTTGTTTCATTGTGGAAATCTTATGCACCTGGAAAATTTGTCACCAAAAGTTCACTACAAGTTTGTCATTACTGGCAAATTGTTTTGGCGAATCTGGAGTGTGCGTAGAGTCTGTTCTTAGCTCAGAACAAATTCCAGACAGGAAAACATTGGTGAATGCCAGAAACATGGCAAAAATGTGCGTAAGAGGGGTTTAAGAACGGTTGGTGAATGAGACCCATTATTCTTCCTGTAGCTCATGTTTCAGTTCTTACTTGCAACTTCAGATTGTTAAGAATGTTGTGAAAGTACCAAAATAAAAACCCATACAAGTGCTTTGGCCAGGGCATCAGAGCATCTTGCATCATGCTGCCTGTTTCCTCTGGCTTGCAGAGGGGGTGGTCTTCTGGGAGACTGAGCAAGATGGGGGAGGTAGGGGGTCAGGTCAGGCCACCTCGCTCTTTGCTTGGTTAGGCCAAAAACTGGGTCAAGGACCGCAGTTAACTCTCCACCTCACTCCCAAAGATCCACTCCCCGAAGAGTCAATTACGAGAGGAAGGCGGTGTATGAGCCGGAGTTAATAGCCTACATTGCTGTCAAAGCCGCTGCCTTGTCACCTTTGGCTTTAACGAACAACCAGAATTTCTACTTCCCAACACATAACGTAAAAAAAAAGCCCTGTGCGCGAGACTGATGTACCACTAACATACAGACGAAGCCCAAAACGAAGGAGACTGACACCGTCAACCAACACCGCCTCACATATCTGCCAGTACATCTAGTTCATATCTCCTGGTGAGGTTGGCGTATAAATATATAAATATATATAGTTTTGACATGGCAGAGGCCTACAAGTGTCTACCTGCCCATTGAGATGTTCCTCTGTTCCCTAGTGCAATTTGTAGGAAGAAAAAAAATCACAAATTATCCAGCCGAGTCTGGCCTGTCACTTATTAGAGTCGGGTCTGATCGAAGGGTCTAGGTATGAATAAAGGGGTCTAGACAGTTGATTTGTCTTTTTGTTTGCCGTCCAGTCGAGACGTCTCCAGGAAGGCATGAAAAATTCCATTTGGCGTTGCAAACAGGTGTCGGTTAAGAAATATTCTCCCACATCAAAGGGCCGGCGAGAGTCTATATGCCCCGGCTAGTGCCTTTGATCTTTAATGAAGCTTTTATTATGTCCAGCTCAGATGCAAATTCTTGTTCCCGAAGTATGTTTGATTTGCATTGATGAAGGTATTATAGTGCCATTAAGCGCAATGGCTTGTTCTCAAATCCTGAATGTCAGTCTTACTGCTTATAGGAAACAGAAAGCGGATGTTGCTTGTCTTGGGTGTGTTTCCCAAAAGTGTAGTTGCTATCTATGTTAACAACTAACATAGTGTACATTAGCGTGTACATTAGCAACTAACATACTGTACATTAGCAACAAACATAGTGTACATTAGCGTGTACATTAGCAACTAACATACTGTACATTAGCAACTAACAAAGTGTACATTAGCAACTAACATACTGTACATTAGCAACTAACATAGTGTACATTAGCGTGTACATTAGCAAAAAACATAGTGTACATTAGCAACTAACATAGTGTACATTAGCGTGTACATTAGCAACTAACATAGTGTACATTAGCAACAAACATAGTGTACATTAGCAACTAACATAGTGTACATTAGCAACTAACATAGTGCCAACTAGCAACTAACAACTAACTAACTAAGGTCACAAATTTGCCAGGTGCATACGTTTTCCGCAGAGTTTGCCGGAAGTCCACTGTAAGTTTGTCACAAAACTAATTTGCACATGAAAATATGACCTTGCTGCAAATTTGCGGCAACGTTGCCAAAGGTTAACGGCAACTGTTGAACAAAACCCTACAGAGCCTATCCCGGGAGCTACGGGTGCCAGGCGGGGACCAACCCTGGGCACTCACTCACAGCTTACGGGCTAATTCAGAGTTGCCAGTTAACCTATATTGCATGCTTTTGGACTGTGGGAAGAAACCGGAGCACGCAGAGGAAACCCACGCAAAGACGGGGAGAGCATGCAAACTCCACACAGAAAGGCCCAACGGCCGACCCAGGGATCAAACCTATGACCATCTCTCTGTGAGGCAGCAGCGCTAACCACTACGTCACCATGCTGCGTTTGTTTTAATTACAATAATGTCCTCTAAATATCAAACACAATATGCTTCCTTTAAAAATACAGGGAATGGCTGGAGACTCTGCTGCCATTATAACGCTATTAGTACAATGGATACTTGAAAGATCCTTAACATCACTCTCAGCAAGTACAGCAAAGAGGCTATTTTCTTCCCTAGCTAAAAAGATTTTCCTTTACTTGCATACACACGGTGTCGAGTACGGGCTTCATATTGAAAAACAGGAAAGAAATAAATGAAAGCAAATAGAAAATCAAATCAGATCACAGTGCATAACGACTCAATTACGCCTTATGAGACTGTGGGCTTTTTTTCCACATGTAATTTCAGCTGTATGGCGAGATTCCGGGCTGATGAGATTCCCACCCGTGGATTTCAGACCACATCGGTGAGTCAGGATTGTAGCAGGTAAGACTTTTTCCCCCAGAAACCAGACAGATGTTTGATTTATTTGAATCAGGCAGTGATAAGCTTTTAACGGCACGTCGCCTCAGACTCAGAAAGGTGGAGGCGAAAAGCAGTGCCAGAGATGCCCGCTTGAAATAAATTGGACTGTGTCCTTCTTTCTCGTGGTTTAGTGGCGGAATGCTGACGGTGCATATTGAGTTTTGTAAAGTGAGGTAGAAATTAGAGTCAGCGAGGCGTGCCTAAATGCAAAATAGCACATAAAAGCTGAAGCTTTCTTTTTTAAAAACGATAGAGTTCAAGGGCGCGGTTTTAACTCGACTTGGTAACTTTCCTGCTCTAACACACCTGCTAAACGGCTAGCACGACTGATAATTAACTGGCGTGTTGACTCGAACGAGGTGTGTTTGAGCAGAGATGCCAGTTGAGTCGGGTCGGTTTGCCGCAGTCACTGTTCCCTGACTGTGTGGATGAAGCAGGTCATGTGTGGCCACGAGTAAGCAGGTTCGGACCGACTTCTGTGTTGACTGTGGGCCGGCAGTGTGACGGAGCATCCGACTAGGATCAGAGGAGATGGGAAGGTCGTTCGGTGCGAGTAATTGGCCTATAGGGGAGAGCGGAACAATAATGACCGTTGTCAGCTCTTTTCTTTGCGAATTTGCCGGCGTGACACTGTGGCTGGAGACAGAGGGAGATGATATAGCTGAGTGTGGGTGCGTTCGTGTGGAGTGTGTGTGGAGAAAACTTAACACTTACATACACATTCCTAAAATGAGAAGTGAGTTTGTGGGAACATTATCCTCAGAAAGGTCACAGTCCTGACATTCGCTCAGTTTTTCTTGCTTTGTGAGGATGTACATTTAAGTATTCGAAAAAAGTTAAAGAATCAAATAGTTACTGATGTTAAAGGTGAAGTACTAGGTGTTGTATATTTTAAATCTAGTAATTTTGGGAGCTGGAAAAACCTCGCAAAGATAGCCGGACACCACTACCAGGGGTGCAAATC
This sequence comes from Distichodus sexfasciatus, assembly GCA_032718565.1. Classification (NCBI taxonomy): domain Eukaryota; kingdom Metazoa; phylum Chordata; class Actinopteri; order Characiformes; family Distichodontidae; genus Distichodus; species Distichodus sexfasciatus. The sequence continues at coordinate 2,626,526 of JAVGVS010000034.1, read as the reverse complement.
ATAGCTTTCATTACGATTCTGATTACTTCACAACGCACATTATAATATATACAGTGTCTGATCAATGTTTTCATTTTGGATCAAAGGCGTTGGATTGCTGATGAGTGAATCGACGTATCGATGTAGATCGATGTATCGTTCCACCCCTAAATACCATATCTGTATTTCAGGTAATTCTGATAACCTGGGTATTCTCTGAAAAAAAGGAAAACCTGACATTTTGAGCCTTTGAGAGGACATTGTTGTATGTGAGGCCTTCCTTAAAAGGTAAAGAAAAATGTTCTAAAGATAAACTAAAGATGTTAGTGATATCGGAACGGAACAATGGAAGAAGTTTGGTTACTGAGGTTAAAGTTAGGTTTAGAATTATTTATTATTTAGAAAGAGAGCAGGAAGTGTGTGTTTGTGCGTGCAGGCATGAGGACACGCTCACGTAAAGTGTGTGTGCATCTGTGCATGAGTGGGTTTATTTTTACACGTCTGGAAACGCATGGTCATTTTCTAGATTTAAATTTGAAAAATGAAAACGATTTCGCAGTACATTGATAAAAATAGAAGATATACGGCGTATTTATTATAGTTCCGCAAAATTTTTCATAGTGGTACATACATGCGTTTTAAAGCGAAGCAGGTTCATACATCACACATGAAAACTGCATACATCTCTGTCAAACCGGAGAAAGATGAAACCTGCTAGGTCAGCATAAAGTGGAATTTGTAATGTCTACATGCACTTCTGCGTTCCTTTTCTGACAAATTTGTTTTATTGTAAAGTGCAGCAGTGAGAGGTTTAAGGCCCTATCCACACAGGCGTTGGAATCTTGGATACATGAATGCGCTCTGAACGCCCTGCGGCTGCGCTTGTAGCTGCGCTTGGCTGACCTCAGTGACGCTGTTTAACGCCAACCTGCAGCCAATTTGTATTTCGTGTGTTTACCTGTGGGGGCTGTAATCAGGCTGTCCAAAGTGTTTACCTGTGCGCCAAAATGTAAAATAAAAAATAGATAAAATATATACAAATATCAAAGAGGAAATAAAAAACAAGTTCTGTGGCACATGAAGGCTGCACAATTGGTTTGGCTTAATGACGTCACATGGATATTGTATATATATATATATTAAAAAAAAAAAAACTTGTACAAGCATATAAAGTTAAAAGTATTTAAAAAACAAGTCTTGTGGCACATGAAGGACAGTCTTTATGTTTTACATCACCCACTGAAGCGCATAATAGCAATATTAAACTAACTTAACGGAGTCATAGGATATATTCGTTCCTCCAGGACGTCAACCGAACGGCATGTAAACACAATAGTGATGTTTTCTTGCGATTTCAGCAGAAAATTGGCGGCAAGAAAATGTTGCACGCAGCGTTTATTTGACACCATCCGAACGCGCTGCCGACCGAATGCAGGTCACGAGTGTCGTGGATTTTTCCACTGAGCAAATAAAACCGAAGTCAGAAGAAGTCCGATCACAAAGTATTTATTCGCATTAACCATAATTTGCCAGGCAAATGAGCAGGTCTCCTTCACAGTGTGCTGATCAGAGAGTGCTGATGAGTGAAAGGTGCGTTCTCCTTACATATTGGCGCTAAACCTCCCCAAACCACAAATTGCCTGTTCGCCCGTTATCACCTCGAGGAGGCATCCGGTGACATACAAGAGTACATTTTGTTCTTACCCTTTATAGCAATAACCAGCAGCGATAACCAACGAAAGGAGAAAGCATCTTGCACGTAAAAAAACATGGTATCACTCATGGATTACACACATACAATAATTCATTATCTCATCAAGTCGGCTAGACAAGGTCTTGAAGAAGTCACACTGACCAAAACTCACTCTTCTTACAGTTAGGATCTTTAAGAATAATTAGTAATAAAAATTTCCTTCACAACGAGCGCCCGCTTGGACGCTCCAATTCAATCCAATGAGGTCAGAAAAGGTCCGCTTTCACCTGACGCCACAAACGCCAGAAAAACGCCTGATTCTGACGTCCGTGTGGACAAGGTCTTAGGTGGATTGTCTGTGGAAAATATGCTAAAAGTTAGTTTGGCTTGTTTTAAAAGTGACTTTCATATTTAACCTTTTCACTCATCTAATGTTACGGGGCTATTTAATTCTCTTCTGGGTTTCAGCAGTATCGGGAAGTTCATTGTGTAACACCGGGTGTCTCTCTGGATTCCTGTGGTAATTACATGAAATGAATACCTTAATTAAGTAAACGTGTCTGATAGCTGCATATTTGTCCTGGGTGTAGTTTATATTCCTGGATCATAAGAATCTCTATCTCCGTCTGACTCATATATTCTCTCTCTCTCTCTCTCTCTCTGTCTCTCTCTGATAATGAAATCGAGCTTTGTGGTACCCTTGCCACATCCTTTCTATTTCTGCTGGCGCTCCTGCATTGGGTAGACGTGAATATTGATGTATGAACAGCGTGGGGGCCGAAGCGATACCTTCAAGGAGACAAGGCCTTTCCACATACCTCCAACATCCTCTTTTTGGGTGAGAATTTTCCGATTGCCAAATGTGAACAAAACCCAGGAGTCTTGGCACCTTGCACCTCAGAAACGACCAGCCCATCTGCCCAAACTCCGAACGGGGTGAGAGACTCGTCAGACAGAATAAAGCCGGGCAGAGACGCCACGTTTCCCCCCATTACGAAGTCTCTCGCGGTGAAGGGGTCAGCGGGGCGGAGAAGAGACAGAGAGAGAAAGGCCGACCCCTAACTGTGAGCGTTTGTTTGGGTTCGCGTTATAGAGAGGCGGGGAGGGCGAGGCGGCGAGGAAAGATGAGGAGACTCTTGACAAGGCGTTGACCTGATACTCTCCTAGAAGAGTCCTGAGAAGAGAGGGTCAGGAGCTGGCGTCGCTAGTTAAGAGCTAAGACATATTGGGATTGGAGATGAAATAGCAAGAGAGAAAATATTGCGTGTAAGGGTGAGTGAGTGATTATTTTTCATTGTGAACACAGTACAGGACAGCACAGTTTGGTAGCGTACCACTGAGGTACTCATGAGCAAGGTACCGTCCCCAAGCACTGGTGCCCATGTTAGCTGCCCACTGGTCCTTCACGGATGGGTAAAATGCAGAGTTCACGTTTCATTGTGTTGTACTTTGTGCTGTCCTGTGATGTGTTCACAAGGTCCCAGACCGGTAAAAGTACCATTGAGGAACTCATGAACAAGTTACCGTCCCCAAGTACTGTCCCGGGTGCTGCTCCGGGTGCTGCCAAAACGCTGCGGATGGTCACATTTGGTTGTGGTGCAATGCCGTGCCATGCTGTGCTGTATTCACAATGACAAAATAATCCCTCACTTTAATTGAATTTAATGGTCATTGTTACATCATTAATCTGCCCACCACTGGCCAATGAACAGATTTTCCTGGATGAGTAATACTCTCTACATCCACATCCCTCTCTACATAACGTTTTCATATCCGGACGATAATATTATATAATATTTCACACCTAGTCATATTATTATTTTTAATACTGAAACATATCCACCAACATACATCCTATTATCCCAGCAACGGCAGCACACCCACAACATACCAAAACTGATTCTTTGTCTGTGTTTACACTACCACCTGATGTGTCCCAATTTTGCCCCCTGTTTGACACAGATCTGGTTTATTGTAAATGGCAAAAAGGTGCAGGGAGCTGTAATTTCTGATTTCATATGTGGTGGTGAATTCCCAACATATTCCAGCCTCCTGCTGTGGATGTGAACACTCCTTTCAACTGAGGTGTCAGGAATTACACTGCAACACAACATCACGTTGAGAACATGATTCCTTTGGTTAAATCAACATGTTTAGATTCTGCGCTCTGCTTCGGAAATGCTAGAAATTAATCCACACAACATGACGGCAGTCTAAAAGCTTGTCTTTACGTGCGGCGTCGTATAAACTGAGATTTTCATCCAAGCATCAGTGTAAAGCTAGCTATAGAAGTCTGCTTGTGATACTATGGGCCAATTTTCCAGTCAAGGATTAAGCCTAGTCCTAGACTAGTTTTGAGTTTGAGTGGTAAATCTGCATTGGTACTACAACTTAGTTCAAGACTAGGCTTAAACCATGAGCAAGAAACCAGCCCTATAACTCCATATGGCAATTATCAGCTCTTTGATGAGCTAATACTAACAGTGTTATCACAGTGGGCAAAGTTTGTCAGGTGCACGTGCAACACAAATCCCACTTCCTCTTTGCTAAATTGGCAATCAACAAGTGAATTCAAGTGTTACAGTGTCGCAGTGTTTACTGATGAAAACACCTCTGCCCTAAAAAAACAGGGTACATTTTCCTGTGTTCTTGACTTTATCTTTCCGCATCGTTTTCCTTTCCTAACCGCCAGCCTCATCACCACCATCGAACCCCTCAACACCAACTTGCTCCATGGAGACTGTCCCAGTAATTACGAAAATGAAGCTACTCTTGAAAAGAGTCTCTGATCAATGGTGTAAACGTGAGGAAGCCCACTCCTCTCCTACTTCCTGGAAATACAGTAAATTGTTAATGAAAAGTTAAATGGTCAATATTTAGCGGCTAACGCAAAGCCATTTCGTTCTCAATTACCAAGTTCCTGCAAGATAGCCAACATGCTTATTAACATGAGTGCCAATCTTTTGAGATGAGAGAGGTTTTTCATCTCTATACATCCCCTTCATCTCCTTAAGTTGCTGCCAACAGGGGAGTGATTTCAGACCCTCACATTTTAACAGGAAATAAATGCATTGTGCATTAATGTGAGTGGTTTAATGATTGGATACATGGAGAAGTTGAAGTTTGGAGCCTGTGGTATACAGCACTACTAAAAACTGTGCACCTGAACAAGATCTTTAACCCCAAGTTGCTGCCCAAGATTGTCGCCATTATTAGCAAATGAAAGTTGCTTTGCATTTGGGAGTGTAGCAGTTAAGAAGTTGGTTCCGTAATCTGAATATCATCATTTCAAGTCCCGGACCCGCAAAGGTACCACTGTGGTACCTTTACTTATTGTTTTTCTTACTACTCTAACTGCAATCAGCTTAAAGACGTTTTATATATATGTTATATATTAATTTTATATGAATACGTTTCTCAAAGTAATGGCATTAGCATTGTCTTAAATGATATACAAAATCAAACAGCATAAATGCATTTTAATTCAATTAAGAAAATGACTGGAAATAGCAGAGTCTAGACACCTACCCAGCAAGTCTAATAATTAATTATGCGTTCATTACAATAAATAATTAAAAAAATATAGAAAATTACTCAGTGTGATTTCCGACACCTACTGCAGCTTAAAGCACGTTGAAAGCATGGTCTAGTTTTGCTTTGACATCAAAACGATTAAAGTAATGTGATCACAAGTGATTCATCTGACATCCTGTATTTTAAAATGCTTATAATGGGTCACTATCACTTTAACTATATAGTGTGTTTGTTCTCACAGGGTAATTAAAATATTCCCAAGTGTGACTGCTTATTTATTTAGTAGATACATCTTAAAATACAAAACCTAATTTGGTAAGCTTTACCGATTTAGAGGGATATATTTTTGTCCAATATGCCATTGTGTAGCATTTATAGGTTTATAGGCTTATGATGAAAGAAAAATCCCAGATGATTAACCTCTTAAACCTGCACCACAATATCATACTTTGTCTTTCCTGAGCTACCTACAATATAAAAGTAAATGCTCAGTAATAGTGCTGTAAACAAATATATATTTTTTAAAAGCTGTTCAATGTAGTTTTCTTACATTTTAATTTATGAAGAGGTCTTATAACAGGTCATATATGAGGCGTTAAAATCTTAAACCAGAATGAATCCTATCAGAATTCTCCTGGAACGGAAGGATTTCTTTTTAAACAAGAATGATGTGGAAAATGCGTAACGCCACCTCACGATCTCTCCAAGTTGCACGTAGAAGTGTGTAATGAAGAAGGTTCTCAGACGCGGTGATGTGTTTTTGCACGGTGTGTCCTGACACACATCGCGTCTCTGCGAGCAGGGGAGGAGTTTGCAGGTTAAAGCTCTTCGTAGTCGAGACTGAAGGCGCAAAGCTTTCCCGAAGACGAGCGCAAACGGGCCGGACATCGCCGCCGGATCCTCCAGGCTTTTATTTCACTCCACCGAGCTCGGTGCAGGACAGATTTTCGGACTCGATTGTCCTCCTTCCCAAGGTAAGACTCACTCTCTCTCTTTCTTATATATATCTCCCTCTTTCTTCCACGCTATGGGGTCAGTTTGGCGTATTCGTTGGTCGTGACGCGTCTTAAATGTCAGATTTCGGCGCATTCCTCGCCTAATTTTGTCTTTCAAGTCCCTAAAATAATGACATCACTAGAGAAGAATGTGTTTTGTAAGCTTTGAAATGCCTATTAACACTACATTTACATCATTACATCATTAAACAACACTTTAAACAAGCACAAGAGGCGCCGGTATTCTTCAGGTCTTAATTGGTGAAGGTGAAGAACAGTTTGGTGAAGCCAAGTTGGTGTGTGTGTGTGTGTGTGTGTGTGTGTGTGTGTGTGTGTGTGTGTGTGTCACCTTTAATCCTAGTTTCGCTTTAATCCCGTTTTTTCCCTCCTTTTTTCCATTTCACACCAGATGCTCGACAGAAAGTAACTGTGAACCCAGATTAACGCGCCGCGCTCCGATGACTTGGCATAAGGTTCAATCTTGGCATAAAAGCATGTTTATTTTTTATTTAGAAGATTTGATTGTTGCAAATGTGATGATGCTGATGCTGATGCTGAATTGTTAAAATTCTGTTCGAGCGCGACGTCACGACGTGGGAATTTCGCGGACGATTGCGCCAACTTTGCGTTTTTGCACGTCGGCGCGTTGGCAAATGAGTGTATGAGAACAGCAGAGTGATGGAGTAATGAAAGGTGAGTGCGGGGAGTGTGAGTGTGTGTGAGAGTGTGAGAGTATGCGTGTAACAATGCATTTCAGTATACGTGTTGTGTGTGTGTGTGTGTGAGAGAGAGAGAGGGGGCGTTTGAGTGTCCGTGTACTGTGTGTAAGACTTCATTTGTGAATGTGAGAAAGAGAGAGGGGGATATAGAGATTTTGAGGGTGTCTGTGTGCAGTGTACAGATCTCATTTAAGTATGAGTGTGTCCGTGTGCTCTGTATACAACTGTATTTTACTGTTTTTGTGTAAGTGATACACAGAGAGAGCGTCTTTGTATGTGTATGAGACCGTATTTACATTTACAGCATTAGCAGACGCTCTTATCCAGAGCGACTTCCATTTTTCCTGATTACTGGGACAGTCTCCCTGGAGCAACTTGGGGTAAAGGGTCTTGCTTAGGGACCCAGTGATGGTAGTGCCGGAGGTAGGATTCAAACCCACGACCTCTTGGTCCTAACCACTAGACCACAATCACCTCATTTGAGTGTTGAGTATTTGAGTGTGAATGTGCGTGAGAGAGAGTGTACGTGTACTGTGTATCAGACATTTAATGCGAAACTCACGAGCTGAAACTTTTTGCCCGCCTGATTTCAGAAACTGACTCCTGGGTCCTCAACAGCTTTTACTTAACAGCATTGTCCCTAACATTCAATCATTCAGTCATTCATTCATTAGCGAAACTGCCTAATACCAACTGGAGTTGCGGGAAGTGGACCAGGACCTATCCCAGGAACTACGGGCGCAAGGCGGGGACCAACCCTGGGCAGGGGCCAACACACCGCAGTGCAGGAGTTACTAACAAATTAGGCACATGTTCATGGTAGTGGAGAGTTTGGCCAACAAAACGAATGATGTAATCCACATGCATTACGTCTAATGTTTCTGTAACTGTGTTGGAACTCACCTCAGGAGGGGGACAGACATCATCAAAAAGCAGCGTTGCAAGTCTGGGGCAATGGTGGCAACTCCCTCAGAGATAAACAGAAAAAAAAACTCTGGGACCTGATCCTCCTCTAAACGCTGCCGGTTCAAGTATTATGTGCCACCAGATCAGAGAGAGAGAGAGAGAGAGAGAGAGGCAGTCTGCAGCCTTCATCTATGTCCTCTCTTGAGTTTCTCTGAGCAGATGTCCAATTACTTTGCCTTTCACACTTCTTGATTTGCTAGATTAACTAAATAATGCAATAGCAGGAGTTGGTAGTGATGTGAGTGTTTTATATTCTGACTGCATGCACATATGTTCACACCTTTTCCTTTTGTGTCTGACAATGTATACTAAATATAAAGTTACCACTGAGGTACTCATGAGCAAGGTACCGTCCCCACGCACTGCTCCCCACGCTTGTTAGCTGCCCACTGCTCCTTCATGGTCACATTTCATTGTGGTGTGTTCACAATGACAAATAATCACTCACTTTCACTATCTATCTGTCTATCTGCATGTATATATATATATACTAAAACTAACATGTATGAGAAGCCAGAGAGAAAATTTCCAGCTTTATTTCAACAACAATAAAGAGTCGGAGATGAAAAATAAGTTCTATGTTCTGCCTACACGCATATAAATTTGCACATTTTCACTTTTTATGTCTTACGGTTTTTATATCTGTTTTTTCTTCATGTGGCTATCTACAGATATGCGAAAGAGAATGATCAGACACATCCACATACATTACTTCATGTTTGCTTGTGAAGAAGCTGATAATGAGGTCTTGTGGTGCTTCCGTGCCCAGCAGCAGCAGCAGCAGCGGCGGCAGCACAGCGCAGGAACGCTGGAGACTTAATCTCCAGCAGGGTGATATAGATCAGGGTAATAGATGGGGCAGGTGGTGTGGTAGAACATCGCCGGCACGCCGCTGTCTGCCGGGGTCACGAATTTGATATTGCAGGCTCACCTCATCCTGCTCCTCTCTCCCGCCGGCCCAGAGGCAGCCGTGTTAATAAGGGTCACGGAATCACACGCCGCATGCACGCTCGGCGTCCGGCCCACTGTGTCACAGAGTTGGGGAGGGGGGTGGGCTGTGGGGTCACATTGCGCATGCGATTATTAAACTTTAGCATGCGCGGGGTCTCAGCTGGTGTGGACCTTTTCTCCAGCCTGGTTGTTATTATCATGTATGTTTTATACAGTTTCTCAGAGAGCTGTGGCCATAGTAACGTGCTGTCATGGATCTCATTAAGTGTACAAATTGCGAAAAAAAAGGTCGATTTTTTTGCCATCTTCTGTGGTCATTAAATTTGGGGAAATAATTTACACCCCGTGTGGAGAGTTTGGCAGCAGATTTGGGCCGGCCTATTGAAGATGATGCATGGAGGGCGTTTGAAGGTCTTGTGTGGTCATGGACACGCGCCCGCTCGTAGGGGAGCACCAATCGGCAGCAGAGTTGTGACCTTAACCTGCTGCTAGGGAAGACTGGATCCCAAAACACATGGCACAATCCTCTACGCCTTTAATGGGCGTTCACTGGCATGTTGCAACTTCCAGACAGCAGCGCTTTCTTTAGGGGTGTGAAGAAAACCTCGATCTACATTGATAGATCAGTGAACAACGAGCTTCTAGCATTGATCCAAAATGAAAATATGGACCAGACATCATGCATAGTGTAACGTCACTATATATTGAAGAAGTGCTTTTTTATATTAAAAGAGTAGGTATTTATTTGAGCGATTATTTGTCATTATGAACACAGCACAGCACAGCACAGTGCACCCAGGCAGCACTGCTTTGGGATGGTCCTTTGCTAATGAGTACCTCAGTGGTACCATTCAACCGGCGACCTTCCGATCACTGGCTGAACTCGCTTGCCGTTACCCTACCAACTGTTCCGCTTTAAATGTCAGGTTGAGGTCAGGAATAAAAATGCTGAATGATCAGCAATATGGTCGATTGCTCGCACCAAGGGTTGGGTACAGAAGTTGGTGCTTTCAAAGGTACCGACCGAATGATGTTGGTACTACCAGGTATTGGTTCACGTCAAATCAAACGGTGCCAAATTTCGCGCTCATCAGCAGCGGCGCACATGAGGTGAGCGGGACATACAGAACTGGCTGAAAGGTTTAAATTAGAGTCAGCATCAGCATCGAGAACGTCGAATCTACGCTGTCGAGATGTTCCACTGCAGCTTCAGATAGTTAGTGATCCGTCTGTTCTAGTTAATATTCTTGGATATTTTTTTATAAAAACTGTAATAAATTTATTTTGTAGTTGTAACATAAGAAACGTTTGAAATTAGTTTGGGACTTATTTATTATTACTGTATTCAGAGCAAGGTATCGAAATAAAGTACCGTTGAGTACCGTTACCGAAGACCAGAAAAGATAGCCAAAGATGCCCAACCCTACTGGCACCCGAATTGAATCAAATCGAGAGCTTAACGTAGCGGACTTTGTGATATCGTATCGTTGTCCATTGAATTGATATATCGTGTCGTGATGAAACGTATGATTTAAATCCCTACTTTCCATCGAGCTTAGACCTCGACAAGAAGTAGCACCATCCCCCAAACGAATCCTACCTTTTATGTGTGCTAAAACAAAACAAAAAGATGACTATTTTTTGGTCCTCTTCAAGGTGAGCTCTTTAATTGGTTTATGTCAAAGCAAATTGTTGTTTGTGTAGAGTTATGTCGAGGGTGCTCGGCGCTCGTTGTTCGGCGTTTGATTCGAACCCGTAATTCGCTTCCCTCAGCAGATTTTTTTCCTCTTCACCTTTCAGTCATTCACTCCACTTTAATGCTTCTTGGCAGCGAGCACAAGGTTCATGAATAAATCAGAACTCTCACCGTCAATGCTCTGAGCGGGAGGGAATGGAATTATCATGTACTATACAGTTTTAAACCGAGAACTACTTTCATCTTATTCCTCTTGTCGTATGCAAAATGAAAAAATAGGAAGAAAAAAAAGGGAAGGCGAAATACGCCGGGGCGCTTAACGTCGCGGAGAAGGAGACGAAAATGTGGCTTATTTGCGAGTTTATAAATAATTACTCACACTGTTTTTGGCTCATCACAAATAATTCTGTCTGGCATCAATTATTAACCCAAGCTTGCCTGTGAACCTGCTAGCACCTGTTCGGATATTTCATGGCGTTTTCCTCAATTAGCACCGCTCCTCTCCCAAGGCCTCATTCCTCTCCGAGTGGAGAACACTGTCAGCGGGCTATTTTTTGCTCCTGCATCCTCTGAGATCGCTGTGGAGTCGGCCCCACTGGAAAGGAGGAATTTGATTTATGAGGCAGAGGATGAAAAGGAGGGGGAAAAAGCATTGTTCCTCATAAACAATCTAAACAATAGAAATGCAGTGGGCCGAGCTGCTCAAATGTTGTACATGATACTTTCATATGGACGTCCTTAGGTCTTCAAGCCACAATGAGTTCCGTTTGGAGGCTGACAAGAAGTTTTATTTTGGATTTTGATGTTTGCTGGTTGTCTTTTTTCGTGCCAGCTGTGATTTTTCAATGAGAAAATTTGGATTCAGACACAAAACGGAACATTTCAGGATTCAATGAAATTATCAGTACAGCAGTACGGTATTATTAAAGCAGTATACGGTATTACCGTAAGCATGAAAAACAGGTACGGTAGACGTCTACTGAACTTTCTTGCCAATGATGCCACCAGCGTGATCTTTTACTACAGACCGGCACTTAAAGGAGACCGGCTACTATAGGAGACCGACGTCTATTTGTCGCGACATCTCTTCAAATCCGGCGTTTATTGGAAACGGGCGTCAATAAGAGACGGGCCACTACTAGAAGATATACGGTGATGACGCATTTATTGTACATTGGAAAAGTAGCTCTTGTACCAGGCAAGTCCGAGGTGAGATTCTAGATGGACGGCGCCTTAAAATGTATGGCGTTATTTTGTGACAAAATTCTGAGCGCGCAGTGGAACGTTCAACATCAAAATCTCTTGTCTTTATGCACTCAACTCGGCCTGCAAATGCGAATTTTTTTAACTGGCTAAATTGCGTGTTTGGCTAACTTAGAGAATGTGAGCTTGCACATGAGCTGTGTCCCAAGCCGCTTACTACCGCACTTAATAGTATGGTAGGTAAGGCGCTCTTATCATACTTTTCTATATGGTAGTATGCAACTCAGGAAATAGCCGGGGTTGTAGCTTAACGACTGTCTAGCCACTAGGTAGTGCACAGGTAGTTGCACAAAGTCACAAAACTCATTGGGCTGGTTTCTTGCTCATGGATTAACGCTAGTCTTGGACTAAATTCTACTACCAATGGAGATTTACCATTTTAACTCAAAACTAGTCTAGGACTAGGCTTAATCCTCGACTGGGAAATTGGCCCATTATGTTTTATTATCACTGAAAGCCTGTTTACCCGAGATTGTTAACATGCCTGGAAAAACTCCCACTGATTTGAACATTATAGGCTTATCTAATGCTGCTAACGCTAACTAATTGGCAACTGTTTATGCAGCACTGAATAATCAGCTAAATGATTTAGCATTAGACTATAAGGCCGTCAGTCATGAGTGCACTTCAGCGAAGCCGTTTATACGAGTGCTGTGTAGTTTTATAGAGGCGTACCATTATGAACGTATTACCTTTCAAAGTCATTTTACATGTTAATGAATAGCTTTTACATTTTAATGAAAGGTCATCAAAGCTAAGTTAATTTTAGCCCGAAGCTGGAGTCGAGGTATAGGTCTGGATAGACAGCTTGGGAGATTTCTCGCTGAAATGGAATACGTTATGTCTGAAGCTGTCAGAGAAATTGACTGTGTAAAGACAACCGAAAGATTTTGGTAAGTCTTAACTTTTATTGGAAATGAGTTGCATTATCTGATATTCACCTCCCATTTATTGCATTTTGTAATTTGCTAACTGCTTTCATATCAGTTCATTAATCACTGATTCAGCGTTTGCCGATATCACGAAGTCTGCTACAACACGATTCTGATTAGATCAAATTCAGGAGCCGATATAAAACAATATCATATACTGATTTAACACAATCATTTCCATTTAAATCAAGTCACAAAAAGCAGCTGAAATATCAGATTAATCCTGGGCGCTAATTATACAATGCAGCTATTTGAAGATTAGGGTTGTGGTAAAAATGCTACATAAATTCATGCAGCCTAAACCGTAAGTCACACAAAACGAAACTTGAATAGGGATAGGGTGCTGCTTAAAAATGAATGAAAATCGTAGTTATTAGCTTATTTAATTTGCATATGCCAAACAGACTTTCGCAAACTTCTTCTAGGCTGATTAGAGCAAAGGAGGCGTCAAATGAATCTGTGGACTTGTCCTAATGTCATAAGATACGTTTTGCGATTTTTTTTGGCAAATTTTGACTTCACTGACAATTCACTGACTACTTTCTTCGACGCTTCCTCCATCAGCTGCCATTGTGCTGATTTTTGAGACTTTTGCTTGGACCCCACTTGTTGCTGTTTGCTGCTATATTTCTAAATTATTATTTTATCAGATCTCAAATCTCAAACCACAACCTGCTAGCTCGTAAGACAACCTCAAAGAACCAGCTCTCACCCCCTTAATGGAATAATCTCCAAAGGCGGTCCACATACAGCGTTTAAGGCCAATATTGACCTTTAAAGAAATTATACATGTTTAAAGGTTGCAGGAGCACCTCATGAAAGAAGCTAATGCAGGTTAAGTGTCTTTAAATTACATTTCCTCTGTAGTCGTCGAGGAGCGTGAGGTTCTCAATCCTACTAAGGCTTTCCAATTGACATTTTTAGTAACTTATTTAGGTGTTTGACAAATCAGGACCAATTTTCTTCTCGTCTATTTTCTTTTTTTAACTCAACCTCGAAAAAAGGCTTGAGATGGAAAGAAAGGCAGTCTAGTGCCCTCTCAGATATTCTTTTTAAAGGAGCGCTGAATAATGTTACGATAGAATTGCTCATCACTACTGTCAAGGAAGCAGCCAACACATTCTGTTTACTCTTAAAATGACCACTATGAACCTTCAATATTTTTGGCGATATTAGCAAGGCCAGATTATCCATAGACTGGATCGGGCATATGCCCAGGGGCCCCAGAGATGGGCCGATACCACTTTTTTATGTCCGATACCGATACCGATATTGTAAATTTGGATATCTGCCGATACCAATACAAATCCGATACAGTCACAGTCTTTTTTTAAACATAAAATAATGCTTTAAAATGTCTGTATACATGACTGAGATTATTGTTTTTTGTATTGAGATTACGTATATGCTAAATTATTTGTTCTCAAAAATTGTTTGTTTAGACATATAAATATTTCTTCTTTCTTACTGATTACACTATAACATTATAAAATTGAAAACAAATTGATCAATTGAAAATGAAATACTGAAGTTTGTCATTTTTAACCAATTTGGCCTATAAAATAAGCTGCTTTTGCAGAGAACTACATTTCCCACGATCCTCTGGGCGCGCCCCGGAGTCGCGTCACAATGATGCGCTGGGCGCGCGTTCCAGAATAAACAATGGAAAATCTAAATAAACGGCAGAATTGTGAGTAGAACGCTGGTTGTTGTGGTTATTTATCAGCTAAAATATGGTTTGTGTCTGTAATAAAGGTGACATTTTAGGGAGTAAAATGAATTAAATGAAGCTTCGATTCTAGAAAAATTGCCGCGACCATTTTTGTAATAGAATTATTCGAGTTATTGGAACAATCGTGTCAGCTCTACTTTACCGCAGTGCCACTTCCCATGCATAACGAATTGAGTGTACACGCATTTACAGATCGGCTCCATAGAACGGCTCAATGCTGCCGATACCTGATCCAGCCGTTTGAGCGAGTTATCGGACCGATACCGATCCACATACCGGATCGGTTACATCTCTAGTCATTTAGCACAAGTATATTATTCACTGGAAAAAATGGATACAGATCATACATTAATCGTTTAAAAATATAATTTTCTAAAGAGAGAACACACAAAGAAACATTTTTTAAAAATCACAATTGCATATCCATCCTGCAGTCAGAATATGCTCGTCCACAGTGCACGTCAAAAAATCACGTGGCTTGGGCTAAAGCCGATATTTGATGACGCATTTATTGTACGCTAGAAAGGTAGCGCTTGTGTCAGGCATGTCCGATGTCAGAGGTGGGATTTTATTCTGTCGTAAAATGCATGGCGTTATTTTGTGGAATGTTTGTGAGCAAAATCTCGTCTTTACGTGCTCGACAAAAAAAATTTGTGTTTGCCTCATTTAACGAATTCGATCTCACACATAGGCTGTGTCCCAAGTCGTGTACTGCCACACTTAATACGTAGTATGGTAGGTAAGGTGCTTTCATCATGTGTCTTGTTATATGGTGAATCCTCACTTCAGCGCCACTCACTTTTTCCTCAGTCTTTATTAAACATGCACAGGTAACATCCCAGCTTCATAAATGTTTCAGCCATTGCACCGTTCCTACGCGTCTGGTCTTTTATCAGACCCCGGGAAGTGTTCCTGCCCCGCTCGTGACCTCCCGCCCTGGATGTTTGAATCTCCTCTCACATTTCCTTACACATATATGTCCGTCCAAAGCTCCTCACCACCCACCTCCAAGTGTCAAATCCCATTTTGTCACACAGCTACGACTGTAATAAATTATGAGTTTAAACTCGCTATGCCCAGTTTCCCTCCCATCGCATATATAATAGTTCCCCGCTGCAAATGTGAGACACTTTTAATCACTCTCATCCTCGTGTTGAACGTACGCAGCAAAGACGGACCCACTCATCAAATTCGGTCGGCGAACCTCAAATCTTCCGGGGACGGGAATAAGGGAAGTCGGTAGCGCCAGGCCTATTTTTATGTCCGGGTTAATTCACCTAACCTTTTTGTAATGCAATCATCTTCGCCGGCTGTATTAACATCACATTAACTCGGAGTGAAATTCTCCAGCTCCGGCTCTGCTGTGGCTGTAAATGAGGAAAGGTCCCGCAAGAAAACGGACGGGGGAGAAATAAATAATGAAATAAAATGTCAGTCTCGGGCGACGCAAACGGCTCAAACGCGATGGCTCGGCAGGGGAGGCGGCGGTCTTTTCAAAACGGAACAACGCTGCCGCTTAGGCTTGGCGAGTCAAAATCAATCAGCGCAGATGTGAAATGACACTTGTGGGCTCCTGTTTGGTATTTCTGGAGCAGGTAGAATTTGCGTTGAAGAAGCACAAGTCAAAAGGAATATAGTTTGTGTATGTGAGTATGATGTAAGAAGTGTAAGGGAGATCTCTTCAATCGGGGGATCCGACTTTTTTGAGGTCAAGCCTTTCAAAGTCATGAACAACTACTGCACTTAAGCATACGGTTCCCACATCGCATACTGGCTTAACACTTAACTCATTAAACCGGTTCAAACTGATCAATTCCATCGCAACTGTACACATCCAACGTTATCGATTCTTATTAATGATTCTCTCATTTCCCAGCACGTTTTCCAGTTTTCCGTACAAAGTTTACGTCAACCACAAGGAATCATGACACATAAAGTATATTTTCTGCAATGTAAACACACTCGCTGCATTTGTTAGTGCGCACGACTCTCACTGGGAAGTGCAACGTTCGCTAAACGTTCCAGTTCAGTTAAATCTTCCCAATTATTACAGACAAAACTTGTTTTAGCTGATAAATAACAAAAACAACCAGCGTCCTACTCACATTACAGCTGTTTACGTGATATTTATTTATTCCTGACGAAGAAAACCCAATACACTAACATGTTCGCAATAAAATGATCTAGGAACAAGTCTTAAATAAGAATCTTTGTGAAAACTTTGGCTTTCAAGAAAAAAAATTCCTCTTAAAAACGGTTAAATTTTACTACAGTAAAAGTAGACATCCTCCTTTTAAACTTCCATCCATCCAACATAATGTGGAACTGTCAAAACAAATCATGTAACCTGTCGTCACAAGTGACATGTACTAAGTCTTATACGGCAGCGAAAAACAGTGATGGCAGTAAAAAGGAACAACAGATTTCTTTAACAGACACACACACAGCAGGTCCACCACTGGTATTTGGATACTGGTTGGTACCAAAAGCCTAGGAGGTACCTTTATCAGCGTTGGAACGGAAAAAGTCGGACGGATACATCCCTACCGAATTGAGCCAATTTATAGGTGTGACGTTCTGAATGTAAGATGTCGAGATTGGCCTTACTTATCAGTCGCATAGGTATTGAAATCAACTCGGGTTGATGCGTTGATTAAACTGAATTATAGTCAGTGGTTCAGTGTAATTGGAGTGTGTGTGTGTCTAAGTGTGTGCTATGTGTGGGGAGTCAGGATCCTGATTAGCACGCCACACGGTAAATAGATTTCTAACAAGCAGCAGCTCTGATGAGATGCTTACATCCGCATTAAACGGCACCGTGTCCCTCCTACTAATCGTTCTATCAACGAATTTGCACATGGGAGAGGTGTGTGTGTGTGTGTGTGTGTGACATCCTTCTTGTTGTGGTGATGCTGACCCAGCTGTGCTCTGCATCTTGGACCAAGCAAAAGAAAAAGCAGCAAAGAAAGGGATGGAGAAACTGCAGAGCAGAGGCAAAACCTGTCTCATTATCCTATCAGTGATGTGCAGTGAGAAAATATCAGGTTTGAGTTTTTGAGTTTACTTTGAGGTCGGGTTGGGTAGACTCCATCCTAAAACACACCTAGGCCTAGGCAAGATCCTGGACACTCATAGTCCAAGTGTATAGTTTGGTACATTTCCTGTTAAAACAAGCCTTAACAAAAAGTAGTTTAATCAAGCGTACTACGAGTATACTTATTATATACTAAAACTGAGGCAGTATACTTGAAGTTTACTTTTTATATACTATATTTTATATGCTTAAGAATAGTATAGTGAAGTATATTTGACTTATACTGATAAGCATAAAGAAAAGTCTACTAAAGTCTAAAAGTATACTTTTGTAATCTTAAAATGACCTTATAAAGTATACTTAAACTATACTTTTATAAAGTTAAAAATGTTCCAATTTAGTCTGAAGAAGTATTAAATTAGTATACTTTCTAGTACACTACAAGGTACATGGTACATGGTCCGTAGTGTACTTGCTATACTTATACTTACATTCAAACATATTTAATAAAATGAACTTCAAGTACACCACTTTTTGCTAAGGGTAACCTAGTCCTAGTTGGATAGAATGCACATTAAAACAAGAATTCATATTAAAATACACTTAGTCCTAGTCGGTAGTCTGGTAGATTTCATGTAAAAACAAACCTAGTCCCTAGTTGGTAGTCTGGTAGACTACCTGTTTATACACACCTAGTCCTAGTCGGGAAGCCTTCATTTTAAAATGCAACTAATCCATGGTCTATAGTAGGGCTGCTCGATTATGAAAAAAAACATAATCACGATTAATTTGGTCAATCTTGAAATCACGATTATTTAACACTTTACTTTGTGTTACTATTTAAGACTTTATGCTGCTCTCCTCCTTCCGCCATCTTTACCCGCTCAGACTGTACACCGCCACCAGAACACACACGTGCGTTCAGTCTTCGGAAGGTGCGTTAGTGCGCGTGCGTGTGTCATTCGGAACACAAGACAAAATATGAGTATACTTGCAGAGCGTAATGTGGACAAATAATTGTAATTATAATTGTTTTTTGTCGATTACATTATTTTTGAGATTGTTTGGAGCTGAAATTGAAATTGAAATTAAAATTCGATTAATTGCACAGCCTTAGTCTATAGTCTGGTACAATTCATAGTGAAACACATCTAGTCTTAGTCGATTGTCTGGCAGACTTGGTGTTAAAACACCTAATCCCTAGTAGGTAGTCTGGTAGAATTCACTGCAAAAAATCAGTGTCAGAAAATAAGAAAAAGAAAGGGATAACAAGAAAGAAGGTTCCAGAATCAAGCAAAATTAGCTGCCAATATAGTGAGAAAATTTATCTTGTGAAGATCTCCTAAAACAAGAAAAAAAATCTTTCCATTTTTCCATGTTTTTAGCTTTAATATTCTTAAAATAAGCAAAGTTGTCATGAATTTCTTAACTCGTAGTGGAGAGCATGAGAACCTGTCCGTTCCCTTAATTAAATTTCTTATTTCATTTTAAGAAGTTCTTATAATCAATAAATTTTTCTTAAGAACATAATTGTAGCCATCGTTCCCTAAAATTAGATTATTTATCTTACACATACAAGTCTAGTCAAGTCAGTTATTCTTAAAATAAAAAAGAACAAGATCTATTTTTTCTTTTCAAGATTTTCTGGCTTGTTAAGATTTCATTTTTTGCAGTGTTCACTGTGAAACACCACCTAGTCCTAGTCGGTAGTCAGGTAGACTTCATGTTAAAACACACCTAGTCCTAGTCAGGTAGAACTCACAGTAAACCACATTTTGTCGGTTTGGGGTAGAAGTCATGTTAACAACCAACTAATCCCAGTCTGGTACAAGCACCGGTGCTACTTTTTCCGTATTTTGTGCTTCTAGCCTGGTGTGGCTAATCCGGCTTGTGCTCCCGATCCGCTGCTGTAACGCGGGTCTTTCGCAGGCCAGCAGCTGCCATCTGTCCTCTCTATTCATCTCTGCTCCTGGCGGTGGCCTTGCTGGCGATGAGCTCTATTTTTCAGAGCCCTGCCACATGCCACCCTGGTGAAAAATACCTCCTGATGTCCATGATTATTCTAAATCTTTAAACTGTCCTTTCCTCTCACCCTCGCCCAAGCGTGATTGATTTAACTCTCTTCAACGACGTGGCGTACGTCTTGTTTATGCTTTAGTCGGGTTAAAGGGGGACTCTCACTCACTCTCTCTCTCTTCATCTCCCATTCATTCCTCATTTGGAACGAGAAGCATAACCCAAAAGAGGAAACAGGATTTTTCTTCAACTCTTAGTGGTTGACAGGACTTACAGACCTCGAGAACTTTTAAACCTCTTGGGAAGGAAGATGTTTCCATTATGCACATGGAAGACCGATCTGAGGGATGAGTAAAGGAGGCTATATTCAGGCCTACGTCCAAATTTGAACGACCATCACTCAACAGAGGTGGTGGTTTACACCAGTTATAAGTCGCCGGCAACACAGTCTTGAGATGCATTTCCAGGTGATTTCCGTGTGAAGGGCAGAAATGGTTTGGTGAATGCTTGGTGAACCTAACAACTCACACCTTCATTCATGCCTTGCCTTAGGTGACCTTAACAACCACTCTCAAGGTAACAAGACCACTAGAGGTCATCAGATTTTTAGAACTGAAGAAGCTTATCAGGTGAGAGGTGAAACTTTTGGAAAAACCTAAAAGAAGACCAGTTGGCATCGATTAAGGGTGTACTCACACTAGGCAGTTTGAACCGTGCCCGAGTGCGTTTGACCACCAAAGCGCGGTTCGTTTGACTAGTGTGAGTGCTCCAAACCGTGCCCGGGTGCGGTTCGTTTTTGCCGTCCCTGGCCCGCTTGGAAGAGGTGTGCCAGAGCACGGTTCAGTTGGACTCGGGCGCGGTTCGCATGTAGTGTGAGCGCTAACCGTGCTGGAGCACGAAACAGGACGCGTGACGTCACACACATACAGGTGTCTTAGTACAAGAATGTAGCTAATATTAACCGGCAAGTGATAGTAAGTTACATGATTATTAGCTATAGAACGCTACTGTCATCATTACAAAAAACATTATAAACATATTGTATTTCAAATTTCATAATACACTTTTCAGTTGTATTCAATGACGTTTCAGTATATTAATTCTCACCTTGTCGATGTACGGGAACTGTAGTCGGTAATCAAAGCTGCAAAGTCCTCGCTGCACTTCAGCTGGTACTTTGCAAACCTCCTCATACGAGCAGCACGATTGCGTGAACATTTTCGTGCCACAAAAGCGATAGACCTGTTTAGCAACAGGCTGTGAGAGGGCTGTGGACCACCGCGAACCAAACGACTCAAAATTACTATCAACAAAGTAACCAGAGCGATGGACTCCATTGCGTTCAGCGAGAGCGCCGCTCTTCCTGTTTATCCTGAAACCGTCGCACCATAATGGCGTAAGCGTGCTCCGGCACGAATGCTGAAACCCTATGTGAGTGCAGGCCAGAGGGGGAGTGGGGAGGGGGGACAATCGTACTCGGGCCCGGTTCACGGCAACCATGCCTAGTGTGAGTACACCCTTAAGCTCTCAAGACTGTCATGTACTTGATTGCTAAGAACCTACACAGACCTACGGACCAGCTCCAACGCACTGTGGTTTAACTACCATCCAAAAATGGATGTTTGGGACTTCTGCCGGGTGCAGAAATAGCTTTTAAACCGAGACATACATATCCAAGAGTTGGCCTTCTTAATAGAAAACATGTCCTGCTGACTCAAAGGTAATACAGTCGATCTACTGTACTGCCATCTCTATCTCAACAAGCATAAATCACAAGAGCTTCCTTTTTGCGTAAGACCGATGTACCTGCGAGTCCTGCTACTTTCCAACAAAGCCCAATGTTCTGGCAAAGGAGCCGCAGATTTCCCCGATAGAAGTTAAAATTGCAGTCCATAAATCACCCTGAGCTTTTGCTTCGAGTGTCTCCTTTGCCTCCTTTTCGTTCACCGAACCAGAGCTTCGTATCAGACGCTGCTTCCAAGGAAAACGTAGCAAGTCTTGCCTATTTCTTCGACTAGAGACATTCGATGCCAGCGTCTCCAGCTTGGCATCTGGCCATCGTTCACTTTCTCATCGTCCCTTCCCGCAAAATACTTCATCCATCACCGAAATCCTTCACTAGAGTATGAATGACTCCGGTTTTACCATCCCCTCCTCCATCTCTCTCTGTCTGACGGCTCAGGCCGAACCTTGACGCCAGGCTTGATGGGGTTCTTCCATCGAGAACCCGGGACTCGCCACTATCCGGAGGACGGATGATCCATGAGCGCAAGGTCTCGGAGATGACGGAAGCCTGCATTCCGTGGGGAAAATGGAGACGACGATTCATTTTCAGCATGGCTTCCCCTGCTTACGGCATCATTATTCAGAGCGGGAGAGACCGGCCCAGCGTCTGGGATGCTTTAATGCGGAGCTACTGGGGTGGATACAATGTGGACATCTCATAATGGAGCCTCTGTAGGGACTTTTGATGAGCTCAGTTAGTGAATTCAGGACAAAAACCTGACATCCATAACTTTAAAAAATGTAGACTCACATCCCGTGCTTAGAGATGCTGTCTGAACAAACTCGAGCAGCATCTGTTTGTGATGTACCTGGACGTTTGAAAGTGTGGATCTTTTTCCACAAACTACAACAGAGCGAGGGTGTCTTTCACAAGCAAACTTTGGCGCCAGTCTTTCAAAGAGAACATGAGCGGAGCAAAGAGGCTCAAATATGAAGCTTATTTTTTACACTGGCTGCTAGACAGGGAGCTTATACATGAAAGTGTCAAATTGTCAAAGTAGGGGAAACAAAAAGGCTGCCGCGCTTTTAAACTTTTAACCAGGTTCACAGAGGTAAACATGACCTCACCTCACCAACAAAGTAACTGGAAACAGAGAGGATGTAACAGCTGATGTAACGTTTTTTTTTTCTGCACGGAACTGGACTGATGCCTACACTGATACGGAGGTTTTGAAAAAAAGTGGTTCTCGGCTGTAACGATATATCAGTCAGTTGGGCAGTTGGTAGCGTAACGATATGGACGTTCCCCTTTTATCGGAAGGTTGTCGGTTCAAATCCAGGACCATTAAAGGTACTCAGGAGCAAGGAACTGTACCCAAGCACTAGTCCTTGGGCATTGCCCTCGTCAGCTGCCCACTGCTTCTTCACGGATGGGTCATATGCAGAGATCACATTTCGTTGTGGTGCGCCATGTAGTATACACACAAATATCACTCACTTTTCACTTTCATCGGTGCAGCCACAGATTTTGTTCTTACCTAGGAACAAATCTTAGCTAGGAAGACATTGGTGAATGTCAGAATCTTGTGTAAATACGTTTTAAGAACAATTTTCTCCTCAAGAACAGTTGGTAAAGTGAGAATCTTTCAATGATGCAATGACGCCACTGGAATAAAATGTGCAAATCTTTTTAATGTTTAAAGTAGGGAGTGAGAGCTACTAAAATAGATGATACCTAGTATGTACTTCAGTTGTACCAGGTGCTTAAAATAATTCCAGTACCAAAGTGAATTTCCAGTGCCTAATGAATTTTTGTTCCTCTCAATTGACGTTGATGGCCAGGTTTGAATTTATGCTTATGTTTACCAAAAAAGCACTTTTACAGGCTGTTCACTCGCGTCACACAGGTACTTTTTGAAACGAGTAAAATGCACCGTAAAGTCATTTCAGCCCCGGGTAATAATGTGCCTTTCTTCTTTTTCGGCTGATTACGTTCTCATTTAAGGACAGACAATTGCTGTTCCAGGCTGAATTTGACGTAGACACAAACTGTTTATTCAACTGTCAGTTGAATTCGCTTTACGGGCCACACCAGCATCGTTGTACGTCGGGCGAAAATCTCATTTACTTTTCCTGCACCATATGCTCACTAGTTTCGGTGGCGGTTTTAACGGCATTTTAACAAATACGACAAGATATTTTTATTTATTTGTTTATTTATTTTTTTGCCTCACAGACTTCCGGGACAGTCTGTAGAATGATGCATGGAGCTGTAAATGCGTTCGGCTTACGGTGACGTTGTGGCTCGCCTTTTATAGGAAATGTTTTATGGGCCCATAAATTCGCACCATACTTCTTTTGTTATTCCAGTTATTCACAGCCGTCCCTTAGTGCACATACGCTAAGAAGTTAATGTAACCATGAATAGGGGATCATGTGGAAATGGACGATGAGGAAACTCGTAGAGCTGCCAGGAAGTGTATGTGCTGAAAAGATTTATTAGCCAATTCAGCCAAAGGGTCAGAGGACCACACAATAATATGTACAGTTGGTTTTATGGGGGATGTTGACTCTGTTTACTTAACAACGCTTCAGCAGTTTGCTCCTTTTTTTCCAGCTGCATATTTACAACATTACTGACGTTTACATATCCATTCTTTACTTTACTTATGATGCACATATGATGACGACAAGCAAGAAACGCCTTTAATTATAGTACTCACAATTATCAAATTAAAGGATTTCACCGTAGAAAGGCTTTTGCCGAAAATAAGGGCAGAACTAAAATTGTGATCAGAAGGTTGCCCGTTCAAGTCCTGGACCGGTAAAGGTACCTAAAGATGCCACTGACGTATTCATGAGCAGGGCACCGTCCCCAAGCACTGCTCCCCGGGCTGTGCCAACAAACATTGCCCACTGCTCCTTCACAGATTGGTCAAATGCAGACGTTACATTTAGTTATGGTGCCTTGCTCATGAGTACCTCATATAAAAAAGAGTAATTGTTTGTCATTGTGAACACACCACAGCACAGCACACCACAAGCAAATGTGGCCTCTGCATTTGACCCATCCATGAAAGAGCAGTGGGCAGCTCACGTGGGCAACGCCGATGGTTCAGTTCTTAGGAACGGTACCTTGCTCATGTGTACCTCAGTGGCACCTTTACCGGTCCTGGGATTCAAACCTGCAAACTTCCGATCACCGGGCGAATACCCTAACCGTTCGTTACGCTACCAACTGCCCCCAATCATTTGACATATTCCCATACTATCAAAGCCTTTGGTCTTTGGAAACTTTTGAAACTTTAGTTACCAAGTCTGACTGCGCAACAATCTCCAGCTCCGTCTCGCAGCTGCCAAAGGTGTAGTGACTGTGATACAATGAGCCGTACAGTGATCTTTTGCGATTACACTTCTCCTCGTTGGCTCCAAAACCACACTTGCCAAGGTAAACAGATTGACCACCTCAATTTTAACACCATCGCTGTGTTCCAAAACAAACTCTGCTTTTAACAAAAATGCAGACATTAAACATGCTGCCATCACCTGTTTTAGTGCCTTTAAAGACTTCACAACCACCTGACAACGTCTAACGTCGGACGAGTGACTTAATCAGGTAATCTTCTTCCACGTTGCTGCCTAATCCATTCTTTCTTCCATATTGAATGAGTTACATGTTACGTCGAATTTGGAACTCAATTTAATTCCAGATGTCGAAATCTCATTCTCCTCCTGCCGGTGCCGAAGAACAACGGAATATGAATTATAAATAGAGGCGGGGATCGAGAGCGCGCTGTTGTCTACATGCAGATCAATCCCATGTGCCCCAAACATAACTGCTTGTCACTTTGCATAATGTATAAGATCCCGGCGAAGACAATCGCGCAAGCTGCACTCTGATAATGTAATAAGGGAGCGAGTCACCTGAGGCTTTATGCTAGCGGTGTGGAAATCAAGCAAACGGGAAGCCCCGTCTCGTCGGACCCCAGGTTGGAGAGGTGATTTTAATTTCCCTTTATTTGCACAAACCTGGCTAATTTTAGAGATTTCCAAAACGAATTGGCAAAAGTTTACACTCACCGGATTGTGGAAAAGTTTTCTTGGCTAGGTCACAGAGACCCTTAAAAAAAAAAAAAAAAATTAGAACACATATCCTTTACCTTGATGACCTTAACATAATTTGCAATATTTTTTGGACTGCTATACACCTAATAATTGAGATCTTTTTAGCAGACTTCCAGAAAAGGAAGCTCTTTTTCTCTTTTTCTCACCTAAAAACGCTTTTCAATGTGACTTTTTAAAGCTGACCTTGCTCAAAAACAGCCAGATGGTTAAGAGAAGTAAACACAGCGAGGGTCGCAGCAAGGCGAGACCTGCGGTGCCGCTGACGTAATGGCATTGAGCACAATTAGAATAAAAGGGGCTTTAGTACTAACCACGTTAAAATAGACAAGATAATTAGCAGACTCGTGCCTAACTTTAGCTTTATTATTACTCCAAAACAGTAATAATATTAAAAATAATCAGCCAGCACTTAACACTACTGTTGTCTACCTTTTTGGATTCCTGCAATGCGTCATAATGAATGGAGCTTTATGGGAGTGATGGTGGTCTACTTTTAAGACACGTGCCTCTAGACAAAGAGTTTGTAGGCTCAAATCCCACCTAGAGCAAAACTCCATGTTGCTCCTGGGAGACTGTCCTGATGTTTTTGGTGTGGACCTGGGTTGGATTGCTGCCTTGTCACAGGCCCAAACAAACCAAATTTAAGTGGGTCCAAAACAACTTTCCCAAATGAACTACGTTAGTTGTGAAAACGTCCTTAGACTGAGAAAAGACAGAGCTTCGTAGACCAAACGTGAGTTCATGAGAGACCATATTCTCACAACGGCTCCCAAAATTGGTTGCCGATTCTGTCACGGCCGACCACATCTACCCATCGTCCTTTATCTACACCACTCTAGCTGTGTGTGCTGGATTATATGTGAAGACCTGGACTCGCATCAGACGTATTCAAATCGGCTGAGCACCGGGACCCACCAAAGCTTTGCCATCCTCTCCGCTGCTTGTCTTAATACGGACAGATGAAGCCACAAATGTGTTTGCTGATTTAAAAGCCATTAAAATGATGAAGGTCCCCAGCATTGGCAGCACGTTCTGTGAATCTACAGGAAAAGTGGCTTGTTTACTAACAAGGCCGTATGTCTGGCGGATTAATTTTACTGTTTGTCAAAATCGGAGCGTCGCATAATCAGTTGTTAGATAAGCAACCGCTCGACGCCAATATGTTTGCGTCTCGTCTGTGATTTGGGACCACGTTTCTTTGCTAAGCAGTGGCTTTACTCTCTTTCCAGTACTGTCAGAAATATGGACGCCTTTCCTTGTGGTAGGTGTTAAAAAAGAACGACTGGTGCTCTAACGTCACTCACAAGTTTTCCAGCATCTTTCTGTAAACATAAGACTCTTGGAATACAAATTGCAGGCCCCAAAGAATAGGGAATAATATTGGGGTTTTATTACAGTAACGGCTAATTCATTATCTCACAAAAGGCTGCAGCGCTTGTCTGGCGAATGCAACAAAGGACCCAAATTAAAGCGGCCGTCTTTTTCGAATGAAGATAATTCCAGTGAATGGTGCCTTATCTGCTGCCGGTTTCAGTGTTTCAAATAAGAATCGCGTCCACCGCCGTCAACTGTAGTGCTTCCATGCGGCTTTGTGCTTCACATTCACGCTTTTCTCCCTCTTGCATACAGTAGGCGCCGGGCTTCTTTATTTCTGCTTCTGAACTGCTCCCTTGCCACTGCCGCTGCCGTTGCTCAGGCTCCCGCTGCACGTCTTATCGTCGGCGCATATTGTGCTGTTATGCGTATATTTCATGCCCAGCATGGATATAATGTGTCAGTTACAGACCTATGCATGTACCAGACACGCTTTTTATTCCTCAAGTGGACAGTGAATGTAAGTCGGTCGTTTCATGTTTACGGCACGGAAGTTGCATGCGAATTTTCAATGAATTTTCATTTTTCGGGTAACATTTATCATTTATGTAGAAGTTTTATTTGTTTCTGTTACATTTACACACCACTCCACTGGTTACTTACATTTTAAATTATTTAATCTGATGTTACGCGGATGTAAATCAATCTTGTGGATGTTACATTGAGTGAGTGATTGTCATTGTGAACCCAGCACAGCACACAGTGCACCACAACAAAATGTGACCTCTGCATTTGACCCATCCATGAAGGAGTAGTGAGCAGGTAATAAGGGCAGCGCTCAGGGAGCAGTGCTTGGGGACGACGGCACCTTGCTCCTGAGTGTGTCAGTGGTAACTTTACCGGTCCTGAATTCAAACCTGCAACCTTTTGATCACGGGGCAAACACCCAAACGTTACGCCACCAACTGCCAAGAGATTTTTAACACTTTTCATTGGTTAAATATTTATAAAACTCTGAAAACTAGCCATTAGAATAGTTTTATGACAAAAAATACAAATGACCCTAAATGGATACTGCAAGGTTTCTGCCCGATAGTGACGATATGCTTCACTAATCATTCAAAATGTGGTGCAAGAATGAACAAAACAGACTTAATTCAAAGAAAAACAGTAGATCAATAATAAAATAAATAATACGGATAAAAAAATGAGAACATTTCAAAAGCCTTCAATTCCAGACAAAGCAATAAAAAACTAAGTATGAAAAGAGAAAAAGAAACAAAGAAACGCCGCCCCAACAACCAAGAGATGAACCAGACAAATATGCACCTCCAGCGCACTTTGGTAATTACTTACATATAGCGTTTACAGCACAGCTTACGCACCATGTTCTAGTAATGCCGAACATCTGCGTCAGACAATTGCACATGATTATGCTTCATCTGTTTTCATAAGGCAGCATTGCTGTGCCATTCTTAACTACTTGCCGGCCTTTAATTGCCTGCGCGCTGTCGTAATTGAAGGTGTAATAAATCTGATGCATTTCCAATCGGAATATCAGTTTTCGTGTTTGCTTCGCGTCTGTACTGTGGGGATGCACCGATCTAACTTTTTCCGTCCCGATTCCTGGCCTTTGGGCATCGGCCGATTCCGAGTAGCGATCCCATACCAGTGTTTAATTAATAAACTGTATATTTCTACTGAGGAGGAGGCTCTGTGTAATGAGTTTGTTTAAACACAGTTCTGTAATTTTGCAACCGCCCCTAACACTGTGGCACTTGACTGATCAGGAACACCAAGATTGCGAGCAAGAAGCATGGCTGAGAGACAGACAATAAATCCAGAGTACAAACCACCAAGAGAGCAACAAAATCCAAATCAAAAGACACAAATCAGAGCACAATGAGAAAAAATTATCACTTTGCAGATACCAAAAACCCAGTGTAAATGAAACAGTATAATCGTGTGATTTGCTAACCTTTTGGGGTTTCTGGGTGTTGCTTTGCTTGTTCAACTCGGTATCCTATCAATATCGTAAACAAATTGCACACTTTGTTTAAAAACGAGCATTAAACGAACGTTAACTTCAACTACAACTTTACCACGAAACATGCCATTTAAAATACTTTGTTCAATTGTGAAAAAGGAGACGTTTAAGAACCAGCTTTAAAGCAGAATTACCATAATTGTGATCCTGACACATAACGTTTACTGGTGAAAAATGTGTGTCACAAACCAGCTTTAAATTAGCTTTACCTTAGCATCACATTACAAAGCATGCAAACCTGGAAAAGCACAGAATTTAAATTGACGAAAATTAGCGTGTTTGTGCTAACATCTATATATAAATACTACTGTTGTTACACAAAACCATTGTGAAATACTGCCAGTGTTTTTGGTACCTGCAAAGTGGTAATTTTTTCTCATTGTGCTCTGATTTGTGCCTTTTGTTTTGGATTTAGTTGCTCTCTTGGTGGTTTGTAATCTGGATTTATTGTTTCTCAGCCATGCTTCTGTCCAAGTTTTGGTATTACAGATGTTACAGCCTTCCGTGTTTCGGGGGAGCTCTCCCGCTGGATTCAAATTCCGTGTGTTTGTGTGTTACAGACGGAGCACTTTGAGACCATCTCTGTAATTAGGGTGATTGTGGTCCGATGTGGTGGTAAAATGATGTACATAGACTTCGTTTTTGGTGAGCCATAAGATTCTATGGTAAGCCCTTAAAACTAAAGATGGTTAAAGATGGTGTTACATTTTCTTCCATTCGTTGTCGGAAAACCAGCAGAAAAGCAATCTTCCGTCCCTCTGTTCTGGATGGTTAAAAGGGAAAGGCTGTGTTTACACTTTGTGCACTTGCTCGGTTTGGCTGAGCCTGTCTTTTTTGGCTTGCTTCGCAATCTCGAGTGCACAGTCAGGCTCAAGGGGTCAGGCGTGAATTTGTGTCATGCTCGAGGGCACAGAAAGTGGTAGTAAGAGCAAGGCGGCACATGCCAACATGTTCACACCTTGTCTTCAAGGCACCGGCAACGGGAGCCTCAACTAAAAACTGCTGTCTAAAAAATGCATTTATTTTAGTCGGGGTGCTCAAGAAAAATGTGTGCATTTATTAAAGTATTATAACTATTTACAGTCTGACTTCACCAAGTCTGCTAATAACGCTCTAGCGATGCTCTGAAATGTAAAGCTTGTTTGAGATTTTCAGCACTTTTCTCAGATGCCAAGATCTCCCTCCTTATGGAATCTTTGATTAAGCCTCTCCTTCTGCCTCTTCTGCCTATCAAGCTAAACAAGAGCCACAACCCCAGGAAGCAGAGATGAAGGGTGTGACAAAAAAGCATTGACTAACTGAAGATATAAATCAGCAGATCAGCGTTCTAGTAAAATTATATTTAATTGCAGCACTACGTCTGAGGTAAAACTGAAATCCAGCCTCTCCGAGGCTCATGAAAAATCCCTGGTCGTCTTCATCGTGGATCTTTCACGGTCCTTTTTTCAAATTTGGCTTTCCGAAGTCTTTCCATCATCACCACTATCAGTGGCAGTGATGAAAGTGGTTCTGCATTGTCTCTGTAAAGCGCTTTGCATATCCCCCCAGTCACTGACCAATCACTACTGCCATTTCTATCTAGTTACAGTGTGAGAATGTGAGACTAGAAAGGAAGCAGTGGCAGAAAGGCAGAAATGTAGATTAGAGAGTATAAGAGAAAGAGTGTAAAAAGGAAAATAGTAAGAGAGAAAGAGAGAGAAGAAAGACAACCTAGGAGCTCTGGTTTGGTTTGAAGTCCAACTCCACAAGAGTTGCTGATGTAAGCCAGCGTCTGCATTGTTCATCTCTCTTTCTCCCTCTCATCCCTTCTCTCCTCGTCTGTCTGGAGAAAGACCACGAGTACGAAAGCTGTACAGAGACACGGAGCTCACACACACACAGAAACTGAAACAGACTGAATTTAATTATATCAGCAAGTCTTGACAAACTGAACTTTTCTTTGTCTCGTCTTTTAATAGGTTGCATAACATCGCTGCCATCACAGCATTGCCTGTTAAAAAACCTGCACTATGACCGCATTGTTTCTGCACTTTTAATTAGCTTTTCGGCGTCCCGTCATTGTTGATTGCCACGTCGTGACAGCTGACGCATATGGGCGGCGCGCGCGCGCACGCGTGACGGCATATGCCGAGCATCTGCAACGCGTGGGTTGCGCCTTTTCAGCGTACGTAGACCAAATGTTGCACCCAACACTTAGCATCTTTCAGTATGGGAGCAATGTTGTAAGGCTTAACTTTTAGATTTGGCGTTATAGCAAACATGAAAGAAAAAAAAAAAAAAAACATCTGTTTATTTTCAGGACGACACAGCAACCCAAAATGCCTGCGGGGCTGTAAAGGCATTTCAAGTACATTTAGACACTTTTCCCTTAAAGCGTTTGGAGCTGTTTATGCAGAGACATGTTTAACGTAAGTGGGAGCCAACAGGGAAAGCTTTGGCAAATAGGTTTAGAATATCCTCAGCTACAAACTTCCAGGATATGTGTCCTCACACACACACACACACACACACACACACAACAGTTGCTCACTTCCCAGCATTGAAGAGTCCTCCTGAGACTCGGAGAGGTATTGAAGTTGGAGAATGTGCACTGCCTCTGAGTTTGCAGGCTGCTCAATACTAATCAAATCAAATTACCCCATCCTATAACCATCCTCTCTCTTCAAACAACGATGGAAAAAAGATGAGGTAAAAAGAAGGATGAAGGAGCTTGGCGTCGCAGTCTGGAATCTCTAGTTTGAATCAACTGCTGGTGTTAAGTACTGCTCGGTTCAAAGAAAAAAATCACACTCAAAAAGAAAATGTGTAGGAGTGTAGACAATTCGTCTGCCTGTAAAATGCTTTTTTTCATCTGAAAACAAAACCTTACATGTAGATTTTTTTTGTCCTTTGGTCACAATCTTCATCCTTATCGTGACATTCATATTAGTCATGGTTGTAGAAAACGACAAGCTCATAAATACGCTTTTTTCAGGTAACTAACTCAAGAATGGAGTAGGGTTGGGGTTAGGGCTAACCACTGTGCCACCCCTAGTACGAAACGGAGTTGGCCAAACGTTGCAGAGTTGAATTTCAATGGGAGTCCTGAGCCTTTTATCCTGTGGTGGTGGTGGGCTAGTGGTTAGGAGACTCACCTCTGGACCATAAGATTGTGGGTTCGAATCCTACCTCCAACACCTGAGCAAGACCCATGACCCCAAGTTGCTCTCAGAGAGAGTGTCCCTGAAATTAGCAAAATTGGAAGTCGCGGTGGATAAGAGCATCTGCCCAATCCCGTCAATGTAAATGCCAGGAAGTCAGAAGCCTGAAGTGGAGTAGAGCTCAGCACCTGGGGAAATCAAAGACAGCAATAGATCATCAGCAGGCAGAAGAGTAAACACTCTTTCACTCTCTCTCACAAACACACACCTGTTTTATTAAGCTTGTATTCATGAAAAAGTTTGAAATCTGTAGCTGTTCTGCTCTGAAAATCCCAAAATTAGCAAAAATGGGGGAAGGAAAAAAGAGAGTGAGAGAGAGATGGAGCAAGCAGCCAGCCAAAGTTATCAGCGTGATTTGTAGCCTGGCAGGAGCTGGCTGCAAGATTGACTTGTGAAATCCTGATCATGGCTCAAAGCTGTTTATCTGTTTCACTTTGGCCTCAGAGAGTCCCTCTCCCTCACTCCATCTCTCTCCCTCTCTCTTCCTCTCCCTCTCCTCCCCTCCTGTCCTCCTTTATCACCTCAGTCGGCCAGCGCCCTGCCTGTCTGATTATTTATGTCTGTCATTTTGTGGTTCAGCCGCTGCAAAAAAGAGGTCGGAACTTCCAGCCCAAAGGAGCTTCCAGCTGCATCTGGGGGCCAGGAAACCTCCAAGGCAGTCGCAGGGTCCAAACTGCACCTCACAACATCTGAGCGCACTGGAGAGCTTGTCGCGCTCTTTTTAGCCTGGCTGATATCCAGTTGTTATAAATAATAACTGTACAAAAATGTAAGCCACAAGTGAATAAAAACATTTATTAAGTTCTATCAAGTTAGTATCAAAGGATCATGATGAGGAACATGCAACACGATCAAACTCAGAAAGCCAGACTTTCTTTTCTCCTCAGCAGGTTGCCATCCACTTTACCTTAAGCGAGTTTAACTTTGAAAGGTTATAAGCGTGTGGAATGTACACACCACAACATTAGCAATACGTCTGTGGCAAATTGCCCACCGATTTGTACTTTCATCCTGCCCACGCTGGCTCCATTGGCTCTAATTGTCGTGACGGCGGTGCGGTGCGGCGAAGCGAGCGGAGATATTAGCATGGGGAGGACTAGCGCAGCGAGCATTAGCAGTAGAGGCAGGTAGCTTATTGTTCGCGCACGACACGCAGACAGCGCCGGACACGTGCCGCGTGATTGGCATTCTTTTAACCAGAGGCGCCGGAGCTCGTGTTCCGCATCCCGCGTCCGTTCCGTCCCAGCGAGCCCAGTCGGAAAACTAATTGGCCTTTGCGCGAAAAAAGCCGGGATAGCGCCTCCGAGTCTGTCAAGCGACAGGAAGCTATGATAATTGTTACAGCTGCGTTTTGCCTTTCGCTCCACTGTCTTTCTCTCTCTCTCTCTCTCTCTCTCTCTCTTTCTCTCTATTTTTTTCCCCCCACGGAGCTGCCGTAATGAATAAAATATGACTTAGGCTAGAATGTCAGTCCCTTTTCTTTCTCTCACCCTCATCCCCATATTATTCTCATTGCTTTGTTTTCTCCTCTTTCAACACCAACGCTGATTGAATACAGTAAACGACAGGACGGGATGGAGAAATATACAAATCGCACACTTACGCGCCCAGAAAATAAAACTTTTTTTTTGGCAGTCATCCTGTTACAGGATTGCTGTAGCAGTGCCTTCTTTGGGATAAAGTTAGCACTCTGCTGGAAGTGTTCATTTCAACCCAGCTTGCCCAAATTGGGGAGAAAATGTCTTTCTACCGACTCAGTTTTGCAGAAACTACTTTTAAACGGAGGTTTTGCAAGCTACAACTTATTTACAAGTTACAAGTAGCTAAGCTAGAGCCAAGACACTGTTCTAATATAGTATGTTGCTAAACTACATGCTACAGAGTAAAAGTAGCTAACTACATCGAAGCTAGTTCATCCAGTAATGTTGAACATTTGTAATGTAGGATAATTTTTCAAACGTGACATAAAAATCTATATTTTTTTAACCATATAACATTGTCAGTGTAATGTCAAATCACATGAAGGTTTCAATGACGTTTTGGAGGTAGAGTCTTTTGATCTTTGGCTTGTGGATCTTCTGACGTAACGTTTGATAAATTCGTTTTGTTAAGCTACGTTGTAATTTATGGGGGGGGGAGGTTGTTGGAAATGTCGCAGCATTTTAAAAGTAACTGCTTACAAAAACAAATTGTTTGCGGCAGGTTTGTAGCAACCTTGTGGTTATCAGCCACTAGTAGCAAACTAGTGTCAATCTTCTGGCAACAATGACAAATGTAAACTAGTGGTAAATGTATTTGCCAGTGATTTGCCAAACAAATTAGCCAGTAATAGCAAACCTGTAGCGAACGTTTGGTGACAAATTTGCCAGGTGCATAAGTTTTCAACGAAGTTTGCCGGCAATCCACCATAAGTTTGCCATGTGAAAATATGACATTGCTGCAAATTTGCTCCAACATTGCCAAAGGTTAATGGCAGCTGTTTGCCAGAAGCCTAAAATTGTTGTAAGGGTACTGATAAGCTAATGAAGAAAGTTGTGAAGCTAGTAGCTGTTCCCCAACTTCAAAAACGTTTTACTTTTAAAAACAAAAAAACTCAACCAAAACACAAGGCTCTGCAACTTATCACTTAAACTAAAGACAAAGATCAGCTCAAACAAACTCAGGACCACAGAGACACCACTGCATGAGGGAACGGTCGCAAGACAAATCTAACAGACCAACTTAAATACAGACAGACACAGGTGTAAAATATGGGTTTATGAACTTTGCAAATCATTACATTTTGTTTTTAATTACATTTTACACACCATCCTAGCTTTTCTCAGAATTGGAGTTGTATTTTGCTGCTCTTATGGCACCGTCATGCTTTGTGAGTTCCAGTTGTGTCGCTCAGTAGAAAGCTTCACTAAATTCCTGTTATATATACTGTGACTTTATTTTGCAGAGGAAACGTGGGAAGAACTCGCCCATAATCCAGGTTCGGGGGATTTTTAGTGGCTTTTCGAGTTCAGTTTAAGCTGCAAATCTCTTCGTTTTAATGACCACAGATATTTAGGACTCACCTGTCATCTTTAAACCATAATGCGGTTTGACGAAATCTCTGTTTTGAGGATTTAGGGTCTTATGTCATGCTGAGGGGTGGTAGGTTACAAGTGTTGGCAGATTGAAAGTAGGGCTGTGCAATATGATGAAAAATATTGGATTATGAAATTTAAACGTCTGTTGTTTCATATTATAATTTATCCTTTATTTCCAAAGAACAGAAAAAGTGACATTTTTCATAGTATGGCAGCTTTAAGACTCATCTGAAGTAAATTTGGAACACAAATCAAAGGGAAGTGCTAGTGCTATTACAATGACGTTCCAAACGAAGCCCAGCTGTTTCAATTTAACACATTTTACACTCTCAACAATTCATTTTAAATCACGTTTCGGTTGACACTCTTTCCACATCTAATTTGCAAGAAAATCAAAATCTAAAAAGGTAACCGAACCTCCTTTGGGAGCTGGAAGAGTTGAGCCTCTTGTGTTATTAGTCTAGAATGAGTTTTACCCCCTCTGTTCCTCGTTCAGCCGCCCGACAGCATTCGGGGTGTGACCACTGCCAGTTTGGACGAGCCCGATAACGTAGAGAGAGGTTCATTACAGACGCTTGCAGGCGGAAGACGCCGCACTCTCCGTTTTTTTCATCCCTCCTTTCTCGCATGCTAATCTCACTTCCCACAGGTCTCCAAGCAACGGAGACATGCAAGGGGGAGGTGAGCTGGAGGTGTTGAAGGTGTTTGCAACGACTTCCAGCGATGACTTCACCTGCTCCTGGTTCTAAACCCGGGCTCGTAAGGACAAGGCTTAGCCTCGGTGCAAAGATGTAGAGGGTGGGATTTAAATAACAATAAAAGTGTTGCTCATGTTGTAAGCTAGTTACGGTTGCTATGACTGCACCCTAAGAAAATGTGGACTGCATGCATTCAGGAGGTCATTTGACAGTTTTTTGGCTGTTATTTAAGAGAATATTACTGACAAAATTGGCTTAAAGAGTGTACTTGGATGCATACATTATGAAGTAACGTCTACAATTTAGGCGGTGACACCTAAAAATGGCTAAAAAGACACCAAACACATACATTTATTGTATTAACTTTGCAGAAATTTGGATTTCAGAACTACTTTAGAGCAGTGAAGAAAGCTCAACAAAAAATTGCAACGCTACCAGTTATTTTTTAATGTAATTAATCATTTTTATTGTGAACACACCACAGCACCGTACAGCGCACACTGCACCCCAACAAATGTGACCTCTACATTTGACCCATCCACAAAGGAGCAGTGGGCGGCTTTTTTGGCACCCATAGAGCAGTGCTTTGAGATTTATAGAAATTTACATTTCTATAAACTTTTAAATCTTCTTCACTACTGTAATGTCACCATCTGACAAGATCAGAGTTTACGAATATAGTTTTCTTTTGCCGTTCATGTTGAAGACGTGCTAATCTAAACCTTCACAACGCCTGTGGTGTGAAAGTTGCCCGAGCTAAACCCTCATAAATAAAGAGTGACGTTTCTGAAACCTCGTCGTCTTGAACGGAAGCCTGAATATAAATACGTCTTCCTTTTATTTTTAGTGGATAGACATCTGTTGTCAGAAATCCTGTCTGATGTTAATGATCACCATGGGCAAATTGCACTCAATTAAAATGGCACTGGCGTGTGCGAAGGCTGTCCGGAGGGACCGGGCGAGCGACATGGTGTCAGATCGGAGGAGGGAAGGTGCAAATGAGGCCCGAGGATCGCAGCTGAAAGGCTCGTCCGGCGCCGCTCGGGCAATTAGTGGAGGCGACGTGGGCATGGAACGGGGAGTTAAAAGGGAGCGGGATTGAGAAGTGTCCCAAAAGCACGGGTGTTCAGGCCAGATCTGGAGTCAAGCAGGAGCTTTGCGGTAAACCTGGCCTTAATTGATGCCAAGGAGGTCGAAGTCGCGGGAGTTAGGAAGGAGTGAAAGGGAGCCGGGAGCCGGGACGGGGTTTAGCAAGTCAGCACGAGAGAGAAAAGGAGTGTCGACTCGGAGCAGTGTGAGGACACTGTTGACTTGCGATCTAAGTATACACACAGACGCTTGGGTACACTGGAGCTGTCGCTTACAACAACCTGTCTACTGTTTTAATGACTTATGTAGGGCTGAGACAATTATTCGTTGAGGGGGATTCCGATAAGTGTTGTTGCTAAAGGACGCTCACACAGTTGTCATTGCTGTTATTCAAATCATAACCAGTCGTTGTTAGGGGTCCCCAGGTCAGCTCAGAGCCCTCGGCAATTGTTTGGACGCCTCAGCATCAAAAAGGTTCCGGAGAGTCGGAACACTGAAGATTAGAGCCGTTCGTGCTCCACAGCGTATGATAGTTGATGAGCAAAATTTGTTGTGTTACATTTTAAAGTTAACACCTTCAATCCCACACTTCTGTCAGCAGATTTGGATATTCTAGTCCATGTTCTTTACTCCCAAACTCTTCTCTGCACAGTTTCAAGTATTCCCTAAACCAACAAAGCTGAACCCACTGATTAAGTCATTTACAATGGCTTTACAAAACCATTTGGCAAAGTTTTCCTCATCATGGTGAGACAAAATGGTTGCAAAAACAGACAAACACACAGCAGGCCTTGTTAAGCGTCGCACAATTGGTGCCACAAACTTCCTGTTATTCCTGTCTTCATCATCACTCTCCACCTCTTCCCAAATTCATCCATATGTATTCCCGCCTGGCTTTTTCTCTAAAGTCTGAAAACAAAAGGAAATCCTTAACAAACACTGTGTTCAAGGCTGCTCCATAAATCCTTCATATGTGAAAACGTGCCAAGACTGACTAATAACCCTTCTTCCTTAATTTATATCCCCGCTTCTCTCTCTAAATAAAGACTCGGCGAGTTGACATTCTCCCATGCCTCCCAGCCGCAAATTTGCTGTGAAATACTCGTTGCTTTTTTGGCAAGGCCACCCCTTAGTCACACGGCAGTCCAAATTTGTCCTTCCGTGTCAAGGCGGCCGTCAAATTTAAGGTCAGATATCGCGAGACAACGGGATTCGTCTGGCTGAAGTTAAGCCCTTCACCTGTGCCGTCCATTGTTTACCCGTGGCTTTGGATGAGTGGCGGCGGATTAACATTCTCAGGATCAGTTGTGTCGCATAATAAAGCAGCTAGAGGTAGAACAGTATTGCGGCAACGTTCATCTCTGTTCGAGGCACAATGCCAATCATTGGCTGGTGACCTGAGGCTGTGTAAGAGTATGGGGAGATGGTAAAAAATGGATGCTTTAAAAAAAATAAATAATTTAATGCACCAACGAACATCATGCATCCCAATGTAAAGGCTTTTGTTAAAATTTTTTGGGTTTCCCCATCTGCGGTAGACTCCAACTGAGATCTGGCAAAACACTTTAATAGAGGTACTATGAAGAAACATCAAAAAGTGGCAGCAAAGCATTCTGTAAGCTAGGCAAATGCAAAAGTCAGAAGCTTTTCACGTCTAGTTGGCCTCATGCATTATTCAAGAGTGTGGTGGCAGACTTTTGTGAATATTTGCAATATTAGCATTGAGTTTTTATTTCAGCAGAGAACCATGACAAGGTCTAAACTTTATTCTCGACGTCAGGTATGTGGTTGGGATGAATAAACGCCCTTCGTGTGCAGTGATAGCAAGTTGAAAAAGTTTTTAAGCATTTAAAACCTAGCAGCCAAAACCATGACATTTCTCCAGCAGCATTTTTGGGGGAGTGTGTGTGTGTGTGTTTATGTGTGTGAGAACTGTGCTTGGCTTGGCATAAGAAGTGCGCTCCTTAACTCGCCCTAAATCTAATCAAAAGGCGCTCATGCCCTGCACTCAATCACTCGTTTTAAGCTGAGCTCCGTGGTGGCTATATGGTTAAAATCGATTTTGTCAAGTAAGGGCAGATACATCAGCCCGATTCATGCTCCCGAGCAAGTCAGACGAAACGAGATTGGAAAGCAGGCGTTAATGGCTACATTCCTCCGGGGTGCCATGTTCCTGTTCTCCCTGATTGCAAGGTTTGAAACATGTACTAATTGAGGCCTTCAAGATTGGGGTCTTGTATAAGGCGAGTGAGCTGCCCGGCCAAAAAGAACGTTGATTAATATAGGTGAGAGACCAGCTCGAGCCTTACAGGTGGTCTTGCTCCTAAAGACCCATTTTATTATGATTAGGTTGATGACTGTGGGCTAGAACCTCAGTCCTGCCAGTCCTCATATGATGAGCCACATCTTAAATTCATTTTTTTTTTTCACCACGGACCTCTATCAGTGATTAAAGTTCTGCAAAACTCCCATAATCTCTATCCAATTGAGAATTGGGATGTGATGGAACTATTCTGATCTGAAGCTGCTCCAACTCACAACCACATTGTACTGGAAACCAAAGGGAATCCAGGGAGAATGTCCCTATGAGCATGGTAGCGGTCTAGTGGTAGGAGACTTGTCAATAGATGAAGAGGTTGTAGATTCAAATCTAGCTCTATCCTACTGCAAGAACTACCATCATTGACCTCTTGAGCAGGACATCACATTGGGGTGATGGTCTATTGGGCGAATACTCAAATATGAACCAGGAGGTTGTGAGATCAACCCTGGTCCTATCCTACCTCCAGTACTAGCACCATTGAGTTGCCTAGGAACTGTCCCTGTAATCAGGGTAGGGGTGGTCTAGTGGTAGCGCACTTGCTCACGAGCCAAGAAGAGATATACCCTCAAATCCAGCTCTATCCTTCCGTAACAACTACCACCATTATGCCCCTGAGCGAGACCCTTAACCCCTAGTTGCTCCAGGAAAGCTGTCCCTGGAATTAAGAAATGAATTCTCTCAGGATAAAAGAGTCTGTTAACTTTTGTGAATGTAATATAAATGAGGAATTTGATCATAATATTTCTGCTTCTCTCTGCATGTTACAGCTCAGCGTTGATTCTGAAACCCATTTGCTGAGGTCACAGCTAGAAAATGATGCTGCTTTGTTATTTGATGCATGAGGAGGAGGAGGTGAAAGATTATGTGGTTTTGGCTCTCCACTTGACCTTCACCACTATTTGATCATTGGGCTTCATCTCCCTAAACTCTTGAAACTTCTAACCGCGCCACTCTTAACCTTGGCGAATTGTAACAAGAGTCTATTGACTTGAGTGTGGAGTGGCTCTGGTGTGCCCTTTCAGTTGGCTGATAATTCCGCATGTAGGTTGAGGATTGAGTATATTTGCATGAAAGCATTGAGGGCTCTTGTCTTCAAAACGAATAGCAGTTTTAAAGAAATTTCTCAACCAAAGCTGCCAAGGCCCCCCAAGAACCAGTGCAATTTGGCGGAGAGGGCACTACACGGAGAAGAGGAACAATGTCGGACGTAATCTTAGCTTTATCTACCGACGCTAGCGTTTGCGAGAAAACATTGTGGATCAGGAAGCGCTAATAGTTTTACCTGGTGGGCGGAGCTTCTCAGATAGGACAGTGGAGTTATTCAAACGTCCCCTAAAGCAGCGTTTCCCAATACCGGTCCTCGCGGAACACCGCTCTGCACAGATTCGGTATTTCCTGCACTGCCAAACGCTGATGCTACATTGCTAATTAGCTAATCAGTAGCATAAGCTGTGCTGTGGGTCGGCAAACTCGAATCTGTGCAGAGCGGTGTTCCGTGAGGACTGGTATTAGGAAACGCTGCCCTAAAGTGATGTAGAAGTAGGGGAGAAATCTAAACAGCTCGTTTAAGCGCACAATTTCTCACATTTATAAATTAACACTAACACAATTCCCCATTTTTATCAAACTTATAGTGTGTGTAGAGGCGGTACAGACCCAAATGGACATCCAAAGAAGAGAAAAAGTGAATTTTTTCCATAATATGTGACCTTTAAGACTCATCTGAAGTAAATTTGGAACACGAACCAAAGGGAAGTGCTTGTGCTGTTACAATGACGTTCCAAAAAACAACTAATCAAAAGGTGTCAGACTCGGATTCCAGAAGGTCTGTACACTGTTTAGAGTTTAGAGCTGGTCTAAAACCTCTACTTTAAACTCTAAAACCTGTACTTTTCTCACTTTCCAGGTGCAAATTCGGATACTCTACTCCATGATTCCTTAATCCCAGAGCTGAGACCCACTGAGCTGCACAGCTTCAAGTATTCCCAACTCCAACACACCTGACCCAACTCTTCAGGTAATTGTCAAGGTGGAAACAACTCTGTTGGGACAGGGAATAAATGAAAAGGTACTTGGGGGCACACAGACTAGAAATGTACTGATAAACCACCAACTTGAACTTAAGTGAAGCGAGGGGAGAACTCTAGGGCTGCATGATATTGACACTCTGCAAAGCTGAGAAAATGACAATGACAACTGCCAAAAATATATATTGCAGCATCAGCCTTCAGGAGTTTGTGGTGGTCAATCTGTTTAAAGGCAAACAGTTTAAAGGCCAGAGGAATTGTCTGCACTTACACTTAATCAGTTTATAGGTTGATTGTGTGCATTTTATACTCATTTCCAGCTTAATTGCCATGCAGATGCTTCATGATGTGTGAAATAGCCATTGATTTACTGACCTTGGGCTGACAATAAATTATGAAGTGGTGAAAAAGTATTGAAATCAGACTGACGATTTTGTTATGTGCTTGGAAAGTAGATCATATATTAAAACGTGGATCACACTTTCAGGGGCTGCACACACACACACACACACAAATTAGCATACAGAAAAAACGACAACGACAAACTGCCGAGCGAGTTTGTGAGGCGCTTCGAAAGGTCCCGTAAGTGAGCAACGATGAATTTGCGATTTACACAGAGAGACCTTTTTGTGAATGTGAGAGATGTCATTGACGTTGGCAGTTTCCTTCAGCCATCTGTTCCCGAGGACCCTTTCCATAGTTACATTGCAGGATGTCAATAACCCCCCCTGATTAATCTGCCGGAGTACACATGCTCCGCGCCGGCCTTCGAAATGTCACACAGCTCCGAATCAATATTCCATAACCTAATGCTTATCCGATTCTGAAACCGTAGCCCGGTCCGCGCCGTCTTCCTGTCGCTCGTCATCCTTTCTCGCCGCGGCCGCCTTCCCCTCGACGTTCCTGACATTCTTCTAGCAGAAGCTCGGGGCCCTCCCCGTGCTTTGTCACTGTCCTCCCTCCCGGTGACTTGGAGAGGACTAATCTTGCTGACATTGACCCTTTCCCTTTTATTGGGCACCAGCGCTTTGTCAAAAGTGCCTGTCGGGAGTCCAGGGTGTGGGAGAGAG
Organism: Distichodus sexfasciatus; assembly: GCA_032718565.1. Lineage (NCBI taxonomy): Eukaryota > Metazoa > Chordata > Actinopteri > Characiformes > Distichodontidae > Distichodus > Distichodus sexfasciatus. The sequence continues at coordinate 2,584,321 of JAVGVS010000034.1, read as the reverse complement.
GGGAAGGGAGGGAAAGGATGAGAGGGAGGGATCGGACGGACGTGGAGGCAGGGGAGCGGTCACAGTTCGCGCCTAACCTTTAGCGGAATTAGTCTCTCCGTGACCCGAGCCGGATGATGGACTTTCGTCGTCCCTTCTCGGGGAAATGCCAACACTGTCTATGACATTATTCAGGTGAGTGACAGCCCCTATTTCCCCGCGGGAGAAGCGGCCCGGCTGTGTTGACAGGACTCACAGAAGCTCTGATGATATTACACAGTGCCGTGATGGCCGAGTTACAGCATCAGCACTTTATGATTTGCCCACACACGCCCCTTCCTACACACACACACACGGTTTCTTTGCACGCATCCTCGCAGGATTTGATATCTGACCCAAGGCAATTCATTATTTCACCATCACCTTGAATTACTCTTAAACCGGGAGCAGATAATGCAACTCGATAGCGTATTGTACTGAGAAGGGTTTACAAAAATGAGCATTTCGTCTTCCTCCGTCTCCCAAAAAACGTGCCCTGCCCTTACAAGTTTTTTTGATTTGTGCATATGCTCCGGCACATTTTAAATTCTGTAATAATTTTAATTCTTTGGTTAGAAAATGTTCTATAAATTATTATTAATAATAGTATTATCATCACAGGTGCCAACAGTGTGCTATTGTTGAAGAATAGTCCAGATCCAACACCAGCTCGAACACTTACGTCCTTGTCTTAATCCGAGCGTCTGAATTATTCATGGGGCGACCCAGTAATGAATGTGAAAAGAGTTTCTCTATCATTCATAATCTGGAGGCTGCGGGAAACACGAGCTCCCGGCACCGGGCACTTAACGGGCGCTTTCACGACAGGGCTAAGCGACACCCGAGGAGGAGTTTGGAGACTGTGTTGTTGTTTCTCCCTCCGTGCTTTCAGGGCAGGCCTGGCCAAAAGTGAAAAAATAAAAATAAATAAATAAATAAAAGTGCTCGGACATCAGTAATGGAGCCCTGATAAGCAATGGAGGGGCGGCTGGGAAGAGACGAGATGGTCGATGGTAGCGACGGTGCGGAAGCGAGGAACAAAAGAGAGCCCAAATTACCTTTCGTTTACTTAAGGATGCTTTTAATTAACCTGCCGCTAATTTGTCGAACCGGAGGCTTGGCTTGGCTCGGCTTGGCTCGGCTGGGGGAGAGAATGGAGCTGGATGAGAGTCAATGATGTTTGTGTGTGTGTGTAGGGCTGGGCGATATGACATCAACTCAGTATCGTGATTAATTGTGTTTTACCTCGATTATGATCAATTTTTTCGTCCTCATAGTTATCTGACAAGGTTTATACTGTGAATATGCACATTTAAAGCTGGAATATTGTTTCTAATGGAAGAGTGCATTTGGGATTAACAAATTTCGTGGGCACTGGGTGGCATACCAGTAGAGTGTTCGCTCTGTGATCAGAAGGTCGCGGGTTCAAATCCAGAACTGGTAAAGGTACCATCCCCAAGCACTTCCCCCTGGGCGCTGCCTATGTCAGCTACCCACAGCTCCTTCACGGATGGGTCAAATGAAGAGGTCACATTTCGTTGTGGTGCACTGTGGTGTGTTCACAATGACAAATAATCACTCTTTCCATCCCCCCAAAAAAAGACGTCGAGCCACATGACATCACGTGGTCGTGACAGAAAAATACGATTTGACCATCAAGGACTAGATCACACCGTTTAGAGGTTGTGAATGTCGACTTTCGGTGTCGAATGTCGGTAAATTTTTGACTAACTACCCAGCCCCGTGTGTGTGTGTGTGTGTGTGTATGGGTTTGTGTAGAATAGCTGAAAATAGCTATGACAAATCTGTCCGACTAATCGTCCGGCCGAGTCTTGCCGTTGACCTTTGCAGCCTCAAAATACTGCAGCCATTAGTATCCGGTGTCATGTGCTCTCCCGACACCATCTTCCAACACCCTCATCAGAGGGGGGAAATGATACAGATATGGGTGGTAATATGTTATTTATGGCGTTTATATTAGCCGGGGATGAGGAGGAGCGGGATGGATATGACGTGTTACTCATTCCCAGTTGCAGGTAGACACGAGGTATTGATTGGAAGCTGATTAAGCGTCCACCGATCAGGCTCGGCGTTGTGTGCAGCTGTTTTGCGGTTGGTGTAAATCACTTCGACTCGATAAAGCCCTTCTGTACAAGCTTGCAGTGTTGGCGAGTATGTAACTACAATTAGTTAAGCGTAACGCAAGGATCTTAGGCGTTTTGCCTGATTGGTGTTGAATTGGCAGAAGTGGCGTATGATAGGCTTCCTTGCCAACACAGAGCATTCTCATTGCATCACAGTGCGCTGTGGACAGCTGGGAGATCTAGTCGAAGGATGGTGTCTACCTTGTAGGGGCGTTGAAATTAATCACATAATCGACGCATCGTGATGCAGATGTGGACGATTCTGCGTCGATGCAGTGGCAGAAGATAATTGATTATATCGGGTTTTTCAAACGGCGGTCTGCTGCCCCCTAGTGGTCCGCGGTGGCCTTGCAGGCGGTCCGTGATATGCAATCCAGTTTCACTACTGAAATCGCTTCATTTTATTTATTTTTCAAAATATTTCCAGAAGATTTGGGCATCTTTATGAACAATGAATTTAATGCAAATATCTAAAAATTAATAGATAAAAACACTCCCGCACGGAATGTGAAGTAATGTAGAAAAATTGATGGGCTGCATCGTGATGTGGTATCGATGTGATATCATATTGAATCAAATTGAATCAAATCATGAGACCGGTTAATGTTCACATCTCTACAACCTTGGTGAAGATGGAAGCCAGAATCTGCGGCTATATTTATGAACATTGATGAAAGGCAAAATGCACAGAACTTCGAAAATCAAAGAATTGGACATTAAATGTTACGGAATATAGATTTTCTTTGTACCTTGAAATGCTATTGTTTGTAAGCAGCTTTTTCAAGCTTCTACGAGACGTCGTCCCAGCAAAACAAGCACTTTAATATTACTCCATCTGGAGTTTACTGAAACCTTTAGGGATTTTGTAGAAAAACGGTGAAGGAGTTCATCAATTTTAGCTGACGCCGCTGTGGCTCTTTACATCCTTGTCCCAGCATATGGACAAATCTCGTTTGGTCGTGTCGCACGGAACCCTGGGGACTTGTGAACACGGCTATTCTTCGGTCAATTTAAATCTTTTAAAAGGGTCATGAAAGCTTCGAAACGATCCGCTCGTATGCATACCCCTAAGCAGATATTGTGTTTTTTACCTCCTTCTTCACTACTAAGATCAATAATGTCAATTAACTTTGAGGATGCAGTCCGACCTGGAAACTCTCCCACGACGATTTGTGGGGGGAAAACGGGGCTCGTGGACTCACGGCACACGCGATATTGTATCTTAATGTTTTTTAGCGTCTCCACACCTTTCTTAGGTGCTTCGTCGATTCCCTGAATGCTTAAACATGTGACGATTGTGCATTTCCTGAGGGCATCAGGGGCCGCTCTTACTCCCGACAACCCCCTTTTCTTTCGATTTCGCCTCCTTTTTTAATCATATCGAAGGGATAGCTGATGGTTAATGGCTGTCACTGGCTGAATTGTGAAGCAGCGGGTCCTCGCCTCGCCGGTGTAAACGTCTATGCAGAGTGCTTCTTATTTTTATTAGGGGCGCCGGAGTACGTTCTCTCTCTCCACCTGCGAGAGTGATCCGTCTTTCCGTGATAGCCGTGCTGGAGTCTGCTTGCGCAGGGAAACCAAATTACTATGAGTAAATGGCCTTGCTGGTGTAAGCGCGAGGAATCCAGGTCGTGTGTAGCACGAGTAAACAATGGTTTTGAATTCAGTCCGCCAGCCTCTCTCCTCCTCCTCCTTCTTCCTCCCGTAATGTAATGCGCTCGAGCCGTTTGTTTATGAGATGATATTTTCTGGATGACCTTTTTTTGCATTCCGTACCGTGCTGCAGCACAAGTGCTCATGTCTTGGCGGAGAGGAATAGGCCAAATAACGTGTTCGTACGATTGTATGACGCTTGTACGAGTTAAGGCCGGCGCGTTCAGCTTTGGGGCAACATATGCTGATTGATAGACCTTGTTGCGGGAGGAGTTGGCGGTACCTTATTCTGATGATGAATGCTGATTCCTGCCCTGTTTGTTACCCAGTAAAACGAGGGTGGAGTCATGAGTCATTCCAGCTGTGCATGTTTCAGTTGGGAATCGTAGAATAAGCAAAAAACGGCAAGGGAACTGACGCAGGACTACTGCTATTTGAAAGACAGCTTAAAAATTCCTGTTCTTGCAGTGCGCAAAGTGTAATGGGGATGGTTGCCTGCATGTGAGTACCTCGGTGGTACCTTTACTGGTCCGGAACTCGAATCGGTGATCCAGGTCTTTCAGTTCCGATACCGATGCCAATACATACAACTAACATAGTGTACATTTTGGAACTAACATACACTACCAGTCAAAAGTTTGGACACACCTTCCCATTCATTGTTTTTTCTTTATTTTCATTACTATTTACATTGGAGACTCTCACTGAAGGCATCAAAACTATGAATGAACTGTGTAAGGGCTGTTTGACCAAGAAGGAGAGTGATGGAGTGCTGCGCCAGATGGCCTGACCTCCACGGTCACCCGACCAAACCCAATCGAGATGGTTTGGGATGAGATGCACCGCAGAGTGAAGGCAAAAGGGCCAACAAGTGCTCAGCATCTCTGGGAACTCCTTCAAGACTGTTGGAAAACCATTTCAGGTGACTACTTCATGAAGCTCATCGAGAGAATGCCAAGAGTGTGCAAAGCAGTGATCAAAGCAAAGGGTGGTTATTTTCAAGAATCTAAGATATAAAACATGTTTTGGGTTATTTCACACTTTTTGTTTACTACGTAATTCCATATGTGTTCATTCATAGTGCCTTCAGTGAGAATCTACAATGTCAATAGTCATGATAATAAAGAATAAAACATCGAATGGGAAGGTGTGTCCAAACTTTTGACTGGTAGTGTAGTGTACGCTAGCAACTATGCTTCGCAGATTGGCTCCATGGATCGGCCCAATGCCATCGATACCCAATCCAGCTATTTGAGTTGTTATCGTACCAATATCCAATCCACGTATCCGATCAGTAAATCCCTAATTAAAATTACGTTTACAACATCTAGCAGACTTGCTCAGGGATCCATCAGCGGAAGATTTGGAAGTAAGATTTGAACCTATGACCTCTTGGTTCGTAGAAGAGTATCCCGGTTAGATCCTTCGCCCTGTATTTGGAAGATCTCCGGGCAAATCCCAGTATTGGTAAAGGTACCTCATGAGCAAGGTACCGTCCCCAAGCACTGCTTCCTGGGTGCTGCCCATGTCTGCTGCCTACGGCTTCGTCAAGGATGGGTCAAATGCAGAGGTCACATTTGGTTGTGGTGCACTGTGTGCTGTGCTGTGTTCTCAGTGACAAATAATCACTCGCTTTCACACTTTTCACCCTTTGGGAGTTGCTTTTCCAAGAACTGAGGGAGATTATGTAAGCTGCTACATAACTGCGCAATAATAACAGTCTGTTAGTCCTGATCTGTTTTGATTTTGTGTCTTCAAAATATGAATCTGTTGATCAATCTAAAAAGAGCATGAAAAGAAAATGATCGTTTCTCTTCTCCTTCTTCTGCGTTATTTATAGAGCACAATACGTTCTGTCAAGTGTCATTTTGTCCTCCGAGAGCGACGTTACACGTATAAAGGTTTCAGGCACAGGCTGGCGCTGTCGTGGCCCTCGAACCAGCAGTAATACATTCGCACATGCTGTCTCATTAAACACATTATTTACACATTCGTCTGGCTGCGAAATCTTGACTTATAGATTCGTCTTCCAACAAACAATGGCTCTTTGACAGCCACGGTAAGGATTTTATGCCCCGTGGCATAATGGAAATGTGTGTATGTCTGAAAATGAGCGTCTAAATTACGACCTCCGCCCGCTTACGAGGTCGATCCATCAATACCTGCTGTGAGGTAGGCCTGCGTTTTTGGGGGGACTTATGACGGCCATAACTCAGCGCTCGCTAGGTGCACTTAACGCCGCCCCAGTCCTAGCCCTTTTTTGTCCTTATCTTTAGAAACCTCTCCTTCCATCACGGTGTGCCCAAGAAACTAACGCCTTTCTCCTCCTTGTTGTTGTGTCTTAGCGGTAGGGCGACGCTGGAAGACGGGAAGCATAGCGTTTTTTGAAGCTGAATTAGTTGGGCGAAGTTCAGCAGGACTCGGCAGGTAATAAATAGCAGAGCCGTCTGGAGAGCTGGTGCTTTCTCGGGGTGGGTTTCAGGCCAGTGGTGGAAAAAGTACAGAATGTTTCTACTTAAATGTTAGGGATGCACAGTAATATCGAAATCTGCCGATAATTGCTTTTTTAAGTCATCGGCATTATAGCCATGCTTTAGATATTTCCAGCCGTTATTTTATGATGCATTTATCGCACGTCGGAAAGGTACCGCTCATGCCGGGCACGTCTAAAGTCGGAGGTGGCACGCGCCTTCTGTCTTAAAATGTATGGCGTTATTTTGTGCCACAGTGGAAGATTCGTGAGCAAAATATCTTGCCTTTACGTACTCAAGTCTGCCTGCACGTGCACTCGCAGTAAATTGCGTGTTTGCCTCACTTAGTGAATATCATACTTTTCTATGTGGTAGTATGCATCTCAGGAAATAGCCTGGGTTGTAGCTTAACAGCTCTCTACGCACTGGGTAGTGCACATGGAGAGCCACACGCTGAATGCTTTTTTACATTCAGAGAATTTTATCCAGAACGTAGAATCCTTAAAAATGCAGTGAAATGGTGTTTGTTTGGAAACGTTCCATTCCTAATTTGTGTCACCCAGATCTATTTCAGGCTGTGTGATTCACCGGTTTACCGGTCACATGTAAATGTGCGGTTCTGGCACCTCAGTTCTCGCTGATTCCAAGCATACTCTGAGTCGGCCTTGATGTCCCCCCACCGTCGCCTCCCCTCGCTCAGCAACAGCGAGTCAGCGACTAATTGCGTAACGTGCCAAGCCGGTGCCGTACCTCCACCGCCAAGCGCTTAGGAAGGTCAGATTTGTGTAGGAGTGAGACAATCCCAACACCGAGGCCGACTCATCCGATTCCTTTCTCTCCACAAGATCTCTGCGTGTTCCTCCACATGCATCACGAGTGTGGGCTCACGATTAGACGCAGTAGTTTTGTTTTTTTTTTTCTTCATTTTTGGAAGGACTCGACTTTGGCAGCCTCCAGATTAGACCAAGCGGCGACGTGTCGCGCACCGTCGCCGTGAATCACCGCGTGATTCAGTCTGAATCACGGCAGGTTTCCAAACGAATCCGTCAGCGCCGTTACTTATACGTTGGGGGAAAACGTCGGCGGCGTCGCCCTCCTTTTTCCCCGACGCAATCTCTTCATCCGCCGCCAGTGGAAGGACGGGGCGGGAGCGCATTATCCATGTCCCGGTATTATTGGAGATTATCCCTGACAGATCACTTCCCTTGCAGGCACCATTAGCCAGGCTTCATCCCACTCCCTATTTTCACCACCTGCGACCGCTATCTGCTGGGTGCAAGAATTATTACCATTGTATTTTTTTTCCCCAGCTATAGAAATTAATCACAGAGGAATCGCAATTTTTTTTATTTTCCATTTTTTCCGTCCCTCGCTGGACGTTCACCAAGAACTACTTCGTCCCAGAAGACGTCTGGGACCCCATGCATCATTAAAAACGGAGCACTGCTCTCTTGTCAGGGAGATAATTCGACACAGGCAGCCTGGCACTACATCTTGACACATATTATTGTGCAGGATCTGGCTGTAGACGGATGCAGTGGGACTCCTCGCTCTCCTTTTCTCTTGCAACTGTCCAACAAAAAGTACTGGAAAGAGAGGATGTGGCCGTAGTTAGAACCCCAAAAAGGAAACAAGCCAAGCCCTATTCAGGAGGGACAATGGACAGATGACAGAAATTGAACGGAAATGAGAATTGATCATCTTTTGGAGGCGTTAATGACTAAAGGCTTGTGGGAGGTTCTGTGGAAGTAGTGTGCAAGGCTTCCCTCGGGGTGTCTCCGGAGAAAACAAGCCAACTCGTTTGCAAATGGGGTCATTTTTCGCAACAGGGAGTCATTTATGCTTGATAAAAATAAAAAGAACAAGGGATGCATGTTAATATTGGAATTGTACCAGAATCGGATAATAATTGCTTTTTTAAAAGTCATCGGTGTCGGACCGATGCTTAGATTTGCCCGAGATTATCAGCTGATATTTAGTGACGCTTATATTGTATATTGGAAAGGTGGCACTTGTGCCAGACGTCCAAAATCCGAGGTGGGATTTTATACCTGTCTTAAAATATATGGCGTTATTTTGTGCCAAAATTCTGAACATGCAGTGAAACATTTGCAAGCAAAATCTCTTGTCCCACATGGGCTGTGTCCCGAGCCGTATACTAACACACTTAACAGTATAGTAGGAAAGGCGCTCTTATCATTCTTTTCTATGTGGTAGTATGCATCTAAGGAAATAGCCGAGGTTGTAGTTTAACGGCCCTCTATGCACTAGGTAGTGCACATGGAGTGTCACACGCGCCCTGTTTGACTTGTTAAACCACATAAAGTGGGAAGTTCATTTTTTAAAGAATGTTGTATACTGTGCTAGAAATGCTACGCCCTCACTCAAATCCGTTTCCACGCTCGACGCTGTGTTAGAGAAGTCAGAACTATGGCATTATTTTTTTGGAGTGCAGTCGATCTTTGGTGAGCGAAAATATCTTGTCTTTACGTGCTCGATTCGGCCTTCCTCATTTATCGGCACCAGTATCCGCATGGGCAGATATAAGCATGACAAATATCGGCCAAAAAGAACACACATAGTCAACTATCCTCAGATCGGATGATAATCCAAATAACATCCAGCATTCAACAACGTTCGGATTGTATCCAATCCCAGTAGCAACTATGGCTGCACGATCTGCGAATCATGCCCAGTCTGCGTGCAATATGAAGTAATGTAGAAAAATTGATGGGCTGCATTGTGATGCATCGAGATATCGCATCGAATCAAGTCATTGACGGAATGATCGTAATCGAATCGATTCGCGACACCAGTGAAGGTTCACATCTCTAGTTTGGACCCCGCTTGTTGCCAGGTTTAACATTTAATTTGCAGGAAGTTTAACAGAACGCAAAGACGGCAAAAATCGACAATTGAGTGCTCAGAAAGGGAAGATGGAAAACAAAGTAGGGTGTGTAAGTAAAAAGTGCCCTAATTTACGTTGTTAGCGTAGTTTGCAGGAGTCGTGTAAAGCCCCAGGCTCTCAGCGGTCTATGGTTTCAGCTTCTCATCGCGAGTCATGCATCATCCATCCGTGTGTGTTTCATAAGGGCATCAACCAAATATCCGGTTATTGACTCATCCCTCTACACTTGATTGAGACTCATGGCAGCCCGGCGGAGCAGAATGACAAACAATGAGGGGTGAGGGGAAGGAAGAAGAAGATGAAGAAGAAGCGTGAGGTTAAAAAAACAGACTCCGAATCGATAGGGATGACTGAAACGGTGCAGGGCTTGAAGGTCAGCCCTCCTGCTCCCTGTGAGCAGATAATACAGGAACATAATCAGTCTCATCTAATTTAATCTGTCCCTCCATCTCTTCCAAACTGATCCCGGCTCATTTTTCCTCTCCTCTGCCAGTTCTTTTCATTTTCTGGCCAATGATCATGTCGACTTGCAGGTGCTGGTGTGTGTGTGTGGGAAGGATGAGGAACGGCGTCGACCAGGGGCTTTGACGTATCGGTGGGAAGATATTTGGACACAAGTCAAGAGAGCGTGACAGGGCTCAGCCTTTTGCCATTTTCTTTAATACCTGAGAAAAAGCTATATAAGGAGTAGAGATGGCAACAATCCGATATGTGGATCAGTATCGGTCCGATAACAGCTCAAATAGCGGGATCGGGTATCGGTGGCATTGGGCCAAACTGTGGCATGCTCAGTTGGTTACACATGGAATGTTGCACTGCGGTAAAGCTGGTTTATTGTACAACATTCGCGCTAATTCGTACGTATTGATATGACAATGAGCAGAACAAGCAACGCAACACACTACAACCCCAAAATACTGTTTAATTTCCTAAAAAACACCAGCTCTCGCTCGCAATCTCTGTTTTCCTGATGTTTTTGGCGTCGCAGGATTAGGGACCGTCAATAAATTACAGAATGTTTTTAAAACCGTCAGGCATTTTAAGCCGCAACAATCTCAAAAAAGACCCGTGGAATCCAGGAGGGACTGCTAAAGTTTGTGGACAGCCTTCCCAGAAGAGTTGTTATAGCTGTTATAGCAGGAAAGAGTGGACCAACTAGAATCTACATTCTGTTTCGTCGTTCCCGCGTCTCCGCACTCTGACAGTAACATTCATTCGTATCGACTTTTTCACGAACAAAACGAGTGTCCCAGTTTTTGCGAGACGGGAGCGTGACTATGCAAAAGTGTCTGTTTCCTGACTTTCACCCAGATCAGGGTTACAAGGGGAGACGGAGCTTATTGTTCAGAAAAATGGTTTGTCGACTGAAATCATTATGTTTCTCCTCGCTCAGCAATGGCTTCTATAAATACAGGACAGGGAACAAAAAGTACTGTCGACTACAGACGTGCAAAACGGCCATTTACCGCAAACGTGCTGCGCACAAAAATAGGAGTGTCCTCGCCAGCGCAGGGCGGGGACGCGGCCACCTTTCTCAATAGCTCAATGCCTCCACATCTTACCAAGAGCTAAAATTTTAGCCCGTAATTATACCGCGTTGCCCATGTCAGCTGCCCATTGCTCCTTCACGGATGGGTCAAATGCAGAAGTCACATTTGGTTGTGGCTGTGCCGTGTTCACCACAACAAATCATCACTCACTTTTTGCTCAGACAAACTTTTTTTCAGCTCTCTGTGTACTTTGTATGTGGCTGGACGAACAGTGAATCTCAGATCGGTAGGAACGATGACGGGTCACCTGCACGACACCGGCGTTCGCGTGTCGTATTCTTAGTTCGGCTTCCGCTGAAGTGCTGAAATACGCCACTAAGGTGTTTGTTCGTCATATTCGCCTTCCATTCGTGAACATAAAACCGGCGGCGGCAACGCTCACCAGTTAAAGTGGCTAAAGCGGTGCCTCTGAAGTGTATTGGATTTCTCGCAGGTGGACGGATCGCTCTCGGTGGAGAGGAGAGGCTCGATCTTTACGTGCAGCGGGGGCCCTTCAGTTTTTTGGGGTTTTTTTTGTGTAATCCCGTTCCGGTGAAAATTAAGTGCAGGTTTTGCAGCTGTATCGCACCTATCGCTGCTCGCCTTCTTGCAGTCTAAAGTGTGAAGAACCAATAGTTTTAGCACATTCCAAACATTGCTGTCAGCAGAGGCTCCGACGTTCAGACGCTGCAGCTCCAAGGCATTGCAGGTTTCTCCATTTCTCTTTCTCTCTCTCTGGGGGAAATATCGCAGTGTGTGTGTGTGTGTGTGTGTGTATACACTAAATATGGGCTGCAGTAGATCAGCTGTGAGCCTGAAGGCATGGGATCCAGGCTCTGCTTATTTAGGAAGATGAATTATTAATGTCCTGCTGATTTTCCTCAAGTTCCAACTCCGCTGGCTGAGATTTTCCTGGTCGCTGTCTGTGTGCAACACTGCCTCTACACACTCGACATTACACTACCAACCCCCCGCATCTCTCTCTCTCTCTCTCTCTCTCTCTTTTCTTTCTGTATGCCTCTAATGTAACCTCTCTCTCTTTCTTTCTTTCTTTCTTCTTTCTTCTTTCTGTCTGGCTCCTTCTCTTGTTCTTTCTGTTCTGCTTTTCTATCTCTCTCTCTGCTTTCTGTCTTCCTCTGTACCTCCCCATCTCTCTTCTTTATGCCTGTCTTCTGCTCTCTCTACTTTCTAACCTCTCTTCTTTGGCTCACTCTCTACCTCTTTCTCTCTCTACTTTCTGTTTTCCTCTCTACGTCTCTATGTTTCTGAACCTTTCTCTCTTTCTACTTTCTGTCTACTCTCCATCTCTCGCTCCACTCTCTTTCTCGTACGAAGTTTGTTCTCTGTCTCTTTTCCACTTCAGCTTTTCATTCTTCATTAGCTCTTCATTCTGCATCTATATACAATATATAATATTGTATTATTGTAATTCTGTATTGTAATAAACAGTAATTACAGCCATAAAGACAGTATTGTGTCCGTCGTTAACTTGTTAATATTACACACAGCCGGTTCAGGTCCTGTCTGTGATGAGTGGAGATCTGTGAAGATCTCTCAGTCTATTTCCCTGTCTCACACACTCTTCCCTCTCCCACTCGCTCTCTCTCTCTCTCTCTCTCTCTCTTTCCCCACAGTTAAGGAAAGCAGTCTTCTCCCCGAGAGCTCCACATCTCACACTCTGGAAGTTGGATGGGAATAAAAGGGAAACTGTGACCTTGGAAGATGAAGATGTTGTTGCCATGGGAACTCTTAATCCTGCTGTCACTCAGGTGCTACCTGGCAGGTACGACATCCCCCAAGTGGCTTTTTTAAACTCCAGCCCATCTGCATAGCTCCCGCATCCTCAAAAGGAACACACATCGCAAACGTGCCACACTGGTTGACATAGCAGATATATATATGTGTATATATATATATATATATATATATATATATATATATATATATATATATATATATATATATATATATGTAATTTCCTCAAAACTTACTTCAATGTTGATCCACATATATATTCAGAAGTTACGGGAAGAGATTTGTCGACATTTGCTGTGGCTTTGATGTGGGCATGGAAAAAACGCATTGAAATTTCCCAGTTAGGATTTCTCACAAGTCTTGATTTTCGTTTCATTTCACCACGACTGGGTGTAAAAAAGGGAGAAATGTTCAGCAAATAAACTCTGACTGAAAAAATTTTAATATCTTACCATTCAAAACTTACCATTAAATTATATTGAAATTGAAATTGAAATTGAAATAACAATAATAATAATAATAATATCGAACTTTTAACGTGGCTTTAAGTTTAAAACATTGGAGTCCTCTTTTCTGTAGCAGATGCTTTACTTCTGATAATTATTTTAATATAATAACATTAAAAATGATTTTAAAAAGTGGAGATTAAGATAATTAAAACTTTTACTAGACCATTGCATAGAAATTGACAATATTTTCGTATTCTGATTTGAATATATATATTAGCATAAGACAAATGAATGTCTTAATGTCAAAACACTCAGATAATGTAAAAATCTAATTAGAAATATAAATTTTAATGAGCAAATTTATCGTTAAGATATTGTCGCATTTCATACCTTCACTGAGACGGTATTATACCTTATGGTTTGTCAGTTTAGAAATGTGTAATGATTCATACCACCTTTTTAAAGCATATAATATTATATGCTCACAATATATAGAAATTATATATATAAACTATAGTATTAAAAATACTTTTGTTGATGAAAGTCTAATGGGATTGAGCTTTTAAATGAAGTGGGAAAACAAAGTAAAAAACGGGATCCGGCAGCAGAGTCAGCGAGCTTAATAGGACATTAAAGCCAGACTTAAATAGTGAGAGATAACGTGAACCTGATGAGTGGTATATTGAGTTAAATTGATATTTAATTAGTCAGTGGTTAGCAGTGGAAATAACGATGAGAATTATGAACTAAGATGCGATAATGAGAGAAATATCATCTAAAATGGCAAATTCACAAGGAATCGGGGTAAAGCTGAAAAAGTATTATATGTCAAAGCCAAAACTTTGTAAGCTGCTTTGAAACAAATGATTTAATTAGGATTTAATTAAGAACACTCACTTTGTACAATCTATATATATATTTAGACTGCCAGTAGGTGGCCGAGAGATCCCTCACTGCAATTTACAGTAAAAATGTGCTCCAAAGCAACAAAACATATTAGTTCAGAACACACATGCAAACATGAAGACACTACACAAACTGGGAAAACACTTTCATGAAAATGAACATTTTACAAACCTCATAAAAGAGAGAGGTGTGTTTTATTTTTTAAAGAAAAGGCACCATCCTTTAAGCTCTGATTACGAAAAGCTGGTGCACTGACATGTTAATCCGTACTCATGACGCATTATGCAGGAAATATTATACAATTAAAGTGACCTTTTTCTTCTCATCCCCAGGATAAATTCCAAAACTGTAGAGTGACAAAGAACATTACAGAATTGGCAGGTTAAGCACAATTACACAGCACAAAAAGCACAAAAAGATAAAGCACAATTACACAATCTCCTGCACTGTAATGTCACATCCTGCCCTAGTCCTTGTCACCACCTAACAATTTGACTTGTGATTTCACTAGGACAACACTGTCCTAGTTATTCTGACTGATCAATATAAATATTAGCCTGTTTTAGCCGCCGGCCGCCCTAAGGCACTATAACGGATAAAATTCCAATCCACAAGATGAAAATAAAATATATATTAAAAGAGAATACGGTATATAAAAATGTGCCGCGTGTTGATAGGAGAATCAGAAGCGGTCCACGTCCTCCGCTCTTAATTTCACACATCCAGCCCCGATCAGCAGGCTTCTCTCTTCCCGAGCCTCGGCACCCCGCGAGTATTTGTTTCCATAAAAGCCCTTGTTCTGCCGTGGACTCCCAGTACCCACGGAGCGCTCTTTGATGCTGCGAGGGACGGCCAATCTGGAAGCGACAGGTGCCCTATTTAAGCTTACAGATGTACTCCACTCAATGCCAGCGCGCCGGCTCTCTTTTTTTATACTGCGCCATAGCGGCAGCGGCAGCGCCAACCCCTGTGAAGCATTTGCGTTGGAGCCACAAGTGTTTATTTCTTTGATCTCCCAGCTTGATATTCGGATTGCTTGTTTAGCGAAACGTGACACCCACGACCCGCAACCGCTTCCTAATACGACAAGGCCACCGAGTGCATAGCCTCCGGGGCTCTCGTGAAGCAAACCTGTCTGACATTTACCACTCGCATTGCAGAAGAGCTGCTAAAGAGGAGTGAAGCGGGTTCTGGGCTCAAAGCACCTTGAACGGGATTTTGGTGTAAAGTTAAAACTGCTGGAAATACATGGTGACAGGAGAGAGGAAGGTCGTATGATGAATGGAGTTTGACTCCAGGTTTGAATTTCGTGAACTGTGCACCGAAAATTCATCCTTTTTCTATTCATTTTGAACCCAAGCAGTTCACATAAACAATAGAGCCGGGCGATTCATGACTCACCTGGGTGAATCACCCGGATCCATTAAATAACTCACAAGACACGAATCTGTGGTCTCCATTAACCTGAGTCCTAACCAAAATATAAACCCCATCACGTACATACCTCGTGATCATTTCAAACTCATTACAAGATCAATACAGCCATAGTAGCAAGTACAGCTGCTAAAAATGTCATAACTCAGTTCGTTTGCACCACCACACTCAAAAGAGGGATCCTAAGAACTTCCTACAGAGTTGAGTCCTCTCCGTAGACTACAGGACTCATGTCAGTCGAATCAGTCGGTAACTTGCTCAAGAGTACCTCAGTGGTACCTTTACCAGTCGGTACATTGCTCACGAGTATCTCAGTGGTACCTTTACCAGTCTGTACCTTGCTCACGAGTACCTCAGTGGGACCTTTACCAGTCGGTTCCTTGCTCACAAATATCTCAGTGGTAACTGTACCAGTCGTTACCTTGCTCAGAGGTACCTCAGTGGTACATTTACCAATCAGTACATTGCTTACGATTACCTCAGTGGTACCTTTACTAGTCGGTACCTTGCTTACGATTACCTCACTGGGACCTTTACCAGTCGGTAACTTGCTCAAGAGTACCTCAGTGTACCTTTACCAGTTAGTACCTTTCTCACGAGTACCTCAGTGGTACCTGTACCAGTCAGTACCTTGCTTACGAGTACCTCAGTGGTACCTGTACTAGTCAGTACCTTGCTTACGAGTATCACGAAGTACACACACATTCATGAGTGAATTCACCGGTTAACTTCCTCTAGTGCCACTTGAAAATAAATATTTGCGTCTCTGGTAGCCTTGTCTTGATACGTTGTCATTTATTTGGAAGTGCATTCATTCTCATCACAAGCCACGTATACTTTCTTCTGTGAAAAAACAAAGCGTTCAGCTGGTGATTTGGCAACACTGACTCAAGTGACTCACACACCCGGATCAGTTTAGTGAGTGACTCACTCACTCATTTACCTGCTGAATCCTGAAAAGCGCCCTGAGAGCAGTGCTTGAGAATGATACCTTGCTCACAAGTACCTCAGTGGTACCTTTACCAGTCAGTTCCTTGCTTACGATTACCTCAGTGGCACCTTTACCAATCTGTACCTTGCTTACGAGTACCTCAGTGGTACCTTTACCAGTCGGTTCCTTGCTCACAAGTATTTCAGTGGTACCTGTACCGGTCGGTACCTTGCTCACGAGTATCTCAGTGGTACCTTTAGCAGTCGGTACCTTGCTTATGATTACCTCAGTGGCACCTTTACCAATCTGTACCTTGCTCACGAGTACCTCAGTGGTACCTTTACTAGTCGGTTCCTTGCTCACAAGTATCTCAGTGGTACCTGTACCAGTCGGTACCTTGCTCACAAGTATCTCAGTGGTACCTTTATCAGTTGTTACCTTGCTCAGGAGTACCTCAGTGGTACCTGTACCAGTCGGTACATTACTCACAAGTATCTCAGTGGTACCTTTAGCAGTCGGTACCTTGCTTACAATTACCTCAGTGGTACCTTTAGCAGTCGTTACCTTGCTCAGGGATACCTCAGTGGTACCTTTACCTTTGCCCCCGTAAGGTGTGAGTGAGAGTGTGATTGTGTGAGTGTGTGTGTGCCCTGCAGTGTTTTTGCGCCTACTCAGAGTTGGTCCCTGCCTCCCGCCCGTAAGTTCCCGGGATAGGCTCCGGTCCCCGCTGCCCCGATAGGGATTAAGCGTTTCGGATAAAGAATGAATGAATGAATGTAGTGTTAATGGGCAGTATTGTTGTGGTTATACTACATAACAGGACAGTAACAGAATTCATTTCTAGCCTCTAACATTTCACTGTATGACAAGTTATTATATAGCCTGACATCACCTGGCGTTAGGCAGAACGATCTAAATGTTGACTGTCGCAAAAATACAACACTAGCTGCTGGCTACCTGGCCTGCTAATGATCTGTCAGGCAATGCAGCTATTTTCAGTTCTGCATTTTTACCCTGCCTTGTCTTCATTAACTGAAATGCAGGCGTCAGATTTGGCGTCAAACACTGAAGCTTGAAATAAATAAATAAATAAATAAATAAATAAAATGCAGCAGCTCATTTCAGGAAGGCGGTTTTAGTCGGATAACAATTTAAACATTTCCATAAAGACCATTCTTATTTCCAAGTAGTTGTGGTTTATAAACCTACAGAACACACTCGGGCACCGAAACAACTAAAGACAAGCTTGAAGACTGAGTCTGAGCAGCTAAATATATTTTTTTGATCTGACAGTATTTACAATGCTGATGTTGTTAAAGGTAAAGGTGAGCTTCCCCTTTAAAGCCACAACCAAACTATTAGGGGTGCAGCAAAAAAATCGGATCGGATCGCGATTCTTTCTCTGCCGATTCAAAATCGGTTCCAAAAAATCAATTAATATTTTTCAACTAACGTAATGGCACTAGTTTACTTTTTTCCCCCCGACACGAGTCCACAACAGAAGTCATTTAAGGTTATCTTTCGTATAGAACATCTCTACATCTTATCCTTTTATTAAACAAACTAAACAGCTTTATGTTATTTATATTATTTACATGACGACACATTATCTCTGCTTCTACATTGTCACGCAACGTTCCGTCCAAACGCGCGCGCACACACACAAACGCACACACATCAGTACTGTTCATGATAATCCCGGGATAAATTTTGACCCTGGGGTGAAAAATTAATTTTGTGAAATTCTCAGTTGGCGGTATAATGAAATCACATCGTTACGCGAAGTTAACTTAGCCACATCTGAACAACGTAATTAACATGACGGAACGAGGCAGCAGTTTAGCGGTGCTGGTGTTAAGCCGAAAAACACATCCCAGCGGGAGCGCGCACCACTGAAAACACAGAAGGGAAGTGTTTCCCTTTTTGTAACGTGTGAAATCGTTTGTTCCTGTTCATGTTAACTTATAAAGGTCTCATATGGTACAGTACACATTACATCATATTAGGCTAAGACACAGATATACAACTTACAAATAAAGTATAAAGAAAACTCAAACTCATCGAATCCCTAGGACGAGACTTGAGTCCCTCATGAACACACCTGTCCAAATTCTGCAGCCATTTTCAATACCATCATCAGTAAATATGTGACCCTCCACGGCAAAACCAGTCGCTTGTCGCAAATTTTCAAAATTGAGTTATTATGTTTTCATGAAAGGGCATAAATCAAGCTTCAAAACAAAACCTATATCGAATGAATGGGACGACATATGACTGAGATATCAACATTCAAAGAAGTCGGGTTTCTCCTGTCACGCCAAGTGAGAAACGGAGAAATCTGCCTTTGAAGTTGACTATCAACGTAGCACTCACAGACGCTTGGTGCGGTCGCGGCTACGTTTGTATTTACGGTAGCCTACGCTGCATTCACAGCTACACGGATAGCCTACCTGCGTTAGGTTAACTGAACTCGGGAGACGGAGATGGATTCCGGAGAAATATCTTCACGCTAGTCAACCAGTGGATTTACCGTAAATATTGAAGTAGAGCGGTCAAAACAGAAACTTTTAACATTCTGCTGGAATTGAATTCCTCACCTCAAGAAAGTCACATTTTTAGGATGGAAAGGGTAAGTTTTTCAGTGAAATTTATTCACAACAGTACAGTATAGACCTTCCACTGTTTCAAAACACTAAAAACAAAAAATCCAAAATTTTTCTCAAAAATGTTCCGTTTTACTCGGAAACCTCCGTTGCGACAAGCGACTGGTTTTGCCGTGGAGGGTCACATATAAATGAGCTGATCTGCCTGACAGCAGCACAGGCCCATAACATCAAGTTTTACCGATGAGAGGATCCTTGAATGCTGGATATCATCATTTCATCATCAACATATTGTATTTCATCTCTCATCATAAGTTTTGTCCTGTAAGTGTACGGCCATTTGAACCCTTTTTGAGGTCACATTGGTGTCACATCCCCAATATGGTTTATCCCTTACCACTGATATATATTTAATTGTTTTTTAATGCGTTCTGTGGTCACTGATTAGATTCCGTGGTCTGCTAGATTGTGTGCTTTTGTTAGCCTGTAAGGACATACCTGCTTCTCAACGCTAGTGTTGATTTTGCTAAAGAAGAAATGTTGCTCAATGGCCTTTTATGTCTATAAGATGAAATGCTAAAGTGCTAATAATAAATCTTTGATAATAAAGATGTGACTGAGTGTTTTGTAAAATGTTATCTTTTTCAGACATTCAAAATGCATCAAAATTCAGTTTGTAGTGTAATGGTTAGGGAGTTCGCCCTGTGATCGGAAGGTCACCCTTTCAAATCCTGGACCTGAGAAAGGTACCACTGAGGTACTCACCAGCAAGGTACCGTGCCCTAAGCACTGCTCCCCAGGCGCTGCCAAAAAATCTGCCACCGCTCCTTCGTGGTTGGGTCAGATGCAGAAGTTACAATTCGTTGTGATGCACTGTGCTGTGGTGTGTTTACAATGACAATCACTTAAATTCACTACATGGGAAACACCAAGAACAACAATGTGCATTGTAACTTATTTGTTCGAAAATGAAGAACTTTATTTTTTATTTTTCGAGTATTGATTTGAAGCTCTTGACTGACTTTGTGAAACGTACATTGCGTTCGGTCACCATGTTGTGTCTGTGCAAATGGCATTAAAAAACATTACTGCAGCTGCATACGCAAATGTGTGAATTATGCAAGTACAACATTAATAAACAGTTATCATGGCAACAGTCTATGCCTGACTGCATGCATTTCATATTTAACTGGCTAATTAGTCGCGTAGTTTGGCTAATGCTTGGTTTCCAACGGTTAGAGAAGGTTGTTGATAATGTCAGCATTTTTGGTCTTGTTGAATAAAGATAAAAAATAATTTAATTAGCTATGCGATCATTCTTACCAACCATAATTTGTTACTACATCAAATTCCACCCTTTAAATATATATTTCTGCATTTACTAGATGGTTAGGGCTGGGCCTTATGACCTCAAATCAATATTATGATTAAATGATCGCTTACATCGGAAAGTTACAACCAGTGGTCCGCGGCCACTTCTGTGTGGAGTTTGCATGCTCATGCTCTATGTTTGCGTGGGTTTTCTCCGGGGTGTCCACCAACAATCCAAAAGAATGCACTGTAGGTTAATTCTGCGACTCTAAATTGGCCCCGCAAGGTGTGAGTGAGAGTGCCCTGTGGTGTGTTAGCGCCTGCCCAGGGTTAGTCCCCACCTTGCGCCCCCACTTCCCGGGACAGGCTCTGGTGCCCCAGCTGGGATTAAGCAGTTCGGATAATGAAAGAATGAACGAATGAGTAATTCTGAATGCATAGTTTGGCATACAGCTAACGAGATTCGGTATGATCTTACCGATTCCCGAATGATTAATGTAATTTAGGTGTAAATAGAGCCGACGCTCTACCTGCTAAGTGACCTACAGTGACCGCTGAACTTCCTCCTCGCAGCCATACGTCTTAATCAGTCTGCAGCATCGGCCTCGTAATCCACTTGTGCAGCGTCTACTGCCACGTTAGATGCATATTTAGAAGAAGCGGTGACTGCAGACTTCCTCCCCGCGGTCCAATCACGTGCCAGAGAGAGAGAGAGAGAGAGAGAGAGAGAGAGAGAGAGAGAGAGAGAAAGAGAGCGAGCGAGAGAGACGCATTTCCCGCGATGAGCGGTCCTCTCTAAATGGATCATTAATTCCCTTCATTTAAAGGACATATAAAAAAGGAGGGGAAAAGGAGGGGAGGAAGAACGCTGGCGTCTCCCGCCGAGCGAAGAAAGGCGAGGCCCTCACCCCAGGCAAACAGGCTTGGCCACCTCCATTAGCCTGATGATGCGGGAGGGAGCACTTCACTTTGTCCTTGTCAAGGTTAGGGACCTGTGAAGAGGAAAAAACGAAGTTCATCTGCCCATAGAGGAAGAGCAGGTGATTCATACAGGCAGAAGTGGGAGAGATCGAAGACGAATACGAGGCACTGCTTCCTTTGCTACACTGTAAAGCCTGAGGACTTAGTTCAGCTCAAATCTAGAAGGAACCGATCACCGTAAAACAATTTAAGCTTAATTTTCTTTTGAATTGAGCAATGTATTCACTGTTAAAGGATCTCAGATAAATAAGATGACAAATTTCTTTATATTTTGCAAATATTTTCTAAACTTGTTTTAGAACAGAGTTATTTTTGAGAATTTTGAGAAAATATGGAATTTGATTTTATTAATTTCCAGATTTGGAAAGTTATGGAAAAAGGACCATAGGGTATCCTAGGTTTCCATAACTTTTGCCGCCAGATTGTTCTCCAAAATGAAGCCTAAAATTCCTAAAAAATTCCTAAAAATGTATTTGCAGCAGAGAATATGTGATGTGAAGTGGGATTTGGTTGTGTGTTGGGTCAGCGTAGGAACCCTGATTAAATCATTCATTCATTCATTATCTGAAGAGCTTAATTACGCTTAAATAGCACTGCCCATGTTAACTGCCCACTGCTCCTTCACGGATGGGTCAAATGTAGTGGTGCACTGCGTACTGAGAGAAGGCCTAATTATCGTTGATGCATTGAGTCTTTGTGGCGACTTCAATGCAAACGACTTTTGCTGTCCGCAAACACATTTATACTGACTGGCTCTCGACTGAAGCAAGTCAGCAATATTCTCCTAGCCAATTGGTGACGGTATTTGTCACAGCACTCGTTTACAGTCCTGACCGCTGGCTCTTTCCATTTATCTTCCTTCTTTATTTCTGCTTTGTTTTGTGAGCATCTGCTGGTCTTTGCAATGTCGTTGTTGTTATTGTAATTGTGCACATTTTTCTTTCTTGCTTCGGCTACGAGCAACTTTTTCGTCAGTCGGCGCATCAGCATAGTCTCCAATTTCCTGATTACCAACCAACCAGATTTAGATCCACTTTACTCACATGGATTCTGTTCTGCACTCAAGCAGAACCATGTACAAATTCCTAAATTATATTGGATTTATTCCTTATGATATTTCTGAATTTCTGGTTCATTGGGGCAGTTGGTAGCCTAAAGATTAGGGCGTTCACCTCATGATCGGAAGGTCACCGGTTCTAATCCTGGACCAGTAAAGGTACCACTGAGGTACCGTCCCCATGCACTGCTCTCTGGCACTGCCCGTGTCAGCTGCCCACTGCTCCTTCACGAATGGGTCAAATGCAGAGGTCGGATCGGTACTCGGGATCGGCCGATACCCAAAGCCCAAGTATCAGCATCGGTATCGGAGCTGAAAATGTAGGATCGGTGCATTACTACCTTAACATTAACATTACAGAAAGTATTAATTAACATATTATTGTATTCAGAATGGATTTTTGAAAATAGCATTGCTATTATGTACATAAAATAGTTAGAAATGTATCATGAAGTGAAAGGGGAACTTTTATGTCCCCCCCAGTCTCCATGTTCTGTGTGATTAAATACATCAAACGTTGTAAATAACACCTGGTCGGTACTCAAGGTTTGAAAATTGGTATACTTCTTCTAAAAAAAGGCCTATTTAATAGGTGTACCCTTTTTGGTCTTCAATAACAGTCTTTAACCTACATGACGCCAACCACTTTATTGCCCACTGGTCAGTTCTAACTTCAGGAACCCAGTTGACCTCTTTAACATTTTGCGGTGGTGTTGCTGGGTTACAAACCTGCTGAACCAAAGTTTCGCTGAGGTTTACATATATGCTAGAACTGCTGCAATTAAAAGCAGTCAACTCATTAATATCCAGCAAAAAACCATTTCTGTGTCCAGTCACTGACCATTTATTGAAGGTTACCGGGAAATTAACCTGCGCCCGACAGCAGGTGTCTAGGTGGTTGCCAACACGATGTACCCTCTAAGTAGCTATTTTTCATGCGCCGCTTGCCGAGTTTACACACCAAACTGCGACACAGTGTTTCCGTGTGTTACATCAGATTTGCAAATGCACGCCGTTGCCCGCCTTCTAATCACAGCTCAGCCGTTGGGGGCAAACCAATAAATAATTTTACGGCAAAGCGTCTGCATTTTTTCACAGGTGGCTGAATGTTGATTAAGAGTCGTACCTACTGTAAAAAAAATATCAATGGAGGTTCAATGGCAGAGATGCGTCTCCTGCTTTTAAGGTAGGGGGTCGGAATATTGCAGCGTCGGTGTCTGATTTGTTTCCATGATCTTGTTCATCCGTTTAAGAAATGATACATTTTGCCGGAGTAATTACCACAACATGGGGTAATTAGAGAGGTGGATTGGTGTCTTGGCAGCAACCAACCAAAACAACAGAGCGAGTTGCGCTGCCATGTGTGTGACGGCGCTGCCAAAAAGGAGGACGTCATGCGGATATGGGGCTACAGTATGTCTCTGCATGTGTGTGTGTGTGTGGTTGTGCAGGTGCAGTGTGAGGACCAGAGAGTCTCAGTGTGTCTTAATGAAGATACTGGGAAAAGTGAGGACCTGACGTGTGTGTGTGTGTGCTTTTGGTTTGCTTATAGTCACTGAGGTTCACAATTATTCAGACTGAGCAGATTATGAGCAAAGTATCTTCAGCCCAAATACTTAAACTGCAGGTACTTTGGTACCTAACTGTAAAACATTAGGTACTTTTGCACCTGACTGTGAAACATCAGGTGCTGTGGTACTTGCCCTTTAAAATCCTAATGTTTCACAACCAAGTACCAAAGTATCTGCAGCCCAAATATCTAAACTGGACTTACTTTGGTCCAATCATAGACAGGAGAACCTGGACCTTTGCCAGCTTTTTTAGCTTTGTGAGGTCCTCATGAGGAAATAAATTCTTTTATAGCAACGTTCCAGCTTTAATTTTAAAAATAAACAGTGAAAAGATTTGCTTTTGGCTCCTGGGGTTAAGGTTAGGCATCGAGCCATTTAAAATGTGTAATTACGAGTGTTAATGGAACTACCTTTTTTAAAACAGCATGACATGAGTGTGTGCTTTTGTAGGAATTATTTTATTTGTAAAACTATAAGAGGTATGTGTTGTATTACTTAGATCTAGATTAGAACTATGAGCCAATGGATGTACATCATAAAGATGTGGCCTTGTGTGTGTGTGTGTGTGTGTGGACATTTATTTATCGCATTGTGGGGACCTTATTGTCCCCTAAAATCACTTTTATCAGTTTTTTTGGGCTTTGTGGGGACATTTGAGAGGTCCCCATAAGGAAAAATTACTTTATAAAAAATGTACTTGTTTTATTTGAGAAACTAAAAGAGGTAAAATATGTGCTTTTGGTTACTGAGGTTAAGGTTAGGGTTAGGATTAAGTCTAAAATGATGTACTTTAGTTATTATGGGAGTCTATGGAAGGACCTCACAAAGATAGTAATACAAGACCGTGTGTGTGTGTGTGTGTGTGTGTGTGTGTGTGTGTGTGTGAGAGGTGTAAAAAGCTTCATTTTCCTGGCGTCCCTTTAAACCGCAGTCTCCTAACAAACCTACATGTTGGAAGCCATTATGCAGTTGAACGTTAAGTATAATAAGCGATTAAGCGATGCTTTTACACTTTCTAGCGGCGGGCTTTGTAAATCTGGTCCGGCACCTGTGTCCTGCTGGACGTGCTGAAAAAGACCTGAATTGGTTTTCTTGCAGAGAGAGTTGTTCAACACGGCCCCGTGTTCACCCAAGAGCCCAGCGACAGTGTCTTCCCACTGAGCGGAGAGGACAACAAGATATTTATCAACTGCAAAGCCAAAGGAAAGCCAACGCCACATTACAGGTAAAACTTCTGCCTCATATTTATTATTGACATTTTTATAGGAAGAACCAGATATTTTGGTACTTGTCGTTTAAAATCTTAATGTTTCATAACCATATATATAAAAGTGCTTGCACTTGAAGTACCTAAACTGTGGATACTTTGGAACTTGATTGTGGCTGTGAAATATTAGGGTAAATTGCAGCCCAAATCTTTAAACTGCAGGTACTTTCATACCTCACTGTAAACTATTAAGTACTTTGGTACCTGAATGTGAAACATCAGGTGCTGTGGTACTTTCCTGTTAAAATCCTAATGTTTCACAATCAAGTACCAAAATATCTGAAACCCAAATATCTAAACTATACTTACTTTGGTACCTGACTGTGAAACATCAGATAGGCTACTGTGGTACCTGCCCTAATGTTTCACAACATATCTGCAGCCCAAATATCTAAACTGTGGGTACTTTGGTACCTGACTGTGAAACATCAGATACTTTGATACTGATGTTTTATAACCAAGTACCAAATCATCTGAAGCCCAAATATCTAACGTGTTCATACTTTAGTACCTGAATGTGAAACTTGCCGATTAAAACCCTGATGTTTCGTAACCAAGTACCAAACTAACTGCAGCCCAAATATCTAAACTGCAGGTATTTTGGTACTTGGGGGCTAAACATCAGTATTTTGAAGAAGTATCTGCCTTTCAGGTATTTAGGCTCCTGGTACTTTGAGGAGTGTGAATGACCAAAGTACCAAATTAAGCTCAGCTGGCTCCACCAGAAAAGTTAATGAATGAGTGAATGATGAATGAAGCACTATTTTTTGTTGCGCGTCTTCATTTGCAGGTGGAAATTCAATGGAAAAGATCTGGACATTGACACGGATTTAAACTACAGCTTGGTGGAGGGCAACCTTTTGATCAATAACCCCCAGGCAACTAAACACGGAGGAGCTTACCGCTGTATCGCCACTAATACCTTCGGAACCATTCTCAGCCGGGAGGCCAACGTGGAGTTTGCCTGTGAGTACACCCCTGACATCTCAATGGTTGGAGCAAGATAGAATGTGAAGAGAGAAAATGTTTTTGTTAAAAATATTTAACTTATTTTGGATGAAACTTTACTTCGTGTTACTAAGGTCCGCTACCTTGAGTACCTTTATATAGAATATGATTTGTACCAAAATTCCAGTAATAACAAATATTGTGTTATGGTGCATATGCTATAGAGATGCCACCGATCCGATATGTAGATCGGACATCGGTCTGATAACGACTGGCTGGTTAATTGTTCAACATTCACGCTATTTCCTACATATTGATATGGCAATGAGCAGAACAAGCAACGCAGCACACTACAACCCCAAAAACAGATCACATGAACACCAACTCTCGCTCACGATCTGTGTTTCTGATGGTTTCAGCGCCGCAGGATTAGGGACCGTCATAGAGTTACAGAACTGTGTTTAACAAATCATTTTTGAGATGTTTAATAATAAATAATTTAGCATATACATATGGGTGTGTAATTATTATATTATTTTTGTTAGGAAAACAGGATTTGAAGCAGCTGTATGTAAGATTGTGGCCAAAACCTTGGCTAAATCTTAACCGTCCAGGAAAAAATTTGCCACTTTCAGTATCTGTCTTCAAATTTCTTCTCCACTTTCAGCCATCTCCAACTTTCAAACACATTTTTTAAAGCATTAACTTCTGTTTTTCTGGATTTGTATCGTGTCGGTAGATAATCAAATTGACAATATCGGTATCGTGTCGGACACAAAAAGTGGCATCATGCCATGTCTAATATGTGATGCCTCCATCAATCAGAAAATTTTGATTAGCCATTTACATAATCATGAAACAATCAAATATCAAAAATGCACCAAAAAATGTTGCTGCCGGACTTGTGCATAATGCATGTCATAGAACTGCATTCATATTTCTCAAGGTTTATGAATAAATTTTCTGTATATGTACTATTCAAAGCAAACATTTGGGTTTTTTTTTTCCAATTTTTAAAGGGATTTTTCAGATTTTTTTTCCCCACTACCGCCATCCTAACTTCAGAGACAGAGCATTCTTCTCTGACTTGATAATGAGAGACGCTGCGCCAAACAGTTTGTCCTGGATCCGTTAATTGGTGTGAAGTTAATTTGATGCCTAGATAATTGATCACTCCCTACATGAATGGCAAATTGTGTGTGCGCGTGTGTGTCTTCATTATCATATCACATGCCGTGGTTTGCAGAGAGCCCTGCCGTGTGACATTCTCAAAGCCAGAAAGCTACTTCTCCCAGTTTTCCTATAGTTAGTTGATTAAAATGCTTTTCTCCCCTCCCCCCGTTCAACTCCCTTAAATTGGATGAGTGATGTGCCGACGGTGGTATTTATGTGCCCTCTGTGAATTAGAGTGGCATTTCTAAAGGTTCCCGTCTGGCTGGTGTTTTAGCCGACAGTGAGATGGCACTAACGTAATGAAAAGTAATGACGTCCGCCTTGTTTGTGTTGTTTTCAGTTCTGCAGAATTTCAGCAGCAAGGCCAGAGGTCCGGTATCGGTGAGAGAAGGCCAGGCCGTGGTGCTACTGTGCGGGCCGCCCCCCCATTTTGGAGGTATGGTCCACTCCGAAATTGGTCTTGCCCTTTTTTTGGGAGGGGGGGGGTTGTTTATGATGTTTCTCTTTTTTTCCTCATTTGGATTCTTTCGACTCCCTTTGCTAATTTTGCCAGACTGTGCTGGAAGATCAAAGCACGTTTTTATCACTGGGTTGCAGTGTTTTCCCATCACAGTTCTCTGTTCATGCCAGAAAGGTTCTTTTTTTTTACCAGCCGCCCAGTTCCCATCACACTCTGGGCAGGAGTTGGATGCTTCTAGTTGCTGGTCCGACCGAGAATTGGATTATAAACCACTGCTGCAAAGGAGGAGCTATTTTTAAAAATTTGCCCAATAATGGTTTACCTCAATCATGTGCCACAGAGTACCTTTGAGATAGCGGATTTCAAGATATGATCAGCTTGATGATTTTTTCCTCCTAATTTAGGGTTAATCCAGGTCATACATTGCCTTTATACTTCAATTAAATACTAAATACAGTGTCGAAAATGAATTCAACCAATACTGCATCCTGTATCTGGTTTAAATTAGATGCCTATACTATACTTTCCAGGTCTTTCAGTTGACCGTTGGTGTAATGAATTCTGGAGTAATAGCTTTCTCAGACCAGAAGGGGGTGTTCCAAAATCTGTAGGCCTTGTACAGTTACAGCATCATCTACACCAGGGATAAGCAACTCCATTCCTTGAGGTCCGCTGTCCTGGAGGTTTTCCATCCAACTGGATTTCAGAACATTCACACCTGGTCTCAGGTAGATAACCACCAAAAGAGACTGACAGAGGTAGGATGGAAAATCAGCAGGACGCCGCACCTCCAGGGCCGGAGTTGCCTACCCCTGATCTACACTACATTCTCAAAAATATAGGGACCCGCCGACCGCCGTCCAGATCACTAAATTTGTGTGTTCTAATGGGCGTTGTTTTAGTGAAAGGAACTCTTAATGCTTCAGCACACCAAGAGATTTGACAATTTCATGCTACCATACTTTGTGGGATCAGTTTGGGGACGGCCCCTAGTCGGTCCAACATGACTCCACAGTAGTGCACAAAACAAGCTCCATAAAAACGTGGATGATGAGTGAGTTTTGTGTGGAGGAACATGACCGCCCTGCACAGAGCCCTAACCTTAACCTGATAGAACACACCTTTATGGATGAATTTGAGCAGAGACTGCGAGCCAGACTTTCTCCTCCAACATCAGTGGCTGACCTCACAAATGCTCTTCCAGAAGAATGGTCAAAAATTCCCATAAACACACTCCTAAACCCTGTGGACAGCCTTCCCTGA
Source organism: Distichodus sexfasciatus (assembly GCA_032718565.1). NCBI lineage: Eukaryota > Metazoa > Chordata > Actinopteri > Characiformes > Distichodontidae > Distichodus > Distichodus sexfasciatus. Next base: position 2,555,489 of record JAVGVS010000034.1, on the reverse strand, counting down.
GTAGTTGTTATACAGTACAGTAGTTGTTATAGCGGGAAAGGGTGGGTCACCTCCAGATGAAAGCCTATGGATTAAGAATGAGATTTCATGTGTGTGTGAAGGCGGGTGTCCCCAATACTTTAGGCTATATAGTGTATTTGTGTTTCTGTCGTTGACGGTTTAAAACTTTAGGGTTCATTTCAGTGTCCAGCCAATGTAGGAACTTTAAACCAACTCAGATAGTGATATCTGCATCCAGAAACCAAAATTTGTTATATGTGAAGTCATCACCAAAATAATACAATTTAATAAAACAATTGATTACTTTTCAAAAGAAAATACAGCAAAGTATTAAGTGTATAAAAACACAAAAATAGTGGCGTTGCAGTGTTCCCTCTAGTGGTCAAAATATAAAATGACAAGAAGTAACATGGTTAAAATTTGCTGGCAGTTATTTATCTGAAATGAACTCATACTGAACAATAACCCTGACACAGAAATGTACTACTCAGGCTGATGGTTGCTTGTATTTATATAAAAAGTCCTGATCCATAATAATATGAAAATAATACTTAAATTTTTTAAATTATCAATACACGACAAAGGCATTATTCTCAAGGGTAGAAACAGCTCACATAGCCCTGGAAGAAAACCTTGATAAACTATTCTCTAGCCGTCCTCTCTCAGCCTTGCAGTAAACATCCTCCGAGTTGATTCCCTAGACGCCTCACTGTCAACAATAGCGACTTAAGCATCGGTCTCCCACCACCACCTTCTGCTTACAAACACCCCGAGCGCCGACACGTCCCACACAATGACCCGCTCTTCGGCTCCGACACCTGCATTCACACACCCACCTCGTGGCATTTAACTCGCCTCTTCCTTCCTCCTTAATGCCACTGGTGCCCTTGCGGTCATTTGGAAAGGTTATTTTCTTAAGCTGTGGCCTTATATTGGTGGGTAATAAAGGCATTTGGCAGTCGAGGTGGAGCGGCAAGCCCCTTTATCCCTCTTTGCGGTCTGCTGTGCCTGTGTGCCGCTGATTAGCGGGCCCTCGCAGTGCTCTGCGCACACACACACACACACACATACACACACCACACAGACGGCCATGCCACCGGCGCAATTTCACGCCAGCATTCTGCCACTCGGCTGCGTTTTCCAGCGGAATCGATGGCCTTAAGCGCATGCACCCAAACCCCCTCCCAACCTTGTTGCACAACCTCCCTGCTGACCGGCAACAATCCCCTTCCCCGTCGCCTGCCTTCCCCTGTTTGACATCTTACAGAAAAAGCCGTGAGTCCTTTCATATGGATATGCGCCTTTCAATAAACCTCAGGTTCTGACGGAAGGCGCGTGGAAACCTGTCTGTCGTTGCAAACACCGACAAAAGCTAAAAGCTTCCATTTTTCCCCGCCATACATAACATCTGTAACGGCATTAAAACGAAGTAAGTGCAAACTGATATGGACATGGGCTTAGGATGAACCTCAGGTCGCGTAGAAAGCTGTCCGTCCTTGCAAACGTGAGCAGAGCGACAGCTTTCCTTCGTCGTGAGATGATGGGATGGTTGGTATTGCCACGGTTAAGGAGTTGTCCCTGCAATCGTTAGATCGCAGGCTCAAATCCCGGACCGGTAAAGGTACCATTGAGGGACTCAGTGATGAGCACGGTACCGTTCCCAAGCACTGCACATCAGGTGCCTTAACGACTCGGTCTAATCACTAGAGGCCCGACATGTCGCCACTTGTTCCTCAGGAACAGTTTTAATTCCGTGCCGCTTTTATCCGAGATGCAAACGGGGCACCTCTCTCTTGTCCCCGCACCGGCGAACAGAAAGAGGTCGGCCCGAGGCGTACGTCGCGGTCTTGATCTTGAACGAGCCGTTATCGAGCCGCGCTTCAATCTTGCCTCGCCTCTTTAATAAGCGCTCCCTAATTTGACACCGGTGGCGGCGGATCCTTCTGTCGGGCACCGCTCTCTCCGTCTCTCATTAATGAGCGGAGCGGTGGAGAAAGGGGGGAAAAAAAGACAAAAACGAGCCGGGATCCTGAGGGAACCGGACACATATCTGAGGCGTCACCAAGACATCAAACTGTATTACGATGCCAGAAAGGATCAGAAGGGAGCCGACCAATGAGGCTCGTTTTCCAGACGCCCGATTAGAACCGCTGCTTCGCTTCAATAAGAGAATGAAGGCGGATGGTAGTGCCACCTCCTACAGTTTAAGATGAATTGGAATGTGATAGTTCAAGCAAATTGTAGATCTTTGGCAGAACTGCTAACAATGTTATTATTATACACGCTGCGGGACTTGCTGTGATAAGTGTGATTACAATCGTGCCTGACACTGCGGTTTGATTATGCAGAACGTGGATCTGTAGGAACAAATGTTTTACCTTAAACTGTTCAGGGAACTACAAATACATCACAAACAACTTCTGATCTGAATTTGAGATTATTCAGCCTTGGAAGTCCGCAGAACACAGGAGGAATATGCACATAAAGATTAAAGATACGTGGATCAGATATCGGTCCGATAATGGTCTGGTCAGTAAATGCACACACGATCTGCGTTCTGCATGGGAAGTGTCACTGCGGTAAAGCTGGTTTATTATTCACGCTAATTGCTACATATTGATATGCCAATGAGCAGAACACACAACACCACAAAAGCAAATCACACCATTATACTGTTTAATTTCCTTAACAACACCAGCTATTGCTCACAATCTGTGCTCCTGATGGTTTTCGCGCCACAGGATTAGGGAGCGTCACAAAATTACTGTGCTATAAACGACTCATTTTTTAAATGTTATTTTAATAATATATAATTTAACATATACTTATGGGTGTGTACTTCTTACATTGTTTTAATTAGAAAAACAGTATTTAAGTCAATTCAGACATTTTTTAAAGCATTATGTTCTGTATCATATCAGCAGATATCAAAATTTACGATATTGGTATCGTAATCTGTAAGTGGTCGTAAGTTGTAAATGGCATCGTGCCATGTTTAATAAAGATATAGGTACTGATATGGACCAAAGAAGTAAAGGCATAAATAAAAGATTTAATCAATGTGAAGTTTTTAATGGGCAAAATGTTAAAAAGGGAAGCTATTTGAGCATGCTGTGTAGCCGATCTAGCATACGACCCTCGCTGATTGTAATTTCAGCGTAGATGCATTTTTCATTAGACGCACTTTTGACCCAATTACTCTGCCTTTGAATGCTGATTGAAGCAAACTATATGATGCAGTTCTAGATGCTGTTGAAAATACCTTGTAATGTGTCTTTGACTGCAGTCTACATGATATCCACTTAAAAAGGTTCATAATGTAGTTCTACAATATACAATGATTTCAACCGGTGGTCCACAACATGCAATCCAGCTTCACTGCTAAGGTCACTTTAAAAATTATTTCATTTAATTTACTTTTTGGAACATTTCCAGATGACTTTTTATGCAAATTTTATGCACATTATATGCAAATATCTAAAAAATAATAGACCACACCACAAAAACACAGACACACACAGTGGGCCGCAGACTACTGCTTAGTCTGAATGGTTGTCGCTGGGCCGAGACGACTTAGTCCGTGCACCATTTGTTAAGCAGCTTTTCACATTAAAATCAAAAGCGTTTTTTTTCCTCTGCATTTATTTCTCAAACCAAAAAATGGAAAAAAAAACACCCTCATATTCCATTTTGCTCCTTTTGTTGGGTGCAAAAGTGGAACCCGGAAGTGACCGTTACATGGGGTCAGTCACAAAATGGACATCCCGCTCATAAGAATGTATAGCTTTGTTTTGTTCCTTGATAGTAAGACTCATTGAAATGCTCATTTAAGCTGCTTCCCTTTCTAGAGATCCGATATTCGTGGATCTACAACGGGCGGCCCAGCGTCCTGGTCAGAGACAACCGGCGCTTTGTGTCCCAGAGAACGGGGAACCTTTACATCGCCAAGGTTGAGCCGTCCGACGTGGGCAACTACACCTGCGTGGTGAAGAATATGATGACCAATGCCACGGTGTACAGCTCGCCAACGCCGGTGGTTCTTCGACGGGACGGTGAGAATCCTCGCTCGGATTAAACTTGTCTTTCTGCTGTTTAGTGACCCAGCGCATCGCCGGCGCCGATCGGTTGGCTTGAGCGTGACGGTGTTTGTCTTGTTGACTCTCGGACAGCTTGTGTTCGCAACCTCTTGCCTTCTGTATGTGCGAGTGCGTGTGTAAAAGTGAGAAAGGGAGAGAGAAAGAATTCATGGCTAATGGAGAAGCTCTGACTGATATTTGCAGTTTGGAGATAAAGCCAATGTCTCTCTCTCACTCTCACACTTGTACATAATTTAACACTAGCAAGTGAATCATCAGCGCTAATCATTTTACGGTTTGTAAAGTCAGGCTGTCGTTTCTCTTTATTTGTGTAACACAGTAATAACCAGAGGCGCCTACGTTCAGATTTATGGCATTTAGCTGATGGTCTCGTCTAGTGTTGGGATACTCAAGTGACGGTCTTGTTTGTACTCGGTCTTGCCATGTACTCAGACAAATACCTCTTTTCCACTACACTAGTGCCGGTGCCAGGTGCCGGTTCTGGTGCTCGGCCGGTGCTGAACTGAGAACCAGCCGAGAAATGGCCCGCATTTACACTGACCAGTTTGCTCAGCGGGAGCCGCATGATAATATGTCACCAGACACGCCCACTAAACGAACGGTTGTTCGTACGTAGCCTGCAACTTTTAGTTTTTCCCTTATTTCTTCATATGCCTTCTAATTTTTTTGTGCACTTTCCAATTTCTGCTGAATCTAGACGTCCATATTGCTAAAAGAGCTTTAATTTCTTCCGCGCTCCACGTTGCCGGACTTTGGCTCTCCGCCAGTTTCTCTTCTAAAGCTACCTATCACTGCCCACCTCTCGTGGCATCATGGGTTCTTGCTGCTAGACCAGCAAAGTTTGGGGCCGGTTCGGAGCTGGTTTTAGGGCACCGGCACCAATTTTTGTTCTGTGGAAAAGTGTGGCACTGGTTCCAAAATTGGGAACCGGCACTGAACCGGCACAGGAACCAGAGCAGTGGAAAAGAGGCTAAAGAGGACTCGGGATTTTATTTGGGGACCAGCCGAGACCAGAACTTTGAGAATGTTACTATTAACTCTTTGAAACCGAGGCAGGCATTTTGTGGTGTTTATTAATTAGTGTTTCAATAACTATTCTCTTCCAGAAAGGCCAAAAGCAGCTCATTTTGTAGCCCAAAATGTCACGAGTCGCGTCGGCATGACATGAAGCAAAGTCACAGTGAGGGCCATTTTATTTAGAACGTCAAACATTAACTCGCACGGGGGCCACAAACAAAACAAACCGCCTTCTTGGTGTGCCAAAACACATGTAGCACGCCAACACAGGGAGGATAGTGTGAGGGTGGACCAACAAGAAACACTGGGAAAACTGAGCTTAAATCCTAAAACCGAAACGAGGGCCTGGATCAATGAAACAAAGGGGAACCAATCAAAAAGCAATCAGAAAATAATCAGGGTAAACCAATGAAGTGAAAACCAATCAAAACAGGGGGCTGGACTGAAACAAACAAGAACCAGGTGAAAGAACTAATACACAATGATCAACCAATGAGACACAATAGGAAGGTGGGACAAAGACTTGAGAACACGAGACAGACCAGAACACATGAAACTAAAACAATGGTGGCATCTGCTGACCGCTCAGCAAGAGTCCAGGATGCAGGTAAGGCCAAAGTCCAGGGGGGTCATGACACAAAGTGAGTCCAAATCAGCTGAAAATTACCCAAAATTTTAGCATTTCTTCATTTTCAATTGATCAGAAAAGATTTTTTTCCCAATTTTATAATGTTAGAGAGTAATCAATAGGGAAAAATAAATATAGAAAAATGCATTACTTACCAAATAATTTTATTTTGTATCCAGATAGATACCAAATGAATAAAGAAGTGTTTCCTTCTGGAACTAACCTTATTTTTTTTCACAGCACTAAGCCATAGAATGTCTCTGCCAATAAAACAGTGAGTTTGGTCTTGAGGAGCGTTCTGTCACTGTGGTTTGTTGAGTTTAACATATGATGTGATCAGGTTGTTTAACTGCTTCCAGTGAAGTGATTTCCTCATTATAGGTTTGTAATAGAGATATATTGAATAAACATGTTTAATGTTGCTTTGGCTTTGCATCTTCCACTTATTTGTCATGTGGTGTAAATTGGAGTGCATTGGTCTGGTCTCGGCCTCAACTCGGTTTCACCCCGCCCTAGTCTCGGTATCGTCTCAGTCTCTCTTTGTCTCTTTCTCGACCAGGGGTGGAAAGTTACGAATTACATTTACTCACTTTACTGTAATTGAGTAGTTTTCGTGAGTAATTTGTAATTTTTTAAGTACTTTTTGAAATAGGTAATTTTACTTTTACTCAAGTACATTTGGACCCAAGTATTTTACTTCGCTACATTGGAAAACCCCCCCGTTACTGAGTAAAAAATGAAATGCCGAAAAAAAAACAGCCTGAACTGAAAGAAAATTGCGCGGGCGTTCATGCGCGGCATTCCCACTGTTTTAATGTAGCCTAATGTTGGATGATGGCTGGTGCAGAGCAAGAGGTAGTTTGCACATTATACCTTGCGACAGGTTGTAAACATTATGCAGTTAATTTGTCAATTACATTTTCTATAAAAGTGTTGCACAGTGTTACCATGGAATCGCTCAGTTGTCTTTAACATGTGAGTGTCCCAGACACTTTGAGTTTGGTTCTGCAACTTATGCCATTTGTACTTGAAAATGTTTTATGGGGTGGTCTGAACAAAGTTTGCACATTATACCACCTAAAAAGTTGATTAAAAACAACTAGTGTTGGATTGGATTTATGACTAGTCCTTTTTTTTACATCAAGTAATTGAAAGTAACTCAGTAACTTTTACTCAAAGTAAATTTTAAATAAAGTACTTGTTTACTTTTACTTGAGTAGATTTTCAGATGGGTACTTTTACTTTTACTTGAGTAGAATTTAAGCAAATTAAAGATACTTTTACTTAATTACAATTTTTCAGTACTTTTTCCACCACTGGTCTCGACACACTCTGGTCTCGGTTAGGACTTGGTCTCGGTTTAGGTGGTCTTGATCCCAACTCTAGTCTTGTCATATGTCATGTAACACAACAAACATGCTAATACTAGTTACTGTAGTCCGTAGTCAAGCAGAGCGTGAAAACTGCTAACAGTATTAATATAGTCACTTACTAGCTGCCAGAGCTGCTAATATTGACAATCCAGGACAAAATACTTAACATAATGCTCAAGTGCAATTGCTATACACCTCTGATACTGAGGATAGGTCAGATGTGTTGCTTTGACAAGGTCAGATCAAAGTATTTGACTTTCACCCTTTTTTGTATGCCGTTTTCCCCAATCCAGCCGTTATGGGAGAGTACGAGCCGAAGATCGAAGTCCAGTTCGAAGAAACGCTACACGTCTCCAAAGGCTCGTCGGTTAGGCTGGAATGCTTCGCTTTAGGAAAGTAGGTCTCTGCACAGCTTGCACACAGACTCCTTCTCGCCTCCTGAGATCTCTGCGGCCGGCGAGGGATCTCTCTGCACTCAGCACACCGTACATCTTAGCGCTTTATTTAAGAGGAACGCCTCAGCAAAATACGGCCCCCTTTAATCTTACTGGGAGAAAAAAAAGGCGACTAAGGGGGGGAAGGTTGCAGCAGGGCATTCATCAAGGCAAACGCAGGCATAACGTATGACTCAGAGGCCGGGTGGGAGGTGGAGCGGAGCTTATTGTCTACAGGTAATACGCCTGGGGATGCAGGGACTGCAGGAGGCCTTTCACGCTCAGGGTTTCGCTGCCAGGCGGTGTCAAAAGTTTGCCATGTAGGTCAAACTGTGGAGGCATATTTTGTTTCCGAAAAAAAACTGTTGAGCTCAGAAAACTTGCTGAGGTTGTGTGGTAGCAAAATGCAACATTTACTTTAAGTTCCAATCAGTATACACATGATGTTCATCTATACAAATCTGTAGTCCGTGCTTTCTGTTGAGATTAAAACTCTATGTAGAGCTTTAACATGCTTTGTAATGATGAAGTCTTGACACTGTCCATGGTGCTGATGAGGCCTGCTTTGTTTTCGCTTTCGGACAGCCCAGTGCCCTCCATCTCTTGGAGAAGAGCCGACGGAAATCCGTTTCCAGGAAAAATGAAAATCAACCACTCCAACGGCGTCCTGGAGATCCCGTATTTCCGACCCGAGGACGCTGGTTTTTACGAATGCGTGGCCGAGAATTCCAGAGGACGCAGCGTAGCTAAAGGACAGCTCATATTTAACGGTAACAGAAACTTAGATTGGGCTAATATTAGAAAGGGAGTCATGGCGATGGTGGGCTGCGTCTGTACGGGAGCTTTATCAGCTGCACTCAAAGGCATTTAAATGTCTGAAGAAAATTCACACCTACAATGTTGTGAAATTGGTTAAAGTCCAGTTTGTGTGAGCAGTACAGTAGAAAGGATTAAAATGAGCAGAAGAACATATTTATACCATATTTCATACCAAGCTGAGTCACCTTGACACACTACTCACTACTCAAATATAGATTGGGGTGTAAATCACATGCTTCATCGCAATGCAAAATTAGATTGATTAAATGGGCAACAAACTGAGGTCTGCTGATATCACATCCATCTATCTATCTATCTATCTATCCATCCATCCATCCATCCATCCATCCATTTGTACATCATCTATCTGTCCATCCATCCATCTATTAATACAGCTGTCCATCCGTCCATCTATCAAGCCATCTCTCTATCGATCCATCCATCTGTCCATCCTTTCAACCATCCATCCATTCCTCCGTCCATCCATCCATCATCCATCTATTCATAAAGCCATCCATCCATCATCCATCCATCCATCCAGTTATCCATCTATCAATCTGTCGATCCATCCATCCATCCATTCCTCCGTCCATCCATCCATCATCCATCTATTCATACATCCATCTGTCCATCTGTCTATCTACCCGTCCATTCATAAATCCATCTGTCCATCCATCCATTTATCCATTTATCAATCTGTCGATCCATCCACCTATCCATGAGTCCATCTGTCCGTCCATCCATCCATTTATCCATCTGTCCGTCCATCCATCCATTTATCCATCTGTCCATCCATCCATTCCATCCATCCATCCATCTATTTATCCATCCAAACATCTGTTCATCACATTAATCCCACCTGTTTCATGCCACTTAATTGCTCTCTTTCACAACCTGAAGAATCATTAGTGACCCGATCTGCCGTAATGAGTCGGAAGTCGGCGTTCTACTTATTTAGATACGGGCTGATTATGTTGACAAAGATCAAAAATATCAATTTTTCTTTTTTGGTCTTATATGAAAGAAAAGGTCTTCAAAATTAATCTGGTCTCCATAAAAGTAAAATCGATATTTTTGTGATGTTTTTCAACATAATCAGCCCGTATCTCTAAATAAATAGAACGCCGACTTCCGACTCATTACAGCAGATCGGGTCACATTAAGAGAGTGTTTTATATCTACATGGAAATAGACTGGCTTATAGTTGGAATAATAAATATCAGAGGACCTGCACTAAACTAGACTGGACTAAATTGGAATTAAGCATGAGCAGTTGGTTGACATGGAAAACAATTTGCTCACACCAAGAAAGGGGCCCTGTGAAGGATAATCTGGAATGTGTGTACCAAAGTGCTTGTGGTTTGAGGTGGTTCATAAGGGCTAAGCCCTCTCCGGCTACGTGCATGTTTCTCAGCCGCCCAGCAAAGGGGAGGAAGGAGAGGAGAACGAGGGGAGAAGAGCCTATGTTTTCATAATAGCACATTATCTTCCGTTGTTCTCCAAATAGTCTCCCAAGCAGTGTGTGTGTGTGTGTGTGTTTTATACAGATGTGGAGCACCTGCATTGGGCCCAAACGCTGCGGGATCCATATATGGCCATCGAGGCCGATCTCCACTGGGAGTGCAGGGCCAGCAGCCAAACCCCAGGCTGTTTGATAAACTTAGAATGGAAAAGACCTTGCTGACAGGTGAGAAAACATATAGAACTCCCTTCTGATTTTTTCCACTTCCTTTTTTTAAACTGGATCTCTGATCTAATATGTTTGGTGTCTACCAAAGTGCTGCATCCAGGGCTCCCTTGCAGTCGGCTGCTTTCACTTTTAACATTTTCAATTTCGATACCGATGCCGATACCAGTTTTTAATTAATAAGTTGTATATTTCTCTGTGAGGGCATTTTTAGCATCAGCATCATCCTTATTCTCAAAAAAATTAAATTTTACATTATAAGCAGCAAGACGTAAAACACATGGATGCAGGCTCCTTCATCTGATGGTGTGGTTTCATCTCCAGGACAGACTTCTACGTCGAGGGGCAAGTTATTATCTCTGAATCGCTTGGAGATCCTGGGATGTATCAGTGTTTGGCTGAAAACAAGCACGGAGCCATTTATGCCAGTGCTGAGAGCTCAAGTCTAGGTAAGCAATCCTTTGTTCTCTTTGTTCTCCCCGTTTTCATTCACGGCCTCTCCATGTAGACCTCTCGAAAGCCTCAAGCCACCCTGTCTGGCCGCCGACTCATAAAAAAGGGGGCCGTGACAGGTGTGCTGAAGTGGCGCCTACACAGGAAGGGGTTAAAAAGAAAGAAATAAAGCAGCATTCGCCGTGTCTGGTTTCGCAGCCTCTCCTCCGGACTTCTCCAAGAGTCCGCTGAAGAAGTCCACGCTGGTGCAGAGAGGCCGGAGGTCATTATCGATGCCGACTGCAGCTTTGGGGCACTCACCATGTGGAAAGGAACTTCTGAGACAGTGAGAGATACGGGTCATTGGCTGAGCTGATTGTAGAAGTGGTGACGGTGAAACACAGTTTTCGTTCCTGCAGTTTTGCTCACGCCCAAATGTCAAATTCATGTTTTTGACTGTAAGTGGCCTGCTTGTATTTCTACACAAGTTCGTAGACTAAATTTTCTTGTCTTAAATGCAACAGTCAATGTGTTCATGATTACACTTTTGGTAGCGCATTCCGCATGTGATTTATCCTGAATGTTAGAGTCAAGTCATCCATCAACAGGGGTAATTCGATGCACCAGTTTTTCATCAATGTTTTTGAATGATTATTTGTCATTTGAACACACCAAAGCATGTGACACAACCAAATGTGATCCTTGCATTTACGGCTTGGAACAGTACCATGCTCATGAGTACCTCCATGGTGCTGCTTTATAGTCGAACTCAAATCAACGACCCATCAGATGACAGGGCCGTCGCGTCACCAACTGCCCAATGATCCGGCAGGCCCTGCTTTGATGTCGATCAGACATCATACATATTAGCTAACTCCACTTTATATTGAACAGGTCTGTTTTTTGTTAAAAGAAGGTGGTTCTGAAATATCACGTGTTGATTTAACACTACTGCTATCATACATATCACAAACAGCAATTTTCATTTGACATTATTACTCTGCCTTCCCTTCTGCTGTTTCTATATGTATGCCACGGAGGCATTTGTCGTTTTTCATAGCGGGTCCCCAATCTTTAGCTTCGTGAATCTCTGCTGAATGCTGGTGTATCTGCATATGGAACTAAACGCTCTGAACATGTGTACTGCAATCCACTTTATGCAGCCTGTACAAGGTCTTTTAGTTTTGTCCAGTAATGCACTCATTTGCACACTGCAGGGTTGTAAATGAACAAGCAAGATTATTAAAAAAGCTTTAATGGGTCTGTTTATTTGCCGTGTTCATGTACCTCTCAAATACTGAGTTTTCTAAGAAAAGCCTGGGTTTAATTCGACATATGGCATTTACATACTGTGTTTTTGGTTCACACTTTATTTCAACTTGTCTATTCTGACATCTATTTTTACGCATAAGAAATATTAGATGACTAATTCTGCATATAATGTCATCCAAAACGAAGTATCACATATATTTATTTATTTATTTATTTATTTATGTATTTATTTATTTATTTTAATTATTACTAAATAGACACAGCTAGTGTTTACTGTTAATATCTTTCATTAGCCTCATGACCACTTGATGTATGCTGGAATTTGTTGAAAATCTCCGCCAGTGAAGTGTCCTCACACAGGGCAGTGAATCCAAACCCAGAACCTTCTAGCAGTGAGGCGACCACACCACCGTGCCGCCCCTCGTCATAAATGCGTCTATCACCGAATTTGGAAAAGCCTTTCACTTGCTGCTCTCCTCTTCCTCCTCCTCCTCCCCTCCAGCCTGTCCAGGGACAGATGTTATATGTTTCAAAGCGTCGTCGTTTTTTCTTCTCTTTTTTTCCTCATGGCATTTTCACACAAGACTGCAGCAGCTAATTAATTGATGCGGCTCCTCGTGCCCTTGTGGGGTTTGGGCAGGAGCAGCGCAGCGATAACGTAACCATGTCAGAACAGGTGGCAGGAGGAGAAGCTATGATCTCAGTGTGGATGAAGATGGCCAAAATCAGTCCATCTGGACTAGCAAGGGAGACTTACACACACACACACACACACACACACACACACACAAACCACTGATGTTGTCTGGGAGCCCCAGAGGAATGGAGTGATTATGGGATGTGAGGAGGAAAAAAGAGAGAGACTGAAATTCCAGAGACAAAGTGGCAGAGATTACTACGGTAAAAAGTGTATGAAATGTTAGTGTGTGCAAACTGGCGTGAAAGTGTTAGCCTTCAGAATCGTGTGGCAGTATTTTGTGCCAAATTGCGAGCATGCAGTGTAGCGGCGAACAAAATCTCTTGTCTTCTGGCGCTCAACTCTTCCTGCACGGGTGACTCGCACATGGGCTCGTCCGGCGATACTACCGCATAATAATATAGTAGGTAAAGGCGCTTTTTTTATCATACTTTTCAATGCTGTGGTATGCATCACCAGGAAATAGCCGGGGGTGGTAGTTTGTAACGGCTCTCTCGCTGGGTAGTGCACATGGAGTGTCGCATGCACCCTATTTGACTTGGTACACCACATAGGACAGGAAGTGACCTTTTTCTTAAAACATTGTGCACTGCGCTCAACATGTTCTGCCCTCGCCCCGCTCTGCTTTCACAGCTTGCTTGACTGGCTGTGTTAGAATGTCAGAGTTATATGGCGATGTTTGTGCCAAAATTCTGGAGCTCTGTTGTCGGCATCACTATACGGCAAAGATGAAAGAAGCATGAAAATATTTACATTATCGTTAAACATGGTGCATCTGGTGTTAATGCACTTTCGCGCCTGGACCACATCATTTATGTCGCTTCGGTGTGAAAAGTCTCAAGTCGATGCCGCTTTGCTTATCCAAGCGCGTCCTGCGGTGGAAGTCCGGATCGGAATCGTCACGCGTCGCCACATTCCCATAGCCTTTCCGTAACTCTCTGGACTTGCCCCAACGCGTGATGCGAAGCATCGATTAGTCATCATATTCCACGAGGTGGCCATCAGCAGAAAGATAGGAAAAAGATTACGAAGACGCTGCAGCTTGTTGAATATAAATCACGATTTAAGCGTCACGCTTAACATGCAGAAGTCTATTTTCTGGGGTAACAGATAGTTCTCTTCATCTCACCCGCTTTTCTTAAAAACTATTATTTCCTGCTGTGTTTCACAGCTCCTTTGCCCCACCGGAGTCATTGCGTTCGTCAAGGGCAGGTCGCTTCCGGCATTTGAAGATTTTTGTCCAATAAATCGCTGCGAAGCGCCGGTGCTGAGCACGCTCTCCGAGCCGTAGTAAATACATATTTATTTGAAAAGAGACGGCCCGAGATGGTTTGATTTCTCGGCTCGCGGGCTTGCTGCTCTCCCCGTTTGATTTAGCTGAAGGAGAAGGTCACGCCAGCACCGAGTTCTCAGCATCATTTATTTATGTTACTTTTTATATTTGTTGCGACTCTCTCTTTCTGTCTTTCTTTCTTTCTCTCTCTCTCTCTCATTCTATTATTTCCCTTAATTAGAAAGCCAACAGGGCGCCAGCGTTAATTTTATCTAAGGAAGCGATTGCGAAATTTTCTTTAGTTAATTGAAGAAAAAAAAATGTGTGATAAACTCCACCGCCCAGGAGTTATTGCGTCAATGATGGGAAGATATCGACTCCTTTCTTGTAGATCTTCCCTCCTTTCCAAACCCAGCACAGATGGGGCTTCTGTAACCGCTCTGCATTCATATCTTGTGTTTGGAACGGCTTTTTTGGGAACATTAACCTATCTTCTACCGCGTTGCACAACGATAAGACTGCAGTTTAGGAACGTCGGCTCCCCCACTACGGCTTCTGTTGCCTCCATCAATTTTGAGGGTCTGACAGGGAATTTGGAGCAAGACCTGCCTGTTTTTGGGGATTTTTCAGGGACTGGGAGGTAGTGTAGCTAGCTAGGGGTCTTTACAGGTATGTCCTCCTGTGGGCAGCATATGGGCACACATGGCCTTGAGGGTGTACTGGAGGTGGTTATTTGAATGGATTGTCGGACCCGTGTCTATCGGGATTGGTGCCATCTGTATAAATATACTGTACGAAAAAATTGATCCAAACCAGAGCTTGCTCAAGAACAAAACTGCAGCCTCCAGATTCTTAAGGGCCAGTGCGTGTGGAAGGATGCACACTAACATTTTTAAAGAGAAAACCTAAACCTAGAATTGCTTAAGTGCCAGATTTAGTGGCTGAGTATTGATTGAGTTTGACTTTTTTCTCTTTTCAATCTTTTAATAAACAGAATCAGTCTTAGAATCTCAACCCCCATGACAAAGTGGAGTTAGTCTGGTGTAGCCCATAAGCTCGTGCTTCCTGCAGCATCTCGCTTCATGTCCCTGTCCTCTGCATCAGTTCCTTGTCATACTCTTCATATTTACACCGTCATATGGGTTTTAAAAAATGCACCTTAATATAAATTTGAACGATTTAGGCATTTGCCCCAGACTCGTCCTAAGTCCGAGGTGGGATTTCATACGGACTGCGCTTTTGTCTTAAAATGTAGGGCGTTATTTTGTGCCAAAATTCTGATCACACAGTGCAACGCTCATGAGCAAAACCTCGTCTCTACACGCTCGAAAACATTTCAACTAACTAAATTGCGTTGTGAGCTCGCACATGGGCTGTGTCCTGAGCCGCATACTGCACTTAATAGTGTGGTAGGTAAGGCGCTCTTATCATACTTTTTCTGTGCTGTAGTATGCATCTCCAGGAAATAGCTGGGGTTGTAGTTTAACGCCTCTCTGCGCACTAGGTAGTGCACATGGAGTGTCACGCGCTCTATTTGACTTGGTATATTACATAGGGCATATAAGGAAGTGACTTTTTCCTTAATGTGTTGTGCACTATGCTGGAAATGCACCGCCCTCGCTCCACTCAGCTTTCTCGCTCTCTTGACTTGGAAATGTCAGAACTATGGCATTATTTTTGTGCCAAAATTCTGTGGACCGCGCTCAGCTCTCATTTCTCATTTTCACGGTATCTTGACATCGGTATCGGCAGATATGTGACCCTCCACGGCAAAACCAGACGCTTGTCGCAACAGGGGTTTCTGACAGCGTTTATGTTGCGTGGGGTAAAATTTTGGATTTTTTGTTTTTGAGTGTTTTGAAGCTTAGTGGAAGGTCTATCTGTACTGTTGTGAATAAATTTGACTGAAAAACACCCTTTCCATCCTAAAAACGTGACTTTCTTGAGGTGAGGAATTCAATTCCAGCAGAATGTTAAGTTTCAGTTTTGCCCGCTCTACTTCAATATTTACGGTAAATCCACTGGTTGACTAGCGTGAAGATATTTCTCCGGAATCCATCTCCGTCTCGAGTTCCAGTTAAGCTTCGCGGAAGCGGAAGCTATCGTGAAGGCTGTGAATGCTGGCGTAGGCTACCGTAATAGAAATACCATGCTTAGCGACCGCACCAAAAGCGTCTGTGGCGCTGGCGATGGTCAACTTCAAAGGCAGATTTCTCCGTTTCTCACTTGGCGTGACAGGAGAAACCCGACTCGCTGAATGTTGATATCTCAGTCATATAGATCGATTCATTCAATATAGGCCTCGTTTTTCAAGCAGTTTATGCCCTTTCGCGAAAACATAATAACTCAATTTTTGAAGTGCGATAGCGACTGGTTTTGCGGTGGAGGTCTATATAAGCTTGAAATATCGGATATCAGCATGACATTAATTCCCATATCGTGTATCCCTAATTATAAGCTTCATAAGCAAGACACAACTAACAAGCACTGCAGAAACTCACACACCAACCGTCCTTAAGAAGAAATGTGTAACACACCTGGCAGAACTGTACTGCATGATGTGAACCGTCCTCTCCCCTTCCTGTGAAGTCTGTAAGATCACTTGTGGGAGAAGAAGCACTTTGAAACCACAAAAGAAACAAGGCAGGACAGGCGGACAGAGCTTTCATTTTACAGAAGAGTGTTAAGCCGAGTTAGTCTCAAGATCTGAAGCAAATAGAGAAGGAGCGTAATAAGGGCTAAGGTTTCTGAAGCCTTGCGTCATTAAAAGAAGACCACGACATCAGAGGAGGACCGTGTACGCCGGTAGAGCTGCTAAAGTCCTCTCGGTGAGGGATTTTGCTCATCCGCAGTCCTCTCTCTCAGAATCTGAACAACAGCCGATGTGAATGATTAATCCAGGACAGGGTGTGGGGGGAAAATATTCAGAGGAGGGCTCGAGCTCGGTGTAATTCTACACCATGTACTACAATCATTCAGCTTTTGGAGCACTGGGATTTTTGCTGTTACAAGATTTTCCGGCCACTCTGCGTAGTAAATATCCGTGCATAAATAAAAGATGACACTGTGATCAATATCTTTATAAAAATGGATAATTCATTAACTAGATTAGTTCTCATTTCTGTTACTGCACCTAATGTTATCTTAAAAGGCTAAAGATTAAAAGTCTCCTTTAATAATAAGCTACAGTTTACATCATGATACATCATGAGTCCGACCGATATTGGTTTTTTAGGGTCGATATCGATACCGATTATTAGTGTTGTAGTTCGTTGTCGACACCAGTTATTAAAAGTCTCGGTCTTGTCTCGGACTCGGACGTAGTTGTACTCGGTCTTGTCGTGGACTTGGACAAACAGGACTTATTCGAGACCTGCTGGAACCACAACTCTGAAAGTAGTATTATTAAAACTCTTTGAGAGACCAAGGCAGGCACTTTGATTGGTTAATTAATTAGTGTTTTAATAACTCAGAAACCCATTAACTTACAGAAACCAAACACACACACTTTGAACTTACCGGACATTATGTTATTCCTCTGTATATAAATTAGTTCTAGACAATTCCATTACCCGTAATTGGGAAAAAAGGGCATTAGTACACACTATTCCCAGAAGTAAGCCTGCGTTAAGCTCTACGACCGTAATATGGAACACCATCATGCACAAACTTAGTTCTCTTTCGGTTAAAATGATTCCCAAATGCGGCTCAGGAGTACTCAAAAGAATTAAAACAGGCCAGCGCCCGTTTTAAAAGGATTAATGATTTGAACTTGAACCACTCTGGCTGCTGTAAAAAGCCGTTTCCACCGGCGTTTTCTCCCCTGCTGTGAACACTTACCACTCTGATTGCCGAAGCACATGGGATTTGTACTAAAAACAGCGCACGTTTGGTGGTCATAGGCTTTATATGTTTGGTTTCTGTTTAAACCGTTTATACTGTGACTGGAAATAAACCTCATCCATTCACTTTCCTCAACAGGCGGACGTTCTGGAGGATGGAACCCTCCATTATCCTGCGTCAGCGAATCAGGCCGGCAGATACACCTCGTGGCCCACGGAGTTTTCACGTTCGATGACCAGCAACACCAGGACACTTGTGTGGTCAAAGGTACGTTTTTGTCCTGTTGGAAGCAGATGTCTTGAACCTGGACAGGGAGAGAGGCCTAGAAAAATATGGCTAGCCCAAGCATGAAATTGATAATGAAATATATAGTTGTTTATGTTTTCCGCCGGAAGCTTGACAGAGGTATAACTCATCCGGGTTTTTGTCAGCTGTGAGTTATTGGTCCAACTGATTGAGAGAAGAACCTCTGCCTTCTGCTAGTATTGAGGGCAGAGATATTTTCTTTCCTTTCTCGCTCTCTCTCTCTCTCTCTCTCTCTCTCTCTCTCCCTCCCCTAGTCTCTTACATTTCGCTCGCTCGGCAATTAAAGACCTGCCTTTGCACTTTTACCAATTGTTTTTGCTTCTGTAATGTCGATGCTTTTTACATATGCCGTTTTTTTTTCCCCCTCCGCTCACCCATTTGTGTCAGACGTGGCCATTGCTCAGAGCTGAATAATTCATTTATGAGACTGTATCAATAAAACAGTACTTCTCACGACATAGGCTTGCTTTCAGACGGGATATCTAGTGCGCGTACAGCTGTTTGAGGTCAGTTTATTCAGAAGGAGTACTGGACGGGAAAGCTGCTTCCCGCAGGATCAAACTCATACTGATGTTATTTCGAAGAGGGCCGCTCCGACGAAGAGGCTGTGTCAATTTTGTCGTCATTAATAAAACGCAAGAGAGCGGGAGTTTGGCCTAAGTGGCATTTTTCTCCATGTGGTCAGAAAACTACTGCTACTCGTTCATGACGTCTTTAATATTGTAATTAATATATTTGTTTACATTTTTTCAATACTTATTGTAATTGTAGCAAATAATATTTCTTCAGTATAGCTATGCAGTAATACCTCGGATTATGAGGAATGCGAAGCTAATTCTAAAATAAAAAAGGAAAAATTTTTAATTCTACTAAAATTATTTGGTTTATGTAGTCGTTTTATTCTGACTTATGCCGTTTAAAAAACAAATGCCGAGTCCCTTTTTGTCCGAGTCGAGACAAGACCAAGACTTCAAAACTGCTCTTGAGTACTACCACGGTAGTTACCTCTTAAAAATATTTCACAGCCAGACTTTTGCAAAATTTGGTCGACCTTTTCTATTCTTTTTTAAAACAGAGCCAACAAAGATCACCGTGCCTCCCCTGAGCATGGACGCCACAGTGGGCGAAAACGTGTTTGTTCTGCAGGCGGGAGTGTCAGGGACTGCGGCCATGGATCCGACCTTCAAATGGTTCTTCAATGGGAAACTGGTCGATTTCAGCAGGCACGACCACTTTGAGATGATCGGCGGGGTACGTCTCCTTCTCTTTCTTTCTATCTAACTACCCGACAATACGTCTCTCAGGGCGTCAGAGGAACACCGTGGTGCTTTCCTGCCTCTCCCTTATTTTTCGGCTTAAATGAGGAGGCAGGAAGCGTGAGCCGCCCGCGCTCTCCTTTTTGGCGGCGTTGTTTAGCGGTCGGGGCGTGGAGAACAGAGCTGCTGGCAGCGCGCCGTCGTCGATTACAGGATTTACTCCGTGAATATATGCTTTAGCACTTCGCGGAGAACCGTGAGGGAGAAGAAGAAAACGCAGGAGAGCCTTGGCCGCTACCCCGTCTGGCTCATCCTCAGAGCTTTCCTCATTCTCTGGTAATTCTCTCGAGGCGGAGGGTGGCTGCTGTCGAGTCAGCCAGTGTATGTTCCGCCGGGTAAAACGCTGCTGGTTTTTAAGATTAAGCACTATCCTGATCGTGAAGCTAAAAAGCAAACAGTCGTCAGATGTTAGATTCGCATTTAGTTTTCGTCAAAAGTCTGAGCCTCGCTTCGTCAAAATGGAAACGCCGATCATTATTATGTTGCGTTCACACCATTCTGCGGCTGTAAAATTGCCAGAAGTAATTTACTTTCTACTGACAAAAGCAACAAGAGCGACAAGAGCAACGGCGTCAAGGTTTGGGCGACTAGAGCGACAGGAAAAGTTGAAGTCAGTTTAACTTTATGCAAATTAGTTAGGACGCATCTCGACTGTAAACAACCGGCAACGCATCGGAATGTAGACGTTCTTCGCTTGCGAGGATCCCAGAGAACATACTGGGAAACTTTGGTTCCTACCGTGCTTTTGTTCCGAATTGCGTGAAAAGCTAATCAATTATTTACGCAAGATCAAACGTTTGACTGGTGTCATGAGTGACTTGGGTGAAGCAGGCGAACAAAAATATACTAAACAAAAAGTGCTAAACATCTGTACTTCCAACTTGGGGGGCACTGATGGCGTAACGGTAGGGAATCGCCCCTATGATCGGAAGGTTGCCGGTTCGAATTCTAGACCGGTAAAGGTACCACTGAGGTACCCAAAGCTCCGAACCCAGGCACCGCTCCTCAGGCACTACCCATGTCAGCTGCCCACTGCTCCTTAACGGATGGATTAGGCCACAAATGCAGAGGTCACATTTGGTTGTGGTGCGTTCACAATGACAAAATCGTCACTTTCATACTCTTTCCAGCTCTGAGTATAACACAGTGGCGATGCATCTGAGGTCATCTCTCAAGACAAAATTAAAACGAAAACTGTGGGCGGAATAATCTGAAAAAAAGTTAAAAATTGACAGGATATCAGCTATTATTTTTGAACTTGTTTGAAATAACGTTATAACAGCAACCGGTCGAGCGGCGGCGACGACAGTCCTTTTCGACGTGTTCCGTCTGTGCCTCCTAAAAACGTTCGTTCAACTTGGTGAAAGTTACATTAACCTCGCCGAGACCTTATTTGGCCGTAACGGTGAGTGTGTATGTGTGTGTCTTGTTCTTCTTTTATCACCAGGGATCATCAGGTGACCTCATGGTCGCAACATCGCTGAAGCTTTTCGGGAAATGCGATGTGCATAAGGTGCACCACGGCGATTGAACAGCGTGTCTGCAGCTTCTGCCGGTTAATCGTCCGGTCTGGCGACTCCTCAAGGATCCGTTTAGTATTCCGCTCTCTCTCCCACGTACATTAAATGATAAATTAAAAAGCCTTCCCTCCTCTCCCTCTTCTCCGTCTTCCCCCCTCTTCCCCTTGCATCATTGTGCTATTTTTGTTTTATCTGACCATTCGTGCCCACTCTGAAATAATGACCGGAGAGGAGTGTCTGGGATCGATACATTAGTTCCCTCGCTCCATGCTCCTCGGAACCTTTTGTGTTTCCATCACGTCGTGAAAGGTCCCGCGTCCGGCCGGTGAATAATAAGCGTTGCCTGTTTTTGTGACCCGTCTTCACTTTGTGGGAGACTTTCTGTAACCTTGCCGTACCCTTTCTGTGTGTCGTGGGACACAGCTGGTTTGGTGTTTTTTTTTTTGTAGTGGTATTATTTATTTATTTTTCCTCCTCTAACATTGGTGTCCTCTCTTATGGCGTTGGTGTTGTAGAATTTGAGTTGGTGCTGGTGGAAGTCACAGACAGAGCAGCTCAGACCTCCTGGGGCGGTGCTGACAATCACAGCCGGTTACCCTCTACATAGTGCAGGCTGCGCCTGATTGTTCTCCGCTCGGCTGGCAGGCCGTCAAGACAGGTACGCTACTTTGGGGAAAATTATTTTAGATCGACAAAAGCATGCATGTTGTTTTCAATTAGGCATCAATCTCAAATGTCCAGGGCTGCTATTTGAAAGCCTTCCCAGAATAAACATGTCCAAATGGATAAAGTCATGAGGTCAAGGACAGATGAGACAGAGAACTCTGTCTGAGGAATTGGGAAAAGATGGCTGCTGTCCTGAGAGAATCCATCTGCACTTCCACTAGACTAGACCATTATTCAAGATTCCTTATTTGTGACCCTCCACGGGAAAAACCAATTAAACTTGTTGCAAAATTTTCAAGAATTGAGTTATTATGTTTTTTATGAAGGCGTAGAAATCAAGCGATACCTATATCGAATGAATGGAATGAAATATATTTGGAATATTAACATTCAAAGAGTCAGGTTTCTCCTGTCACGCCAAGTGAAAGCGAAATCTGCCTTTGAGTTGATGACTATAAATAACTTTCCTGGGCGCTGAATGCTTGATCCAGCGGCTACGTTTGTATTTACGGTATACGCTGCATTCCACAGCCACACGGATAGCCTACCTGCGTTAGGTTAACTGAACTCGGAGGCGGAGATGGATTCGGGGCTAATATTCCGCCTGGTCAACCAGTGGATTTACAGTAAATATTGAAGTAGAGCGGTCAAAAACGAAACTTTAACATTCTGCTGGAATTGAATTCCTCACCTCAAAAATCCGTTTTGAGATGGAAAAGGAAGTTTTTCAGCGAGGGTATTCACAACTGTACAGTATAGACCTTCCACTGTTTCAAACACTAAACCAAAAATCTAAAGTTTTTAACCCACTGTATAGCGCTGTTTTTCTCGGAAACCTCCGTTGCGACAAGCGACTGGTTTTGCCGTGGAGGGTCACATTTGTGCAGATTAAACCAATTAAAGCAGCTGCGTGTAGGTTTGTGGCCAAAACTGGTACTGCAGTCAAATTCAAAATTCTGCAGCACGTTGTTTCCTCCTCCCCAGACTCGAGGTTGCCAGATCCTCATATTTGGCCAATCTAGTGTCTAATGTTATGTTTGGTTTTGCCATAATTAGTGCGCTAATGTCCGCACTGTTACCACACATTATATATTTATATGCCATAAATTTCTTACATATGCAGTAGCTCCTTTAAGTTACAAGAAACCAAATCTTGAAAATAAAATATATTTTAAAAATGCTCCCTAAAATGTATAGCAAGGCTGTATGGCGGGGGATTTCAACCACCCCTGGTGGCCCGCAGTGGCATTGCAGGTGGTCCGTGATGTTCAATCCAGTTTCACTACTAACTCACTCAATTTTTAAAGTTTCATTTATTTTTCGAAACATTTCCAGATGTTTTGTGCATCTTTATGAATTAATACATTGAATGCAAATATCCAAAAACTAATGGGGGCTGACCCAACCACTCACGGACACGCCAGTTGAAAGCCCGTGCTGTATGGATATGTGATCATCCAAAAACCCAAAAGATCCTAAGACGTATTAGAAAAAGTGCTTAAGCTACTCAGTCCCATGTATATTTACTAGAGTTCGGCCGATATTGGTTTTTTCAGGGCCGATATCAACACCGATTATTACTGATATTTGGAAGCGATGTGGCAAAAAAAATTGAATTTTACAAACACCAAACTCAGCTGAAACTCTCTTCTATCCTCTTCTCCTTCTCGGAGCGTCACGCCGCGATCGTTTGTGAGTGACAAGGCTTCAGTGTTGATTGGCAACTACTCGTGGCATATAGCCAATCAGAGACTGTTGTGAGCGGGACGTTAAATGAAACAGTGAATCGAGAGCAACGCCACAGAGAGAAGAGACGGCAGTGGAGCCACAGTAGTGCACCTTGCAATTACTTAATATCAGTGATGGTCAAAATTAAACACCAGTACCGATAAACGCCGAATAATGGCCCCCGATAATCGGTAGACCCTTAATATGTAGAAACGCTGTTAGAACCTCTGCAACACCTTGATCTTATAATGTGTGTCCACGTGAGCATGTGTAAAATGGTTATTTATGTGTGTGTCTCCGTTCCAAATTTTCTTGAATATCCTAGTTCCTGATTCTGTGCCTGGACAGATGACGCGGGCCACCGTGGTGGGCCTGAACCCCTGGGTGGAGTATGAGTTTAGGGTGGTGGCGGTCAACAGCGTGGGGGTGGGAGAGCCCAGCGCCCCTTCCCAGCCCGTCCGCACGCGAGCCGCAGGTATGGCGACAAAGCCTCTCCGCCACCACTAACACCCGCCCGCCCCGATGCGGCACCGGCGCCGGGCCTGCGGCAAGAACGCAATTTACCTCCATAATTAGTTTAATTCGCTCGGAGAGCCCTGCCTCGGCATCGGCTTAGCTGTGGGAAATCCGCGCTCATTGTCTCCCGTCAGTCATCGCCGTCGTCGCTCCAAATTGCAGAATAATCTCTGCGCAATTAAGACACAAATCGAGTGCGAGGCGATCTGACTGACACCGGAGGAGATCCGGCTGAAAACTAAACAAAACAAGGTTGGAAGCCACTGCTGCGGTCTTAGGTTTGGGCACAGATTTACATCTACAGTACTGTGCAAAAGTTTTAGACAGGTGTGAAAAAATGCTGTAAACAAAGAATGCTTTCAGAAATATAAATAATGATTGTTTGTCAATTTACAAAATCCAAAGTGAGTGAACAAAAGAAAAATCTAAATCAAATCAATATTTGGTGTTACTGCCTTTTGCCTTCAAACCAGCATCAGTTCTTACAGGTACACTTGCACAAAGTCAGGGATTTTGTAGGATTATAGTCAGGTGTATGATCAACCAATGATACCAAACAGGTGCTGATGATCATCAATGTCACACGTAGGTTGAAACACCAAGATGTTTGGAACAACCTACCAGCCGAGTTCCTTCAAAAACTGTGTGTACCTAGTGTACCTAGAAGAATTGATGCTGTTTTGAAGGCAAAGGGTGATCACACCAAATATTGATTTGATTTAGATTTCTCTTTGGTTCATTCACTGCATTTTGTTGATTGATGAAAATAAATGATTAACACTTCCATTTTTGAAAGCATTCTTTGTTTACAGCATTTTTTCACACCTGCCTAAAACTTTTGCACAGCACTGTATGTTAGAATTATTTAGAATTTTTAAATGTCACTATCTTTTTTGCGCATGTTCATCTACATGTTAGCCAACAGGACGTCCTGCTGTCACCTTTAAGAGAATATATATTAAATAATATCACATTTGATGATGCTTTTACATAGCAGGTTTTTAAAACTACAAAACTGATTCCTAATGCTTCTTTCTGTAGGCCAACGCCATCACCCCCCTAGCAAATTTACATTTACGATACTTACGTGGGAAATTGAAGTTGCTCTGGATAAGAGTGTCTGATTAAAGCTGTAAATGTAAAGGCTGTTCCAGTGTACCCTATGCTAAAGTGGACAGACAAGAAGCATCTTTACAAATTGTTATTGTGTCATTTGACTTGGTTAGGAACAAAATTTCTACGTATGTAGATTATGTACGAAGAAAATGTCCTTTAATTTCTGATAAAATTCTTTTTGCACATTGTTGCACGAAAATTACAGCATTTAGCCGTCATTCTTATTCAGAGCGACTTGCCATTTCCTAATTACATTAAGGACCTTGCTCAGAGGCACAATGGTGGTTCTTGGGATTCGAAACCCAATCTTATTATCACCAACATAATGTTTGTCATTTAGACCACTGTGCCACCTCCACTTTTATCCAGGGTAACTTTTTCAACGTGGGGTTAGGGGCCAGTGGTGTTAGTACAGGCAGTAGGATTAGAGCTGGATTTTAACCTATGATCTCTTGGTCCTTAGACGAGTATCTTACCCCTGGACCACCGCCTCCCTATAAAGTACATTTACAACTTCACATTTACAGATTACAACTTCCTGATCAGCTGGAAATGTCTTGCTTGAGCCATCAGGGTTTAAGGGCTTTGAAAGGTACAATAAGGGTCTTTTAGGCTCTCTGGGGATTTGAACCATCAGTCTTAAGGTCACAAACACATTTACTCGGACCGCCAGCCACCCTTAGCATTTACGTGCTAGTAGAAACTAGCGTTCACTTGCAGAAATTAGCATCAGGAATCTGCTTGAATAAAATTATTGCATACGTTTGACAGTCGCGCTGAAAAGCATGTGATGTTAGATGTTAAAACATTCATCACCCGTGTGTGAGCCTAAAGCTATAATTAATGTTACATTTCACTAAATAAAACTCCGCTCACTACTACAGATAAACATTAAAGCGACAGGAAAAATAGCACTCAAAAAACCCAAACTGTGAGGGATCTATCGAGTAACAGCTATCCCCGTGTTGTGTTATACAGTAAACACATTTAGAGGTGTACGAAACCCGCAGTTATGGGTTTAAAGATCTTGAGTAACACACCTCCCACCTGGGAATAAAATAGTGCCGTGCAATTTATCTTTTCAACATCATTTTGATATATACATCGACTATAGGTTGCAATGCAGGAAAGGCAAAATCAGGTAAGACAAATTAAACCGTTACAGCTTGCTGCTTCGTACAAAAGAAAGACTAATTCTTACATTTTCCAGTGAATATAAAATGGAAGACTGTTTGACATAACATAATATTATGACATGTTAGATCATTGATTTTAGCCTGGACTGGTTGAAAAGAATTATGTGAAGACAGTGGTGTCAGTGTGAGTCAAGCAGTGTATGAAACGAACTCATTTTCTCCTCCAAAAATCATTTCAGAAAAGTCACAGTCGGCTCGCTTGCTTTTGTGGCTGCTGCGTTGAAACCAATTGTGTAACTCAAGTATGATTCGGTTCATGCTGAAAAATATCTGCGGAGTGAAAATGTGCTTTTCTGCTTTGATGTTATTTTAATTCTCCATTGGAAAATGCACTTTACTCGAAAATTAACCAGACCCTCCAGGATTCCGTGATTTTGCAATTAACGCAAATACGGCCAATCACCGCAAATCTAATGCGACCTTGCAATTTTTGACCTATCATTGTCGCTTCGCACAAAAAGTTGAGCCATACGTCAGCAAACTCACTTCTTTGTTACATATTGGAAGACGCAGGAAACGGGATTAAAAATGCCTATTTCAGAAATCGCTAAATGGTTAATGGTTAACAACAACAAAAAAAAACCAAGTTGTTCATTGTTAAAAGAATAACTACAAATCACAACTTTTTTCCGCAACTTTGACTTGCTCCTGCAAATTTATTGCAACAAAATGCCGCAAATATTTAAGAAAATCTGCCGTAGAATCAGGCTTTTTGGTCTGCAACAATCTCAAAAAAGGTCAGTGAAATCCTGGAGGGACTGAATAACTCATTTTTAGCTTTTTTTTTCATAATATTTAAAAGTCAAATTTTAATTTCGCAATATTTATTACAAATATTTATAATAATTATTTCAATTGAGTTATAAAGAGTCTATTTTCAGGCTTGTGACTGATCACAAAACATCACATGGAGGAAAAGAGCACATCAAACTTAGCTTAAAAGAAAGAACTGCACCAAAAAGAAACAAAGCTTTTGTTGCTCTGTATTTAATGCGACATATTTGAGGCACTTTGACAAGTCCGTTGTGATCCTCTTTGAGAAAAGGAAGTCGTCGTCTTTGCCCCAACGTCTCAAGAGGCATCAATCCGTGTGCTCAGCTCTGTTGTTTGCTGTTGTTGTTTTTGTCTTGTCCCAAGCTCCTGAGGTCGCGCCAGCCAACGTGAGTGGAGGTGGAGGAAGCCGCGGCGAGCTGGTGATCGCATGGGAGGTGAGGACCGACTCCATTTCCGGCAGATGTTTTTTTTTTACCTTTTAAATCAATCTTCTGACGTGAATTGGATTCGGAGGGAACTCTCGGCGGTGGCGCGGTTTAAATTAGAGGAGAGGTAATTAAAATGCGGAGCTGTCGTCCTCGCTTTTTCGCTCTGGCGAAATTGCTCCCAGTGGTGCGTAAATCATAATGAAGACGCAGATAGAGGAAGACCTTTATGGGAGCTGGTGAGAACTGACAAATTTTGTCAGGGTTTTTATTTTTATCAAAAACTAAGCTTGCGGTTGCGGTGAGCTCAAGAAGTTGTTGGACAAGGAGTATCAGAGAGAAGGGTTTGGTTTTAAGTCAGTGTGTGATACAACTAGGGGTGTAAATCACAAGTTTCATCACAATACAATTCCTGATTAGGGATGCACCAATTACAACTTTTTCAGTTCCGATGCCGATACAATAAACTTTGTCTGATAAATATGTTGTATATTTCTCTGTGAGGAGGAGACTCTTATGATTAAGGAAATACTTGACTTAAATACTATTTTCAAACTTAATGTAATAATACACACCCATATGTATATGCTAAATTATTTATTATTAAAATAACATATAAAAAATTACACAATTCTGTAATTTTGTGACGTTCCCTAATCCTGTAGTGCTAAAACCATCAGGAACACAGAGATTGTGAGCGAGATCTGGTGTTGTTCAGGGAATTAAACAGTAAATTCACATGATTTATGGGGTTGTAGTGTGTTGCGTTGCCTGTTCTGCTCATTGTCATATCAATACGTACAAATGACATATTATACACTGCAAAAAATCTGTGTCAGAAAATAAGAAAAAGAAAAGGATAATAAAAAAAAGGTACCAGAATCAAACAAAATTATCTGCCAATATAGTGAGAAAATTTATCTTGTGAAGATCTCCTAAAACAAAAATCTTTCCCTTTTTCCATGTTTTTAGCTTTAATATTCTTAAAATAAGCAAAGTTTTCATGAATTTCTTAACTCGTAGTGGAGAGCATGAGAACCTGTCCGTTCTCTTAATTAAATTTCTTATTTCATTTTAAGAAGTTCTTATAATCAGTACATTTTTCTTAATCAGATAATTGTAGCCAATGTTTCTTAAAATTAGATTATTAGTCTTACTCATACAAGTCTAATCAAGTCAGTTATTCTTAAAATAAAAAATAAACAAGATCTATTTTTTTTTCTCTTTAAGATTTTGCGATTTCATTTTTTGCAGTGTAGCTCCGTAGATCAGCCCAATGACATCGATACCCGATCCAGCTTTTAGAGTCGTGATCAACGTATCGGATCTGCGCCATCTCTACACTTGATGTCTATTTAGTATTTATTATTACTCTGTTTGTGTCGAGCTGTAAAATGAGTCGAAGTGGCTAATGGAGGACCGGAACAGCCAATGGTACTCATGCTGGATAATACTTGGATTAGTAACATCATATTTTGTCCTTATTTTGACCCTCAGCCTGTTCCGGAAGAGCTCCAGTATGGGGGGGAGTTTGGCTACGTGGTGGCCTTCCGTCTGCTCGGTTCGTCCGTGTGGATCCAGAGCGTGGTGCCTTCTGTGGACGTGTCCCGTTACGTGTTTAAGAACGACAGCATTCCTCCGCTTTCCAAGTTCGAGGTGAAGGTGGGAGTGTATAACAGCATGGGAGAAGGGCCCTTTAGCTCTGTGGCCGTCATCTACTCAGCAGAGGAAGGTAGGGGAGCAGTCGACGTCGATGTTGACATGAAGACCACCCTATTTTGATAGGGATACGTTCTGAAACTAACTACCTGAGCAGCAAAAGACAACACTGGGTTGAAACTAGGGAGGAACCGATCCAATTTTTCCAGTCCCAATACCAATACAAAATCCAGACTTTGGGTACTTTATGAGTACTAATCTGACTGGCATCATTGAAAGTGGAAGGCACCGTCATGTTTAGTTACATTGCTTTCCAATCTTCTTTACAGATATCAGTATCAGGTCAGCATTGCTCTAGTGGAAATATAAGAAAATCTCTTATGTTATTCTGATCCATTGTGGTGACCAGTCAGAGGTGTGTTTCCCAAAACTACAAAAGTCTCAAGTTTGACATCATTAATTTTCGGGTTGAATTGCTTTATATCATCAAAAAAAGCCATGACATGCTAAAAATTACAAACTGCCCCTTTAAGTTCACTAAATTAACAGCTCATGCACATGAAATCTGTAATTATCTTCTTAAACATGGAAAATGTAACAAAAATATGCACCTCTTTGTGCTTTGGAAAATTACATTGGCACCTTTAAATTAATGTCATGCAAGTGGCTGTCAAACAATCCTTTTTAAGCACCTTTTTAAGCACCTTTTTAAACTGCCGTCTTGATTCAGATACCACTGCTGCTGTTCTTAGTTGATCCTTCACCCTCTATTCCCCCTTTTTTTTTTTCTTTCTGTTGTCTGTCTCAGAGCCCTCAGCAGCCCCTGCTAAAGTGTGGGCACGTAGCTTGTCCGCCTCGGAGGTGCAGGTGTTCTGGGAGCCCGTTGCGCCGAGCCACAGCAAAGCGAGGATCACTGGATACGAGGTACGGCAAACTCAATAACCGCCGCTCATCTCTCCTCCGAGAGACAAAGGCGAGGTGACAAAGGGGAAACAAACTGGGGAAAAAAAAAGGCAGCAAACCGCCTCCCGCTATATCGCTCTATCCGAAGTGGGTAATGTATGCGCTAATGAAAAGCACTGATGGCAGAGGCGCGCAATTTCCTGCTCCGCAAATCCCTTTTCCACCACTGCCATCTTTCACGATCTAATCTGCAGAAATGAAGAGGTCCGCTCGCAGCTGGGGCTCGTCTCCCGAGAAGTGTTGACGCCTGGGCCGCACGGGGGCCGTCTATAAATCGCCCTTCAGACGTTGTACATCCACGCCCCTTTCTTGTGAAACCTGGGACTGCGAGCTCTTTCTTTACCTTTACCTTCCTTACTGGTATTTCAGTGGTACCTTTAATGGACCAGTAAAAGTAGCACTCAGGTACCTTAAAGTTCCTCTGGGGAATTCAGTGGTACCTTTATTGGACTGGTAAAAGTGCCACGGAGGTACCTTAACCTTCCTCATCGGTAATTAAGTAGTACCTTTATCAGACCAGTAAAAGTGCCACTGAGGTACCTTTACCTCCCTCATTGGTATTTCAGTGGTACCTCTACTAGATGGGGACCCCGGGCCGCCCATAAATCGCCCTTCAGATGTTGCACATCAATCCACGCCCCTTTCCCGTGAAACCCCGGGACTTCTTTCATCAGCCAAGAAATCACAAAATTGATTTGAATCCCCTTTCCTCTCAGTTCCAGATAAAGAAAGAACAGAATACGTCACATGAGCTAGAATTCGGCCGGTTAATCGAAGAGCCAATACCATTATTCGATATGAGTTAATTGCAAAAAAAAAATTGAAAATTATTGGTGTTGTCTTTGCATAGTTTGGCCACTAGAGGTCACAAAGAATTTATACATTTTTACATCTTTCACATTTTAAAATAATCGCTATGTCTTGGGCTCATGTAAGGGATAACGCCTACTAAAAATTTATTGAGAGAAAAAGTACACTTTCATATTACACCAAATGTTACATGTAACACCTGGAGGTGGAGATGGAGCTGCTTAATCCCAGCCGCGGTGTTGCACGGTTTAGCATTTTTCCCTAGCTGCTCTAACTCACGGAGGGCTTGATAATTAGCTGATGAGGTGAAGCAGGT
The DNA here is from genome assembly GCA_032718565.1 of Distichodus sexfasciatus. Lineage (NCBI taxonomy): Eukaryota > Metazoa > Chordata > Actinopteri > Characiformes > Distichodontidae > Distichodus > Distichodus sexfasciatus. The sequence goes on along the minus strand of JAVGVS010000034.1, from coordinate 2,524,606 downwards.
GTGTTAAAGCAGGGCAAGCGCTATAAAGCGTGTGATATGCGAGATCCCCTGGGAGCCAGCCTTGGAAGGGCTGCTCAACATTGTTAGAATGCTCTGTTCTTTTAACTGTTATTTGCTTCAATGGTTAATGACCTTCCTGTGCCCGAGCGGGGCAGATAGAGACAGCGGTCAGTACTCCAGCTGGATCACAATGTCCTTGGTGTACCTGCCTCCCTGAGAGCCATTTGAAGTGGAAAGGAGATTTATGAGGCATCACATTTGGGACACGCAGACTCTTCTAACATACGGCAAATTGTTCCGTCCTGCAAACTACACACATGGTATTGCTGCCCCAGTGCTTGGGGATGGTACCTTCCTCATGGGTACTTCAGTGGTACCTTTACTGGATGGGTAGAGGTACCACTGAGGTACCTTTACCTTCCTCATGGGTGCATCAGTGGTACCTTTACTATATGGGTAGAGGTACAACTGAGGTACCTTTACCTTCCTCATGGGTGCATCAGTGGTACCTTTACTATATGGTAGAGGTACAACTGAGGTACCTTTACCTTCCTCATGGATAGCTTAGTGGTACCTTTACTACATGGGTAGAGGTACCACTGAGGTACCTTTACCTTCCACATAGGTACCTCAGTGGTACCTTTACAGGTCAATACCTTTACCTTCCTCATGGATAGCTTAGTGGTACCTTTACTATATGGGTAGAGGTACCACTGAGGTACCCTCACCTTCCTCATACACCTTTCTTTTTGTATGTGGCATAGGTTCTGTGGTGGGAGGACGGTTCATCTGAGAACGAGGCCGGGAAGCACAGGGTCACTGGCAGTCCGACCCTGGTGTCCGGCCTGAAGGGCAGCACGCTGTACCAGGTCTCGGTCAGGGCCCACAACAGCGGTGGCGTGGGACCCTCAAGCTCCCCTGTCAACATTACCACCAAGAAGCCACGTAAGTCTCCCCGTGTGTTTTTCGCAGGAGAGTAACTCGTCAAGCTGTTTTTCCAAGCCGTCTGCCCTGCGTAAACACGGGTCGTACCCACTGCGGGGGTCGGCATCAGACACGCAGGAACGATTAAAAGGGGGCGCCGTAAGTTATTTACACATCGCATCCGTCCCCGATAAACACACCGCGGCGGTTAGTTCGCTTTTACTCCCTGCCTGCTCCTTCTTCTGTTTTGCGGGGCCTTTTGATGAATCTGGATCTCGAGGCTTTGTTTGTTACTATCAGCGCCTCATTTATGGGCTTTTTTTGAAAAATGGAGCAGCTGGCATTCGCTGGTGCATTTGCTGCTACAGCTGCGTTTGTATTCAAGACGATATTTTAAAAAATGGTTTGGCACGCAAAATCTGTAATTACCCCATTATATCAAAGTAAAATAGCAGAGAAGTGGGCGAAGAGTTAAAAACGTTGGATTTCCATCAGGGTAATTCATCACGGTTTTAAAAACAAGGGCTAAATCAATGGAATGATAAGAATGTCCTCGGATGGTGTATCGCACGTCTCACCATGAGCAGCCCGTTGTAAAGCTTTTTGCCTTAAATAGTCTGCTTATCTGATGCCAATAAATGGCAAGAAAAGGGGGTGGAAAAACGACATATTTAAACAGAGCCGGGGACTGATCAGATAAACTATGACATCTCAATGGAAGGATTCGCGGAGCTAATTCGGGCTAATAGACTCAGCAGGCAATTAAAGGCTGTTTCAAATTAAAGGCTCCGGCATTCGCTCTCTGTCTCGGCGCAGTTTGGTAATTGGTCCGATTCTTTTGCGCACTGCGTTATCAGAGCGAAAATAAAGCGATAGACGGCACAGGCTGGGAATATAAATCCCCCTTCCCAAAATTCTCATAATAGCAGACATTCAAGAGTGAGTGCACTTGAAGTTATTAGCAAAAAAACGGCTTAGAATTGCTCGAGTTCACAGATATGTTTTTGTTGAAATTTTACTCTTTAATACAGACCCGCACATTATATCCTAAGTAGGATATAATCAACGCTATCTTTTTAACAGTGCACTGATTATCTGCCAGGCCGATTATCGGGGGCTGATATTAAGCTTTTTCCCGATTATCGGTTTCGGTGTTTAAATCTGACCATCACCAAGTAATTGAAAGTAAAAGTGAGTGATTATTTGTCATTGTGAACACAGAACAGCACAGCACACAGTGCACCACAACCAAATATGACCTTTGCATTTGACCCATGAAGGAGCAGTGGGCAGAAACCGGGGAGCAGTGCTTGGGGACGGTACCTCAGTGTTACCTTTACCCGTCCTGGGATTCGAACCGACGACCTTCTTATCATGGGGCGAACACTCTAACCGTTATGCCCCATCAACTGCCCCATTATATGCCCCATTACAAGGTGCGCTACTGTGGCTCGACTGCCGTCTCTTCTCTCTGTGCCGTTTGCTCTCGACTCTCTGCTTCTTTTAATGTCCTGATAATGTCACATATCAGACATATCATACATATTGATATTTGCATATTGGTTCCAAATATCAGTTATCGGCCCCGTTAACTAGAAATAATCGGTATCGATATTGCCCTTGAAAAACCAATATCGGTCGACCTCTAGTTTTTTATAATCAGTTTAATCAAGCAACAGCAACGTAGTGGATATTACATTTCCTAAAAGCTAGACGATCAATGATGGGTTGATGGTGGTCCAGTGGTTAGGATACTCGCCTCTGGATGGAGAGGTGGTGGGTTCGAATCCTACCTCAAGCTCTCCCTCAGCAAGACCCTTAACCCCAAGTTGCTCCAGGGAGACTGTCCCTGAGATTAGGAAAAATGCATGTCGCTCTGGATAAGTGTCTACGTCTACTAAATGCTGTTCTCAAATGAATAAAATGATTAGTGAAATATTAATTTATAGTAAACAGATCAATTGGTAGGAAAAAAAGTCAATTTCGAGCCATAATTTAATTAGCTGTTTTTTATAATAACTACAAAGCACTTACTCTTAACTATCAGATATTTATGCATACACACACACCCACACACACTTACGTTATAAATACACACAAATACGCACATGTATATGCACGTATGCGTTTGGAACCCTCTCTGTCACTGTCTAAGTGGCAGGCAAAAATCTCAACCTCTTGAATAATAAATGCAATAATAACTTTCCTTCCACATTAGGAGGAGCAATGATCTGGGCAACATCAGCCTCAGTTTCAAGGCTATTGCATCAGCTCGGCTCATGGCTTGGAGAATAAAAGTGGGTTAGATGGCTAAGATGCTGAGTTAGATGGAAGCTGCTTCGCTCCGATATGAAGACAACGCACCTCCAATGTAATAAGGTGGAGGGAACAAAAAGTTGGGAGACCAAAAACTTTGCCTTTAAGACCAAATGTTTCTACGTCCCTGCATGTGTCAGGTCGGGACAGGTCAAGTCCGTTACCGTGTCGTATAAGCCCTCGCATCGTGGTTAATTCTACTTGCCGCACATGTTCTGCTGGACGCTGAGTGAAGCTCTTACTGGTGTAAATGTAATCTGACACGAGCCAGCTGCATTCGAGTACCTTCACAGCTGTACCAATTACCATAACTTTTAACCACAATTTTTGACCAATCATTGCCATTTCCCACAAAACGTTGAGCCATACGTCAGCAAACTCACTTCCTTGTTACATTTGGAAGACACAGGAAACGTGTATGATAAAAACGCCTCATGTTTTCAAAAATAACTAAATTATTAATACGTTATTCTAATTTAAAATTTTAACACGTTATTAAAGAATAATTATAAAGAGGAAAAATAGCAACTTTTTCCCACCACTTTGACTCACTCCCACAACTTAATTGCAGCAAAGCGGCTAAAAACACTGCAACTTTCTTCGCAATTTTTTAGAAAAGCTGCCGCAAAATCAGGTTCCTAAGCAACGCACCACCCCAAAAGCAAGTCACGTGATTAAACTGTTAAATTTCCTGAACAACACCAGCTCTCGCTCCAAACTCTGTGTTCCCGATGGTTTTAGCACTGCAGGATTTGGGGACCATCGCAAAATTACAGAACTATGCTTAAACAAATAATTTCTGAGTTATATCAATAATAAATACTTTAGCATATTGAAGATTCAAGATTTTAAAGAATGAATTTAAAAGTCCACAAGAAAATGCGCAATCAGACATTACGTTGCTTTATCGTTTATTTTTCAGCGCCGAGCCAGCCACCAGGGAACATTGAGTGGAACCTGACCAACTCCAAGATCTTTTTAAACTGGGAGCACGTCAAAGCAATGGACAACGAATCGGAAGTCACTGGCTACAAGGTGAGATACGCTCATTTTCCATGGCACACTCCAACGTGGCGCGGCGCCGGCAGCACAAATCAATAGCAGGGGAAAAAAAGCATTTTCTGAAGTCTGCATTCTTCACATTATGCTCTGTGTTTCGTTAGCATTGCTTCTTCCAATATGCCCTTGCAGTTTCTAAGAAACCTCTTAGAAACTGCACGTCCACGACGGCTCGTTGCTGTCGGAGAGCTTCTTCTCACCAAACCGCTGTGAAGAGGGAGTTTGTCTCTGGTGAATTAGGGCCCTATTCTTCATAAACGTCATCTCTCCTTACCCCCATTAGTAATTTATGAGCCGTCATTATCAAACATTATCTTTTCATTAAGCATGCTTAACGTTATCGGAATGAATGAGGTTGGAGCACTTCACGTGCTCCCCGTGCAGGAGCTGAAGGATTCTCAAATTGATACTAGAGAGCGTGCTGATGTTGTCGGCTGATATGAGCTAACTCAAGACTGGTCTCTACCTGGGTTTTTAACAGCTTGATAAATGTCAGTTTATCGGCTCGTTGCGTTCATTGTTGTTGTTGTGTACTGCATAATGTAATGTTAACTTGTTTGAGGACTGTAACTGCTGGGGATGCACCAATTCAAAACTGATGAGACATATGGGTCGGTTGCTGGGTCAAAATATCAAGCATCAAGTATCAAGTGTGTAGGGCTAATCTGTTCCATTTTGTAGATCAAATGGCGTTGATGCTACTTCATACGTCATCTTACCGCTTAATCCCTGTTGGGGCCACATATTCACACACACCTATGTGGCCAATTTAGAGCCTACAGCGCATGCTTTTGGACTGTGGGAGGAAACCGTAGCACTCCACACAGAAACGGTCCACAGTCGACCCGGAAATGGATCTCTGCTTATCACAACGAAATGTGACCTCTACATTTGACCCATCCGTGAGGAGTGGGCAGCTTTTCAGTACTGGAACTGCTCCCGGGGAGCAGTGCTTGGGGACGGTACCTTGCTCATGAGCACCTCAGTGGAACGTTTACCAGTGTGAGATTTGAACCGGCAAGCCTCCGATCATGGGGCCAACTCCCTAATCGTTACGTTACCAACTGCCCTGAGAAGCTAGATTTAAAACCTATAATCGCATGATCCTTAGTTGAGCAACCTAGGACTTGGATTAGAGGGTTAGAGTTGTTGTCAAGACCATGTAAACCAAGACGAAGTCCTGACCGAGACGAGACCAAGACTCTGAAGGGCTGCGATGAGACAGAGACTCTGAAGGGTCGAGACCAAGACGAAACCGAGACTCTGAAGGGCCGAGACGAGACCAATACTCTGAAGGGCCGAGACCAAGACCAAAACTCAGAAGGGCCGAGACCAAGACCAATACTCTGAAGGGCCGAGACCAAGACCAATACTCTGAAGGGCCGAGACGAGACCAATATTCTGAAGGGCCGAGACCAGACCAAGACTTTGAAGGGCCGAGACCAAGACCAATACTCTGAAGGACCGAGACGAGACCAATACTCTGAAGGGCCGAGACCAAGACCAATACTCTGAAGGGCCGAGACCAATACTCTGAAGGACCGAGACGAGACCAATACTCTGAAGGGCCGAGACGAGACCAATACTCTGAAGGGCCGAGACCAATACTCTGAAGAGCCGAGACCCAGACCAATACTCTGAGGGGCCGAGACCAGACCAAGACTTTGAAGAACAGAAACGAGACCAAGACCAGGGCAGGATGAGACAGAGTCGAGACCAAGATTTTGAAGGACCGAGACCAAGTGAAGACCAAGACCGGACCAATGCATGTTTTAAACCAAATAATAAATAAGTGGAACATGCAGAGCCTAAGCAACATCAAACATGTTTATTCAATATTTCTCGTACATATCTATAACGAAGAAATCGCTTCATTGGAAGCAGTTATCCAAACAGATCACATCATATGTTAAACTCAACAAGATCACACCTAAGGGGCAGTACTGTCTTAGGGTGCTTTCACACCTACAGGCTTTAGTCCGCTTCAGTCGAACTCGAGTTCGTTTCCCCTCTTGGTGCGGATCGTTTGGTCTGGTGTGAACACGGTAATCGCACTCGGGTGTGGACCAAAACAACCGCACCGAGACCCCCAAAAAGAGGTGGTCTCGATCCGAATCAGTTAGCGAACTCTGGTGCGGTCCTCCTGGTGAGAAAGCATACCGAACCAAAACAGGACCAAAGGCTGCGAATCACGTGATATACATACCTGTTGGATCTTCGGGAAAAATTTGGCATGAGCATATCACCGTTCCTCCTTATTAATGCGCGCCACCTCCTGTATTTTCGCGATATGCGCCTTCGGCGATTGCAGTGCATTAATACGCTGTTTTCCAGCCGTAAACGTGCTTGATTTCAAACGCAATAATTCGTCTGAAGTGGTGAACGCACAAGATGTAGAAAGTAATCACCAGGGCGACAACCAGTCCACGTATATTCTCCATCTTGAAACAGTCAACACAGAATCTTCTTACTGTATTTACATTTTTGTTCACGCAGCAAACACATCTGACCAATAAGCGGAGAGGACGTTCTCGCGTGATTTAAAGTGACACATTTTGGTACGCTTGGATTTATTGCCTGTGTGAAAACAAACCGAACCAAGGAGAAAATGCTACAAGTTTACAAAATTATCAACTGATTCGGACCACAGCAAGCGCACGAAGGTGTGAAAGCACCCTTAGACATAAAAACCCGAAACTCAGCCATTGCACCTAACTCTGGAACTGAACAATATCATCTAGTTCTTCTCTGTTTTTCAACACATTGACCTTGTGCCCTCTATCCACTTTCTAAATGGAAACCTGCTGCCTAAACAAAGCAAAAAATGAGCAACTATTTCAAGCCGTGCTTTCTAAACAGCCATCTGTCCAGAACAGCACAAAGGTCAGATCTCGCCTTGTGATTGTCATTTCTCTTTCATTCTGACCCGCAACAGCTCTGTGTCCAAACACGATGCTTTACGGATATTATTTGCTTTGTTTGGCGCTTTCCAGCTTGAACGCCCACTGCAGTGTTTGTTAATCAGGCGGCTTGGACGCTGCCGGTGCGGAGCGAGCCAGGTGGCTCCAGACAGGAGCTGAGAGAAAGAGCCAGCACAGGGCCACCGTGTCCTCTTGACCGCATCGGAACCTGGGCCAGGATTAATTCGGGCAGCGGCATTAGTTCTGCTACGGGCTTTCTGCTTAAGCCTCTTCGATAAGTCTGCTGCCCGGCCTGAACACAATTCTGGGAGCGTGTGCACGTGTTCCACGCCGCGGGACATGAAACCTCGAGGAACAAGTGCGGAAACACAATTATCCCACATAATCTCACTCCTCGGGCTTGAGGCATATTTGTTAATATTGCAAATACCAGGAATATTAGAGGAAAAGTTCACTTTATGCTTAGAATGTGTTGCTTGTTTTACTCTTATGTGGCAGACGTATGAGTGTGTGATCTTCCTCCAAATTAGCCAAATTGACCACTTTATTGATGTAAATTTTATTTGAACATTTGTACTATTTGAGTTCCCACTTTCCTTGCATTAGTGAGCAATTATTTCTCACTGTGAACACTGCACAGCACAACACACACCACACCACGACAAAATGTGATCGTGGCTTTTGGCTCATCCGTGGAAGAGCAGTGGGCACCTTTTTTCATAATGCTTGGGGATGATACCTTGCTCATGAGTACCTCGGTGGTACCTTAACCAGTTCAGGACTTGAACTGGCAACCCTTCGATCCCGATCATAAAACCAACTCTCGCTCATAATGTCTGCATTCCTCGCTGTGTTTGTTAGCGCACGCGTCTCTCACGGGGAAGTCCAACATTTACTAAAGTGTTCCAGTTCAGTCAAATCTTTTTTACAGACAAAACATATTTTAACTGATAAATAAGAAAAACAATCAGCGTTCTACTCACAGTACTGCTGTTTTCAGTGTTTATTCCGAGACGCGAGTTTACCCATCAACATGGGCAAGATTATGCTGATAATTTTCGATTAACTGCCCAGCCTTTATTAACGTATAGAGAAGAAATCATTTTACAGCTATTTGCAGTGTTTTATATATCAGAATGTAACTGGAAAACCGAAACTTGACTTGAAAATATTGATACGCATTTTCAGTGTTGATGTCATCGACGTCGATGTCATCGACGTTGATATCGAACGCTTGCGGCAGTCCTAGTGTGTGTGTGTGTGTGTGTCTGTGTGTGTTGGGGGATGCCAGTCTTGTCGCCCAGACTCTTGAATACAGCTCAAGCTGATCTCTGCCTTTTTTACATTTCAGAGAAAGCCAGCCGACGCAGCCTCCCGCTGAGCTCAAAAGTGCGGTCTTAGTCATCTGCCGTTTCTGAACTAGCGGAAAAAAAAAACTGGCTGAGAAAGTAGGAAAAGGGGAATGCTAGGGGAGAATAAAAAATCACTCCATTTCCAACATTTTCCCCAGTTTTGAATATATTAATTTGCAGCAGAATAACACCAGCTAATTGTGGACGTTCTACGCTCAGCTTCGAGCTTTTTTCGTGGGTGGGCATAGGGCTGGTGGTGGTGCTGGTGGTGGTGGGAGTGAAATGGGGTTGTGCTGAGACCGTGATGTGATGTTATCCTCGACCCCGGCATTGCTAGCTTTTCCTTCAGCCGCGGCTCCGCGGGGGAGAGCCGAATGTCAGCCCTCGCAGAATTCATTTGCAATTGGTCCGACTCTCGGCGCAGAACCTGTATAATGCAATCAATAACTATAAATTGTCTGGCCTATACAGGCAAGAAAGAATATCAGAAGCCCGGCTATTTGTTTTCGTCTGTCAGACTGATGAAGCATTATGATTTATGGATTAAGAAGTATTTTTCAATCCCCCCCTTCCCCTTTCCCTTTCCCTCCCCCCACCTCAGCAGCGAAGTGCAACGAGCTGCATACTAATCACGGGTCTACTGCATCTAGAATCTACAATTTTCTTTAGTCAATAGGAGTGTAACAGTACACATATTTGCATACCAAAAAATTATTACTACACTGAAATGAGAGGGTGTGTAAAACCTGGTACTAATAAGTGAACGTGGTTTCACTACATGTATGAATAGTTTGTTTAATTCATTTTAAATTCATTTTCTTTCATTCTACAATAAGTGTTGCCTACAATCATGAGGCAGCTGTTATGATTTTATGTTATTTCTATGTAGTGCAGCAGGGGGTTTTCAACTGGTTCTGGACTAAGCAGTAATCTGCAGCCCACTGTGTGTCCGTGTGGGGAGTACTTTTTTAGTATTAAATTCATGATTCATAAAGATGGCAAAATCATTTGGAAATGTTTGGAAAAATAAATCAAATACGATAATTTTTCAAACTTGATTTCAGTAGTGTAACTGGATCACATGTCAAGTAGGGGTTGAAATTAATCACATAATCGATGCATCGTGATGCACACATGGACGATTCTGCATCGATGCAATGGCAGACCATAATCGATTAGGACTATACACCAATGCCAAGTATGCAAACCTTGCCAACAGTAGTGGGTTAGAAAATAACACATATGCACCCTCACCAGATGGGAAGCACCAGCCGTCCGACAGATGTTTGTACAAGTTGAACCCATTACAAACGTACCACTTCCAGAGGTGTCATGGATACTGGTGTAAAAATGCCTGTGTAAGGCAAATGTTTTTCCTCACGCTGTCATGTATATGGCAATATTACAACCCAGTGCGGAAGTGCAGCAAAAACAGCTTTAGGCTTCACAGAATTGAAGTCGATGATGTTGTGACGATGACGAAGCAATGCTACGTATGTGCTGGACTTTTCACTTCATTTCCACTTCCAACAACTGTAACCCTTAAAGGATTCTGAGAACATGTATATAGAACAAAGGAAAACTAGAATCTACACTGTAATGAGACAGGAACTACACACAGCTAACCCTGCTTCACAAAGACTAATGAGGCACATTAAGGGTTTAAAATAAATAGTGGGGGTGCCAACTGACATGGCATCAGAGTGCTTTTAGGCCAATTAACAAATACAGGGAGACCAACAACACCTGAGATTAGAAACACGGGAAGGAAGTCCATATATGGGCATGGGGTGACAAACACAGCACTGTCAAAAAAGCCCCTAAAAACAAGAGGAAATGGCAAAAAGTTTTCTTGACCTAAAAAAATTACATAAATTGCAAGAGCCGGTTTATGTACACAAATGTACATTTTTGCTCCAACAATCTTGAAAGGTTTAAATAACAAATCAAGATATTTGTTATTTATGATATTAATTTTGAATTTTTGTATACCAAAAATTATTTAATTTGTATTCCATAACCGTCTAAATATTTCCTTATTTAAATAGCACAAACACACTAATAAAGACAATACAAGTTCTCAAAAATTGCTGAATTGTAGCATTGATAAATTGTGATTTTTTTCTCTTTTTTGTCATTCACACGTTTACACATCATTGTGAATATTATAATGCGCAAAATCCAAAATCCATCCGACAAAACTGCGCACAGTAAATGCTTAGAGAACTATGACTTTAATTTTGGGCTTAAAGTTAATCCTCATTTATCTATTTAAAGCTGCATCCATGCACTCCATGACTCTCTTAATGCTTTCTCATTCAAGCACAAACGTGTTGCTTCAACAAATTAAAAAGACGCGCTCCAGTTTCTTCCGCAAGTTCTCAAAAATATTTACTGGAAAGTGCAAAATAGTAGCGATTAATAAATTGCATTTTTCCTTGTTTGGAGCCAAGACAGTGCCAATTAATGCGTAGGCCTGCTTTTCGCAACGTTCTCAATATAACAACGTGCGACTAAAATATGACCAATGCGTAAAACGAACGCGCAACACAAACACGTCCGTGTCCTTAACGAGCGTTACTCCAAATATGGAAAACAACCCAGAAACTTGTACAAGAGTTCAGACGAACATCACAGAACCAAAATCGCCGCGGCGGACCGTACAGAACTTTTGAAACCATTTATTTACCTGTGGCGAGCCCTGTTGGAAGCGTCCGAACAGTTGTCCATTCATTTCTGAGCGAAACCGCGTCTCCAAAAGTTCGTTTGCTTGGTTTGTTTGTTTCTTCACGTCCAACCACTGAATCTGACATTTTGACTAGTCAGGAATATCTATAGTGATATCTAAAGAATAAAACGCGTGTTATATCAAGAGTTTATGTCCAGCTGGCCACAACACGTCACTTGTTAACAAGTTATTTGTTTTTAAGGATGTTAATACACGTCTAGTTAATTAGGCCATTAACCAATCAGAAAGAGTCTGGGCTAACACGTGATTATCTCTGCTTACTCCCCTTTTCGGTGTTGATGAGGGAAATATAATATTGCCATTTTTTTAAACAATATATGGCTGGAAGATATTGTGGAAAATAACATTTTTATTTATTTGAATATACTTTATATATTTTTTCCATTACATCTGGAATAAATGCCAAATAAAATGCATGCTTAGACTAGAATTATTCTATAATGATTGTACTAATTTACTGGGAAGGGTGCTTCTGCTTAAAATACAAATATTTATTATATTTTAAAAAATATTATATGATAAAAAATGGGGGGAAAACAAACATCTAACTGTAATAAATGAGGTTATATAAGACGGATCTCTCAGATTCGTAAGGACTGTGCAAGAATTCCTTTTGTATCAAACTTTTATATAACAATCATTTGAGTAGACACATTCTTCACTCAAGTAGAAGTATGATACATGTGTTTAAAAAAACCTAGTAAATGTTGAAGTATTGACTCGACTTCTTTGCTCGTTAAAGTGAAAAGTACAGGCTCTAAAACATACTTCAAGTATAAAAGTATAAAGTTCCCTTGCGAAGGACAAAACCAGCATTTTAAGGCAAAGCTGACTGGACTCCGTGTCCAAGCGTTATGTAGAGCGCAAGCAGAGAAAAATTAAGCCACATGATACATAAAGCTGCACTGGTCATTACCATCATAAAACATGATGATCACCTCTATCCTCAACACATCATACAACAAATATTATAGAGCTGTAAAGAGCGCTGTAGAAATAAACTCAGCTCAACTGAAGTGAATTTGGTGAAGCTGAGCTTCTTTCTGCACCGCAATCACCACATCATTTCCCCACGAGTTACCGCCTGCTTTTAGTTTCTTTTTATCTCTCTCTTGCTTTATCGTGTCTATCGTGTTGTGCGTCATGTGCAAAGATGAATACACCAATGGGGTTGTCTTTTCTGTGTGTGTTTACTGCGTTTTCAAGCCTCAACCCATCAGTCAAGTTGTCTTGGTGGTGTGCATTATTGACACAGAATTGGTTAAATGTGGCAAAATGGCCTTTTAAAATTAAACCAAACAAGAGTAACGAGTCTGATTTGAAGATGAAGGAAGTACAGATATTCTTGCTAAAAATGTACGTTGGTAAATGTTTTAAAGCAGAAAATATACGAATAATGACTCAATAATGCATGTCAGGTTTACATTGGATATAATGAAAGATGTATCTAATCTAATCTCTACCGAACTAATATGTATTTATTGCTCCTGAAAATAGGTTTTTCTGCATTTTTTAACAATTAAATAATATTTACACAGTATTCCAGGATAATGCGCTCCTCCTTGAAAAGCTGATTTTCTATTTTCCGGCTGAAAGACTGCTACAAAACTGTGTCTTTTGCTTTTGCCAGATACGAAAGTATATTTCCCTGAGAGTGTTCAATTCTGTTTTATCACCCCTCCTTCTCCTTTGTGCTTCCGTTTTACGACTTTCTGCAGTTTTGTTTTATTTCCACAATAACACATCACGTTTTTCCTGCTGTGAAATACCTTCAGACAATGTGTCTGTTTTGCACGTCCTTGAAATACATTTATGCAAACAAAAGCACAACCTCTACCTTAACACCAAGAAGGATTTACAAATGAAACATCAAGATCTCCTGGAAAAGGGATGACATTTGCATTCTAATGTGCATTCAATCTAATATGCTAGAATTTCTGCTGAGTTTTCAGCCAACTTACAGCATGTGAACAGTAGCTGTGTAAAATGAATTATAATTGTACCGACACACTTTGATCCCAGTGTGCAATGTGTAATTGCTATTGCTGGGTTTGCAAAAGGTTGACGTGTTTGCAAATATATTATTTACTTAAAAAATTAAAAATACACTTGCACAAATTTGCTAAAAAAATTTTATTCGTTTCATAATTTATGATTTCCTGATTTGACTGGGAGTTCCATTTCTTGTGATAAGACATATGTGGCTCTAATGAGGCTAGTTTATTTAGTGGCCAGTTTTATCTACTGAGAACAACACTCTTGGGCTTTTGCTTTTATGTTTTCCGTTAGAATTTCATTTTCGGTCTAAGAGAACTGAAACCATGAATGAAAATAAACACAATGTAAATATAATATTTACTACATTTTAACTTTACGATCTTACAGGATATGGCCTAAAGAGGAAGGATTGATGCAGGCAACAATATTGCAACTGGCAGCAGCTTTATTGCTTCGTAGTGTAGTTCATTGCTAGTTGCCATGACTGCCTTGTGGAGTCCAGCTAATCCATTTTGGAGCACAATTGCTTTATTGTGTTTGTGTGTGCTTCCCTAGCGTGTATAAAAGATTAAAAAACTATGGTAATCCTGAACTACTATGTAATGTTGAATAATATTGTGTGTTTTTGCTTTGTGAACGGTACACTATAGTCACATTTCTCAGAATTTAATCCCATTCTAATTAGACCAAGTAATCCTTGAGTTAAAATAAAGTTCAGCGACATTAATAGATACAAAAAGTACAAACTGATTAAGTTTTTTTGAGCTCAACTTGACAGTAAGCTGTATTTTATTTCGGCATAAACAGCAAAAAAGGTTCTACAGCTTTTTATGATATAGAACCTTTTTGTGCTGTTTAAGGTTCTTCGGAGAACTGAATGCAAAAAGTAAGTAACACCTTCTATCATTTTCAGTGCTTTGAAGAACCCTTTATGTTTATGACCATAATGCCTACTGACCTTATGCCTAACCTACTGATTTACTTGTGGCTGTGTGTAGAAATGATTGTTATGGTGCAATTTATATTTGTTACAGATGATATCTGCCATTGTCTTTTACGGAGATCAGTTATTAATGTCCAATTCATATAAAGTAACTGATAACCTGACTCGGTTAAGTTTTACCAAACACTACATTTGAACAAATTGAACAAATATTGCACATGATGAACACACATACAAAGATACAAATACAATTTACACTAAATTCTTCATGATCACTTCATGATAAATGATTCTGCAAAGAAGCGATGGGTAAAAGGTTCTTTCTAGAACCAAAGAGGGTTCCCCTATGGCATCGCTGTGAAGAACCACTTTTGGTTCTTTTGTTTTTAAAGTGTAAACTCAGCTACTGACCAAGATGTCAGCCTGTGGTTAGTATTTTTTTTACTATGTGTTATTGTGGATGGCTTTCCAGCTTTATTCACATACTAAACCTGGTGAGCCAACTTTTCCCGCTCTTTTCTTCCTCCATTATTAAAAACAAGAAGCACACAAACATCACAAGATATGAGATAGATGTGGACATGTCAGACCAGCCTTTCTCCACGCCAAGTTTAAAGCATCTTTCACAACTGTGTTCAGACACGGACTTGGACTTAAAAACGGCCCTGGACTTTTCTCCCAAATAGGCCCAATAACTGGCCTCCATATGGATGATAGATTTACTTACGTAAAATTCACCGTAGACTAATGAGGACGTATCACGTTCTTGAAGGGGTGTCCCATTTCACAGGGGTAGATTTACAACATCATGCCAAGGGTCAAGGGCCAAGGGGTAGGGCCAAGAGGAGAAATGGGATTCATCCCGAGTGTCCTACCAACAAAAACTCCATCCCAAAATCACCAAACTGTACTGGTCTGTCTCTTCTTTGTGCTGTAGTTGGTCTTGTGACATCGCCCACATGAATATGACTACTATTGTAGAATTATTGGATATAACCAGTAGGAACCATATGAAATATGATGTTAACTGCTGTAATTTACGTCAGGTCATAGAGGTCAGGAACATCAGAATGACTGCTTTTGTTCCCATATAAATTTCACAGGGCAAAGAAATTAGACCCACATTTCTCTCTCTCTCCCTCTCTCTCTCTCTCTCCCTCTGTCAAATGTGTGTGTGTGCAAACCAAAAGAGTTTTAAGTTCTCTTTTGGGTGTGTATAATGGTGCAATATCACTTTGTTCACCTGTCATGAAAATGAGACTATCCAGCTGAAATTGTTCCATGCTGAATTGGGCCCAAAACTGACCTCACATTAATGTCCAACACAGAAGACCACCAGGGCACACTTAAAAACTTTTACTTTTAATGTAATTAAGTCATCTGTTTTTAGGCACATGCATAAATTACCGTTCATGCAGTATTGGTCTTGAGGAATATAGCAAAGTTTCGGCTTTAAAAACCCGTTTTTTTAGGATTACAGTTCTTCGGGGGATATGGACAGTGCAGATGATAAAATCCATAGAGGTGATGGAAGCCGTGCAGAATTAAGCCTTGGCGGTTAAGTCACCCAGGTCATTCATTCATTCATTCATTCATTCATTATCCGAACCACTTATTCCCAACCGTGGTCGCGGGGGAACCGGAGCCTATCCCGGAAACTTACAGGCGCAACGCGGGGACCAACCCTGGGCACAATCACACACATTCACACTTACGGGGTCAATTTAGTATCGCCAATTAAGCTATATAGCATGCTTGTAAGAGCTTGCAAACTCCACTCCACACCCGGGGTTCGAACCCAGGACCTTCTTTCTGTGAGGCGGCAGCGCTGTGATTTCTCATATATAATGTTTTTTTCCTTTTCCAGGTGGTGTATCACCAGAACTGGCGCAGAAGGACCAGCGTGGTGGAGACCAACAGGACATCAGTGGAGCTGCAGATTCCGTCGGGAGAAGACTTGCTCATTCAAATCAAAGCTTCGAGCGACGGAGGAGACGGCAGCTACAGCAGCCCCATCCGCATACCAAAGATGTCCAGTAAGCCTTCAGTCTTTCTGCCTTTTGCTAGCAGGTGCCCCAATAATAGTGGGAACGTTTCCACATTGGGAATTAGCCAAAAAAACAAATGTCACTTAGGTCTGGGAATCCCACGGAATAGAGTTTTATTCTAAACTTAGACACAGGTTTGCCTTTTCAACTAAGGGATTGTTTAGATGTATGCAGCTTTTTTTTAAAAATACATAAGCGCAATTATTTGTTATATGTTTTTATTTTAATGTTTATTGCATTTACACGACATTCAGTTTTAAAAAAAGCCTTGTTTACACGTGTGCGGATATTTTTATAAACGCAAATATTGTCTCTACTTCAGAGACGTGTTTAGTGGAGCTTATAGACCTATTATGGGACATTTAATATGATGTACATTTTTGAATAACTTGGATCACCGGAGTCAGAAATTAGAGACAATGCCAAACGTCTATAGCTCTAATGACTCCGCCCACAACCACCCCTCTGTTAATAGAAATATTAGTTCATCTAAGTCATCAATTAATCTCCTCATCACTTACTCCGATCCATCTACGTTCCATCCTTGTCATTTGGGCTTTCTCACAAAATATCTTCTAAACCACTCCACTTTGTACAATGCATTTACGTCTACGTTTACGTGATTTGGCAGACACACTTATCCCATGCGTCTTCCATTTCCTAATGACAGGGGCACTCTCCCTGAAGCACTTTGGGATTAAAGGCCTTGTGTAAGCACCAAGAAAAATAAAAGAAACGGATATTACTATGCAGATTTTCATGTATTACTTCAGAAATGTGATTTATTTATATATATATATATGTATATACACATTTTTTTTCTTTTTCCCCTCATTACAGGCCTAAACTCAAGGGGCTACTTCAGTTCTGATGCAAGCAAGATGGTGCACGTCCACGGAGTAGCGCTTCTCGTGCTGATGTCGTTGCTTTTGTAGAACTTTTTCCCTTCAATTAGCCAGGACTGCAAGGGTTGGATCGTATAGAAGAGGTATATATAGGAAATGACGTTAATTTATTTATCTGTACTAAGTTCCAGAATGTTTGCCAGAGCTGCATTGCCTTACATTCGTGTTACTTCCCCGCCCTCCCCACCTTTATCGATTGATCAATTTTTTCCTGTCGGGATTTTATGCAGAAAGGCCAGGCACTGTTTGGCATTTTGCTGAGGTTTCAGTTTCCAGCTTCAACGTGAATATCACTTGTACTTTGAAGCGTAGTGCATTTTGGCCTGAAAGCCGCGCTTTAAGAGGACGCTGAATTTTCTGTGGAGAATTCCCACGACTCTTCATTACTCTTCTGCTGTTCGGCGCGTACACTTGCTTCTCCCATCAGTACGGATGTGTAGCCCTGCGTGGAAGAGCGTGTCCGAGGTTTACGTCGCAGCGTTCCAGTCAAGACCGTGAGCTTCTACTACGTAAAGCTTGAAAACAAACGGGCCGTGACTCAACGTTTAATCCAAATCCCTGTATCATTCGTTCATTAGTTTTTCCACCTTAAAACCAAAAAAAAAAAAACCACACGTTTTCAATATTCGTTTCCAAAACCAAAATGGAAAAAACGGATAACGAGTCGTTTTCCGATTTCCCATTTTAACGCCAAATCGACAACGGAAAAAACGGAAAGCAAGCTTCATCGAACGCAAGCGGCATGACTCAGAAGTAACCTTCCACCGCCTTATAAGAATAAAAATAGGGACCTTCGTATTGCTTCTTGCCAGTAAGAGTGTTACAGAAAACGACATGAGCAATCTGCAGACCAAAAAGTGGCAAAATTAAATAAATAAAAATAAATAGAACTTCAAATACAACTGTACGTCCAATTATTTATAATAAACTGAATATTAAATGTGGGATGCTTAATAGAAAAATATAAACAATTATTAACCCATTTAATTTGCCCATTTAAAAATAATTCATGACATGTTTAATAAATTAATTATTGACATTTTTATTCATTTGATTTGGCACTCTTACCTATATTGTTCATGTCTCCGTGCCAAGAAGCAACACAAAGCTCTCCGTCCTTATTAGCAGTTAAAAGCAGTATATATTCTTGATCGAGTACATGTGAAAGTCACTTCCGGGTCATGCCATTCGAGGAAAAAAACTAAATGGAAAATTGGCGCTGTTGCTGTTTTTGCCGTTTTCGATTTGGCGACAAAATGGGAAAGTGGAAAATGACTTCTGATCTGTTTTATCATTTGGGTTTTGGAAAGGAATATTTGTGTTTGTTTGTTTTTTCATTTTTTTGCTTTTAATGTGAAAAACGAATGAACAAATGATACACAGATTAATCTGGACTTTTGTTCTGCCTTAATTCATCAAATGCAAAAATTGTAGTGGTCGACCGATATGGGTTTTTTCAGGCCCGAAAGACGACAGTGGAACCACAGTTGCACACTTTCTAATGACTTAATATCGATGATGATCAAAATGAAACACCGATACTGATAATCAGCAAAACGCCTAATATCGCCCCCCAACAATCGGTCGACCCTGAGAAAATTGCTTATATTATAATGGATGGTTTATTCATGAAAATGATGACGGTCTTCAACAGTGGATTCCCAATCCCGGTCCTCGTGGGTCTCTGTTGTTTTTGGCCCCGACACACACAATCCTATGTTTTTAATTGGCTACTAAGTTGGATCAGGTGTGTTGTAGGCTGGGAAAACTTGAGTCTGAGCAAACGGGGGGACATGACAACCAGGATTGGCAACCACTGGTCTAAAATACCTCATATGTATTATTTTTCTTGTCAGAATTCTACTGGATTGTGTTTGTCCTGGAATCTAGGTAGAAGTGTTTTCATTGTTTTTCCTCATTAAACTAGACAAGTCCTTACTAAAGGTAGCACAATAAAGGCCTGTGTCCACCAAACATGTTTTTTTCCGCCCGCAACGCCTACTTTTAATTGAAATCCTATAAGCTTCAGCGTTCAGAGTGTTCAGAGCGCCGGTGGAAACCTTTTTTTACCGCAGCGCTCAGAGCGCTTCAAGTTGGAATCCGTTCAACTTTTAGAACAGCGCTGCACTTGTCACTTGTCTCTTGCTGGCCAATCAAAATTGAGAAAGGGCTGGGACATATAAATCGGTGGCACTCTCCCAGCTGCAACCAATCTCATGCAACCAATCTCTACGTCTGCAAGACATGTGAGTATCTAGTTCAAACGCTGCCGCTAATGCCAAACTGGCATTCCTCTCCATTGTAAAGATAATCTCTTTTATGTCGGCTAAACTGCCGATCTCAAAGGAACGCGTTACGATGTTTACATGAAATAGGAACAAACGGGGAAGTGTCTGATAACACGTTTCATAACTTAGCAACAACAAGCGCTGAGGAACGCGCCGGCACTCTGGAAGTGAGGTTTTGACCGCTCTCAGCTCAAAAAACGCGTGTGGTGGACACGGGACCGCACCCAAACCCTCTCTTATTTTTGGGAGGCACAATTTTATCACAGTGAGACAAAGCTGAATTATATGAAATCTTACCTTGAATTTGGCTCTGAAAATAAGAACCAATGCATTTTCTAACTTTATACATTTATGCATAAAAACAAACCCTTCTAACAAATGCTTGTAGCTCTCCCTGACCATTACCAGTGACCCTGAGAAGGAATTAGTTTAAATAAGATGATTTTTGGCCCTTGAGAAAATTGCAAAACAGGACTGACAATGAGTCACGCGTTATTTTTGAATCTTTTGTACTTCATTAGTGTTAAAAATGCTTCATTACAGTTGTTTTCTTCTTTCATGTTGTCACTGTTGATTTCTTACCGCTATTAACCCAGTTTGTCAAGTGATTTAATACTTTTGTATTAAGATCTTAACTGTCTCTGTGAGATGTTCAGAAACCTAATAAAATTTCATATTGAAATCCTAATCCTTTCGTAACGTAATCAGATATTGAGTGTCCCAGCTCGTCAAGGCGAGCCGAAGTAACAGCAACGGTGGCACTGAATATGAACATTTCCAGTATTTGTTCGTTGTGCTTTGACTATTGTTTTTCTGTAATTGAATGCTTTTGATCCTGGAAAGAAACACTGCTGTCTTGTGTGAAGTGTAAGAGCTAAAGTTGGATGCAGTCTGATCTACATACATGAGGGGGTTGCTTAGAGACGGTGGCTGTACAGACATGAGCGCACTGATGGGTAATTATCCACGGGCTGAGTGCAGCAGGGCTGATGAAAAATGCTGTGCATTTATAAAGTGAGGCATTTCTGGAAGAGGATAAATAATTAAAGCCATATAATATTTGACCTTATTATCAGTCAACTAAACACCAATATATAAAGTAACATAATAATGTGTGTGATATAGTTGATATATACATTTAATAAAAGCGATATTATTTACTAGGCTTCCACTAATAAACTTTAACCACAAATGATGCTTTATACACAGACTGTAATGCTGAAGGCTCCATAGTGTATCCATTTTTCCGTTCATTTACACTTACATTTACAGCATTTAGCAGATGCTCTTATCCAGAGCGACTTACAACACCGCTTTGTAGTCTGAGACTGTTCTTTGATCTGTAAAGCTATGTTTAAAATCAACAACTGTCATTAAAACCAAGTTACCGCCGACTAAATTTTTTACATTCACAAAAACGTGGTAGAGAAAAATGACAGAAAAACGTGTTAGTGTTTTTTTTAAATATATTTTTCTAGGGAAAAAAACAACATAAACAGTAAATATCAGGGGTAAGTTAGTTCCCTAGATACGCCCAGATGACGTTTGAAGACAGCAAGGGACTCAGCAGTTCTTATGGCAAGAGGAAGTTAGTTCCACCACTGAGGAGCCAGCACTGCAAAGAGTCTTGACGCCCGTCTTCCGCCTCTTTTAAGTAGAGGTGGTTCCAGACGAGCAGCGGTTGATGCTCTGAGAGGACGAGAAGTGACACGTTGCTTAATCAGTGCTGATGTGTAAGGAGGTGCTGTTCCAGTTCCTGGCCTTAAAGGCGATTTGCACCTGACGCGAGAAGCTGACGAGCCAGTGCAGGTTCCAGAGAGGTGTGAAAAGTAGAATTTAGAAACAATGACGATGGTCTTGATGCGGTGGTCACTGAAAGTCCAGCCATTAGAGAGTTGTAGTAGTCCAACTTAGAGATGACCAAGGAGTGGACGAGCAGCTGAGGAGTCTGCGGTGAGAAAGGGACGGATCCTTCTGATGTGTAAAAAGATTATTATTTGATGTCTCTCTCCTCTCTCTCTCTATCTATATATATATTTTATTTATATATTAATTTGTGTCTTTTTTCTCCTCAAATAGTGTTTTATATGACCCTGTTGGGTCTTAAAGGATTTTGATAATTTTTGACTTTTCTATTTTGCATACAGGCATATATTTATATTTTATATTATATATCATAGGTATATTATGCAATAGTTACATTTAACACAAGTGTAACACTCGGTAGGTGAACCCAAATGCAGAGACGACAGAACCAGGTCGCAGGCACAGGACATTGATGAAAAACCAAGAATTTATCTGCTAAGCAGATGTC